>OX638141.1:45520391-46025941 GCA_951805005.1 Othius punctulatus | reverse complement strand
CATATACGCAAACATCAGCTGCCCCAGTAACAAACGGACGCCAATAAATAATTATATAGAGAATAGCAACATTCAAGGTTGCCTTCTTTTCGTAGAAACAAAGACCAAAACCGACACAAACGTGACATACAAGAACTGGGAAATCACACAAAAACAAGGACACATCAACATCAACGCACGAGGAGGGATAGGTATCCTCCACACCGCACGTAGAGCCAACCCGCCAGTACCGAACAACCCACAAAATGATCGCCTCTACTTTACGATCCCATTTGACAATGACAAACTTCACATCTTTCTGATATACATTCAACCACACACACACACCAATCGAACAGAACATCGCCATAAAAGCAGCTCATGAATAGATATTCGATTATCATTAGTGACTTTAATCTAAACCCCAAGAAGAGACGTCAACTACAAACGTTCATAAATAACTCTGACTTCAGAAGACAATACACGCACAACCAACACTCATCATGCCCAACAATAATGACACAATCCCAGGTATACTACATGCATACTGACAATCTAACAAATAATATAACATACATCGAAGTAGCACAAGACCGTTGCTCAGATAACTTGGCTATTAAATTTACATTTCAACTAGACCGACCACGAACTGCCGAAACAATCAAGACAAAATTCAGTCTCAAACTCACAAATACAAAAGCAGTAAATACATTCATGCCGACATACCTGAACGAAATCGAAAGAAAAGACATAGAACTACATCACCTAACGGAATTTTAGACAAAACTCACTAGCTCTATAATAAAACATAGCCACTAAACAAAACGAAACATTTTACAAACACAAAGTACCTAAGTACATACTTACACTAATCAAGTACGAGTGACAAACGTGCTGAAAATACACTCTGACAGGAGGCAGAAACACAAATACAATAATGAATAGACTAAACAAAACAATACAGACAATGACATGGCAATAAAAGGCACATACATGGTTCGAAGTATGCAAAGAAATTGAGAGAGACCGAGGAACAACCTATTGGACTAAAATTAAACGGCAGACAAAATACAAAAAGACGTCACATACAGCTACACTCCAACAAGATATTAAAAAAAAAAAATACGACAGGCGAACATATGGCATACGCCTGCGCAAACCACTTCACATCTGCTTTCACCCCCATCGACGACCCTACATATAACAACGATAACTCCACAAACGTGAACGACTGGTACGATAGACATTGTAACCAAAACACAGCGGGATAGGTATCCACCACACAGCACGTAGAGCCAACCCGCCAGTACCGAACAACCCACAAAATGATTGCCTCTACTTTACGATTCCATTTGACAATGACAAACTTCACATCGTTCTGATATACATTTCAACCACACTCACCAATCGAACAGAACACCGCCATAAAAGCACCCCATGAATAGATTTTCGATTATCATTGGTGACTTTAACCTACACCCCTAGAAGAGACGTCAACTACAAACGTTCATAAATAACTATGACTTCAGAAGACAATACACGCACAACCAACACTCATCATGCCCAACAATAATGACACCATCCCAGATATACTACATACATACCGACAATCTAACAAATAATATAAGAGGCATCGAAGGAACACCAGACCTTTGCTCAGATCACTTGGCTGTTAAATTTACATTTCAACTAGACCGACCACGAACTGCCGAAACAATCAAGACAAAATTCATTCTCAAGCTCTCAAATACAAAAGTAGTAAATACATTCATGCTGACATACCTGAACGAAATCGAAAGAGAAGACATAGGACTACATCACCTAACGGAATTTTAGACAAAACTCACTAGCTCTATAATAAAACATAGCCCCTAAACAAAACGAAACATTTTACAAACACAGACTACCTAAGTACATACTTACACTAATCAAGTACAAGTGACAAACGTGCTGAAAATACGCTCTGACAGGAGGCAGAAACATAAAAACAATAATGAATAGACTAAACAAAACCATACAGACAATGACACGGCAATAAAAGCCACATAAATGGCTCGAAGTATACAAAGAAACTGAGAGAGACCGAGGAACAACCTATTGGACTAACATTAAACGACAGACAAAATACAAAAATACATCACGTACACCTACACTCCTACAAGATATTAAAAAGACATACGACAGACGAACATAAGGCATACGCAAACCACTCCACATCTGCTTTCACCCCCATCGGCGACCCTACATATAACAACGATAACTCCACAAACGTGAACGACTGGTACGACAGACATCATAACCAAAACACAGACAATAAGGAACCACCAAACATAACAGAAGACGAATACTATGACATACTAGATACAGGTAAAACACCGCCCCCGGACAAGATCTTACCACAAAACAACTTCTTCGAAGCCTATCATACGAAATACATAAATACATAATATCTATTATTTCATGATAAAATAGCGTAATATTTAAACAGACTTAAATCATACTACTTGCGGATTAAAATATTCCTAAAATGTAGTCACGTGTGAGACGCTCTGTTACACATGTGAGACGCTGTGTTACACATGTGAGACGCTGTGAGACAGCTATAAGACACCTCTGAGACAGCTGTGAGACACCTCAGAGACAGCTGTGAGACACCTGTGAGACGGCTGTGAGACACCTGTGAGATACCTGTGAGACACCTGTTGGTGGTGGTGGTGCTGTTGCTGGTGTGGAGGTGGTGGTGGTGCTATTGCTGGTGTGGAGGCGGTGGCGATGCTGTTGCTGGTGTGGAGGTGGTGCTGGTGATGGTGCTGGTGATGGTGGTGATGGTGGTGCCGGTGTGGAGGTATTTTTTATTTATTATCTTGTACTTTTGACATGTTGTATGTATATTTAAATACTATTGTACATATTTTTAAGGATTTTTCTTTATTTAATATGTTGTCCTCTCTATGCACTATGGAGGGGGTGAATAAAATAAAGTTTTTTTACATTGTATTATTATTTTTATTACCATATAAAATATTCATTACATAGTTGTACAATACTTTAACATTTCTATATTACAAGCTACATTCCGATAGTATAACGGATATTACCACATAAAATATCCATTACATACTCGAGACGGAGGGGCAGAGGGGCTGGTGGTGTTGCTGATGGCGGAGGGGGCTCCGGGGAGGGGCGTAGGGGCCGGTATATGTTGGTTGGGGCGGCGGGTGGTGGGGTTTCGGGGGGGGCGGAGGGGCTGGTGAGGCTTCGGGAGGGGCGGACGGGCGGGTGATGTTGGTGGTAGCGGAGGGGCTTCAGGAGGGGCTGGCGATGTTGATGGCGGTGAAGGGGCTTCGGGTGGGTACGGCGGTGCTTCAGGAGGGTACAGAGGTGCTTCGGGAGGGTCCACATACTAGCATAAAAATTAGGCCTAATTTTTATGCTAGTATGTGGACCCTCCCGAAGCACCTCTGTACCCTCCTGAAGCACCGCCGTACCCACCCGAAGCCCCTTCACCGCCATCAACATCGCCAGCCCCTCCTGAAGCCCCTCCGCTACCACCAACATCACCCGCCCGTCCGCCCCTCCCGAAGCCTCACCAGCCCCTCCGCCCCCCCCCGAAGCCCCACCACCCGCCGCCCCAACCAACATATACCGGCCCCTACGCCCCTCCCCGGAGCCCCCTCCGCCATCAGCAACACCACCAGCCCCTCTGCCCCTCCGTCTCGAGTATGTAATGGATATTTTATGTGGTAATATCCGTTATACTATCGGAATGTAGCTTGTAATATAGAAATGTTAAAGTATTGTACAACTATGTAATGAATATTTTATATGGTAATAAAAATAATAATACAATGTAAAAAAACTTTATTTTATTCACCCCCTCCATAGTGCATAGAGAGGACAACATATTAAATAAAGAAAAATCCTTAAAAATATGTACAATAGTATTTAAATATACATACAACATGTCAAAAGTACAAGATAATAAATAAAAAATACCTCCACACCGGCACCACCATCACCACCATCACCAGCACCATCACCAGCACCACCTCCACACCAGCAACAGCATCGCCACCGCCTCCACACCAGCAATAGCACCACCACCACCTCCACACCAGCAACAGCACCACCACCACCAACAGGTGTCTCACAGGTATCTCACAGGTGTCTCACAGCCGTCTCACAGGTGTCTCACAGCTGTCTCTGAGGTGTCTCACAGCTGTCTCAGAGGTGTCTTATAGCTGTCTCACAGCGTCTCACATGTGTAACACAGCGTCTCACATGTGTAACAGAGCGTCTCACACGTGACTACATTTTAGGAATATTTTAATCCGCAAGTAGTATGATTTAAGTCTGTTTAAATATTACGCTATTTTATCATGAAATAATAGATATTATGTATTTATGTATTTCGTATGATAGGCTTCGAAGAAGTTGTTTTGTGGTAAGATCTTGTCCGGGGGCGGTGTTTTACCTGTATCTAGTATGTCATAGTATTCGTCTTCTGTTATGTTTGGTGGTTCCTTATTGTCTGTGTTTTGGTTATGATGTCTGTCGTACCAGTCGTTCACGTTTGTGGAGTTATCGTTGTTATATGTAGGGTCGCCGATGGGGGTGAAAGCAGATGTGGAGTGGTTTGCGTATGCCTTATGTTCGTCTGTCGTATGTCTTTTTAATATCTTGTAGGAGTGTAGGTGTACGTGATGTATTTTTGTATTTTGTCTGTCGTTTAATGTTAGTCCAATAGGTTGTTCCTCGGTCTCTCTCAGTTTCTTTGTATACTTCGAGCCATTTATGTGGCTTTTATTGCCGTGTCATTGTCTGTATGGTTTTGTTTAGTCTATTCATTATTGTTTTTATGTTTCTGCCTCCTGTCAGAGCGTATTTTCAGCACGTTTGTCACTTGTACTTGATTAGTGTAAGTATGTACTTAGGTAGTCTGTGTTTGTAAAATGTTTCGTTTTGTTTAGGGGCTATGTTTTATTATAGAGCTAGTGAGTTTTGTCTAAAATTCCGTTAGGTGATGTAGTCCTATGTCTTCTCTTTCGATTTCGTTCAGGTATGTCAGCATGAATGTATTTACTACTTTTGTATTTGAGAGCTTGAGAATGAATTTTGTCTTGATTGTTTCGGCAGTTCGTGGTCGGTCTAGTTGAAATGTAAATTTAACAGCCAAGTGATCTGAGCAAAGGTCTGGTGTTCCTTCGATGCCTCTTATATTATTTGTTAGATTGTCGGTATGTATGTAGTATATCTGGGATGGTGTCATTATTGTTGGGCATGATGAGTGTTGGTTGTGCGTGTATTGTCTTCTGAAGTCATAGTTATTTATGAACGTTTGTAGTTGACGTCTCTTCTAGGGGTGTAGGTTAAAGTCACCAATGATAATCGAAAATCTATTCATGGGGTGCTTTTATGGCGGTGTTCTGTTCGATTGGTGAGTGTGGTTGAAATGTATATCAGAACGATGTGAAGTTTGTCATTGTCAAATGGAATCGTAAAGTAGAGGCAATCATTTTGTGGGTTGTTCGGTACTGGCGGGTTGGCTCTACGTGCTGTGTGGTGGATACCTATCCCGCTGTGTTTTGGTTACAATGTCTATCGTACCAGTCGTTCACGTTTGTGGAGTTATCGTTGTTATATGTAGGGTCGTCGATGGGGGTGAAAGCAGATGTGAAGTGGTTTGCGCAGGCGTATGCCATATGTTCGCCTGTCGTATTTTTTTTTTTTAATATCTTGTTGGAGTGTAGCTGTATGTGACGTCTTTTTGTATTTTGTCTGCCGTTTAATTTTAGTCCAATAGGTTGTTCCTCGGTCTCTCTCAATTTCTTTGCATACTTCGAACCATGTATGTGCCTTTTATTGCCATGTCATTGTCTGTATTGTTTTGTTTAGTCTATTCATTATTGTATTTGTGTTTCTGCCTCCTGTCAGAGTGTATTTTCAGCACGTTTGTCACTCGTACTTGATTAGTGTAAGTATGTACTTAGGTACTTTGTGTTTGTAAAATGTTTCGTTTTGTTTAGTGGCTATGTTTTATTATAGAGCTAGTGAGTTTTGTCTAAAATTCCGTTAGGTGATGTAGTTCTATGTCTTTTCTTTCGATTTCGTTCAGGTATGTCGGCATGAATGTATTTACTGCTTTTGTATTTGTGAGTTTGAGACTGAATTTTGTCTTGATTGTTTCGGCAGTTCGTGGTCGGTCTAGTTGAAATGTAAATTTAATAGCCAAGTTATCTGAGCAACGGTCTTGTGCTACTTCGATGTATGTTATATTATTTGTTAGATTGTCAGTATGCATGTAGTATACCTGGGATTGTGTCATTATTGTTGGGCATGATGAGTGTTGGTTGTGCGTGTATTGTCTTCTGAAGTCAGAGTTATTTATGAACGTTTGTAGTTGACGTCTCTTCTTGGGGTTTAGATTAAAGTCACTAATGATAATCGAATATCTATTCATGAGCTGCTTTTATGGCGATGTTCTGTTCGATTGGTGTGTGTGTGTGGTTGAATGTATATCAGAAAGATGTGAAGTTTGTCATTGTCAAATGGGATCGTAAAGTAGAGGCGATCATTTTGTGGGTTGTTCGGTACTGGCGGGTTGGCTCTACGTGCGGTGTGGAGGATACCTATCCCTCCTCGTGCGTTGATGTTGATGTGTCCTTGTTTTTGTGTGATTTCCCAGTTCTTGTATGTCACGTTTGTGTCGGTTTTGGTCTTTGTTTCTACGAAAAGAAGGCAACCTTGAATGTTGCTATTCTCTATATAATTATTTATTGGCGTCCGTTTGTTACTGGGGCAGCTGATGTTTGCGTATATGATGGTTGGTCGATCGTTCTGTACATGCATGGTGGCTTGTGTGGTATGATTTGAGGGTTCTGTCGGTGGTATGCTATCTGATGCTTGTTTGTCGCACATGATTATATACATTCTGTTGCCGGAAAGTACAGCCTGTGTCTCAATGACATAGTCAATTATAAAGCGTTTGCGGAGCTTTTGAGAATCTCTTCTCTGTTAGTGTTCTGTGTGTTGTTTATGGCATGTGTGTATGGGTGTGTGTGTGTGATAATGACATGGTCGGGTATAGTCAGTGGGTTAGGGCTTCTATTGTTATGAGTGGTTGAGTTTGGTATATCTGTAGATTTTTTTATTTATGTTTTTTTTTTTTATCCTTATGCTGGGGTTGCCTTCTATGAGTGTTGTCGGTCTCTTTGGGCATCTGGGTGACCACCCTGCATGGGCCTCGGCGTTGCGGGCATCATATTTCTGTGGCTGTGGCGAACCGCATTTAGTTGCGTCATGCGCCCCCTTGACACTTGGTGTATGTTTTTCCTTTCCTGCATTCCTCGGTTGTGTGATCGTATGCGGAGCACTTGCTGCATGCTTGTGGTATTGGTTTGGGTGGGGAGCTTGGTACGAATCTGTAGAACCTATTTAGGTAATACAGTCCTCCGTCATATGTCATTCTTTCGAATGAGTCGATGTCTCCAGTTATAATTCTTATCATCGATGTTGATATGTCTGTTGCTCTTGCTTTGATGCGTTTGCAGTATCTATAAGGGTATTTATTGTTAGTGAGTTATTTGCCAATATCTTTGTCTGGGATTTCGTTTTCAACTCCAGAGGATTATGGTGTATGATTCGGTGTATGTGCGTTGTGTGTTCGGTGTGGTAGTTAGTTGTTGTTGGGTTCGGGATGTTTTGATGAGGTGCTTGTCCATCAGTTCCTGGAGTTTATTTTTGGATTCTCTTTTGCTTGTTTTAAGAGTGAGGTTGTTGTTTATCAGTTGTATGATAATGTCCTTGTTGTTGGGCATGTGTGTTTCCCATAAGCGTGCAAGTTGTATGCGTGTGATGGTGGCATCCGTTCTTATTTCATAGTTGTGTTTGTAGGAGTTGAATTCATTTGGTGGCTGTGGTCTCTCCTGTGTTCTGTGGGCGCTTGTGTGTGTGCTTTAGAGGGCTGTGCGTGTGATGCCTGTGTCTCTGTTAGATTTGGTGTGGTTTTTAATTTCTTATTCGATGTTTTTCCGCGGTCGGCGTCTGGGGCGTTTTTTTTTTTTTTTTAGGTTCCTTGCTGTTTATAGGTGCGCTGTCCTCGTTTGATGCTGACATTGGCTGGGTGTCCATCGCACTCACACTTGATGCACGGCTCAGGGTTAATTAATTTAAAATAAAGTTATGTTACGATAGTATAATTTATTAGATATGAACAGGCGTAATCAATTTAATTTATACTCGGTTGATTAATAAAATAACAAATCGCCAACACTGTAATTTACACATGGCAACACTGAAAATCATTTGGTTGAAAACTAATGTAAAACGATTTTGAGGTTATGTTACGGCAAATGTTAATCAAAAGTCGGAACATACCGCGGTGTGTGTATGGTTACTCAATACTCATTTGTGTTTTGATCAGGTGCTGCGTTTGTGGAATCTGTTATCGAATTTTTCGCTCTTATATATATTTTTTTTTTGTTTGTTTTAAAAAGGGCTGATTTGATTGTGTTGTGCTTAATTTAAAATAAGAGATATTTAACATGTGATAACAATACCAGAGTTCAATAAATAATTAACTACTTGTATAATTTACAGAGTATGTTGTAACCGCTTACAAACTTTTCAATAGAAATTAGACGATGTTTAATCTATCGGTATTTATTTGTTATCAGCACGTTAGCACGCCTCCATTTTTATGTTGGTAAGATTGTTTGTATATTTATGTTGGTAAGAGGGGCGTTGTTGTTGGGTGTTTAAAATTCATTTCTCTCGCTTGAAGTGGCCTACGCCCTGATGCTGACGACTGTCGAGGCTGTTCTGTGCTCAATTCCGTTCTTATATTGTCGTTTCTAATCATGCCTCTTCTTGTTATCCCTTTCACCTTGTCGCGATCTCCAGGGCTTTACTTTTTTTTTATCTTTGGTTGAATACCCGTGTCTCGCATCCATATGTCAGAGTGAGCCGATATATGGTTTTATATATCTTGTTTTTTTTTTTTTTTCTATTGACACCTCCTTTCCGCCAAGTGTATTGCGTGATGTAGGTTGCCTGCCTTCTCCTTTCTGTGGTTTATGTTTATTTCCTATCTTCCTTATTCTTCAAAAGTTGGTCCTAAATAATGAAAGTATTAAATCTGTTGTATATTTGCTCTTTCTATGTATATATTTATCATTTCTTCTTCATTTGACATGCCCACAATTTTGGTTTTTGCTTGTTCATATTTATACCTGCTTCATGCATCATTTCATTCCATATTTTTAAATTCTCGAGTATATATTTTTTCACTCTTTTCTATTTATCACAAATACTAGTGGTTTTGTTTTTCTCTCTGCTTTTCTTATTATTTTATCCATAACAGTAGATAATGTAATTGGGAGATGTTCCGCTTAGTGATGAGCCCATAGGCGTTCATTTTATAGAAGTTGTTGTTGAATACACAAAAAAGTTTTATTCTAAAGTTAATTTAATTAGGTTGAATATGCGTGGGTATTGTTGTTTTTGTGTATAATTTTTTTTTTAATTCAGTTGGCAAGTAGGGGATTCTGTTATTGTTATATTTGTATATACATGTATTATGTCAAAAGAAGCTAGAGAGTAATATGTTGATAATTTTCATTGCTTATGTGGCTTATAAGTCCTGTTCTGTTTTTAATTGTGTTTGGGTTTTGTATTGAATGATGTTATTAATAATGCTGTTTATGATTTTAGCTATTTTATGTGTTGGCGAGTTAATTTATGTAATAATAGGTCTGATTGGTATTTCTTCTTTCTTTATTATTTGGAATTGGGTTTTGATTATTGATTTTATTCTGTACTTCGTATTTAATTATTTTTATGTATTCTCCTTTCATTTTTTTTTTGTTGCCTTTTTGTAGGTGATATTTTATTGCTATGTCTGGTTCTATTGTTATTGGCAGGAGGTTAATGTGCATTATCAAGTAATTTAATTCTTCAATATTAAACGATTATTTGAGAACGACGTTAGTGACTGGATGCTTGGCGCATTTGGTAACGTTCTTGTCTCTCATGCGGCCGAACCGGGTTCGATCCTGGGTGGCGTCTAATTTTTATTCGGTAAAAATGCTTCGGTTAATAATAATAGTAATTATTATTAATAATAACAATTAATAATAATAATTAATAAATGTTTTACACATCTAACATTGTTTTACTACCTCTATTTTAATGAAGTTCAGAAAAAAAACTGATATATTTGGTGGCATCATTAGTAAACACTCTGTAAATATTCGATGTTCGTTATCTTGGACGCGCCCTGTATATTATATTCGATAAGGGTTTGTCGAGCACCCTGTATATTGGTTATTTAAACCCCCTGTATATATTTGATGGACGCCATCTCGGATTTTTACACCCTGTATATATTGCATGAGCTCCATCTTGGACGCCCTGTATATTGGTTATTTGATCACCCTGTATATTGGTTATTGGGTGGTGGTGGTGGTGGTATCAGGGTGACCAATCAGAAGCCGTGTGGGGTCGGGGTGGGGGTAAAAGGGGCGTGGCCACACCCCCGGCGGTGGCGGCGGCGTATGTCAAAGGGGACGGCGGCATATGTCAAAGGGATGGACCCCCCGCAGATTTTCCCACGGCCCCGATTTGGTTCCCACACTCAAGTGTCCCACTACCTACTTGGATTGTATTTAGAGAATCTATAGTGTAAACTCTTACCAATTTAACATGCATCTGTAATAGAAGCAGAACATCGAATGCACGGTATCTGATAAAACGCACTTAAAGCGATGACCAGACGCATTTAACAGTCACCGGTGCCTCAAGAAAAACTCGACTTCACGAAATCGTCTGGATTCCTGAGATTTTCATCCAGGAGGCAGATTCGACGAGAGCAGGTGGTGTGGGAAACACCGAATTCTAAAAAGCGTGAAGCAATTAAATCGTTTTTATCCGCGGATGCCTTCGACTTGTTTTTCGCCGTGCCGAGACATTTGTCGAAACAAATTTGTGGCCAATTGAATCCGCACAAGAAGACTGGCAATAACGGCGGCAGCCCCGCAACTTTTTGCAGGACTTTATAATTGGCGCAACGACGTGTGGTGATTACTAACCGCGACCTCCAGACGCACCGTGCGTGGAAATTAAAGCCCATTGCTCGAGAAGAAATCCAGCAGTTATTCATTTATTCAATTGCACGGCCTCTTCTTAGCCCGCTTTGGGAACAGGCGAACGCTGCTGGGATCTTTTACGAGGGGGCACTCTAGATAATAGCCGTGTTTAATAAGGATTGTTACGAATACCAGAGCCAAGTGGCGAGTGTGTAACAAGTCACCACCGAGAGCATCAAACACGGGGTGTTGACTTAAAAGCTTTTATCAAGCGCTATAAAAAGATAACGCCAGAGCCCTGTAATTACAGATTCTTCGCTCGTATCTGGAGCCGACTCCGAATCGAGGAGTGTTGAACAAGAAGTGTACTGTATTTCATATACATGGGAACTGGTTTTTACCAACTCCCAACACTTGAGTTTGAAGCTAAAATATATTACAATTTCAAAATACTACTTTGTGCTTGTGTATGAGCTTAGTCAATTACGCAAATTGCAATATTATCAATAGTTCGTTGTGACAATTATTTAATAGAGAACCGAGAACTTAAGGGTTTGTATCTAGTAGGAAGTGAGAAGCTACTAGAAAAGGCAGAAGCATTTGATCAAATATTTTTCATGATTATAGGAAGGATTATCTACTTGGCAAATAACAATGTAGCCCTTGCACTAGCATTTCGCACCCTACATACTTACAAAATTATTCTCACCATATTTGAAATTGAAAAAAAAAAAACTTCGAATCTTCATATTTCATGAACCAAAGTGTTATTTTGTTTGCGCGGATTTTTCAGAAATATGGCACTGATGCATTTAAAAAGAAATAAAGAAGTAAACATTGATATTTCCTACGATGGATTAAGGACTTGAAGATTAAGATTAAGATTAAGACAAGAAGTTTTAAGGACTAAACTCTGTTCCATTTTTATTTTTAGCTAAGAAGGCTGTGGTATCATATTATAAAGTTTTGCACATGAACACCAACAAAAATTATCGACAGTGAAAAAAATATTAAATATCAGATTTCTAACGTTGCCTAATTCATATATTAAAATAATTAAATAATTGCTTCAATCATGCAAGTGTACTGTTTTAATTACACTGGTTAACAAAATTGTAACTTTGTCGTGCCACATGTATTTTTATGAAATTTTACTTTAATAGATTTTAAAAAATCTGTTAGCTAATAATTTTATTCTTTTAAGTATTTTAAAATATTTCAAAAAACAATGACCTCCTAAACCAAAAATGAAAAAAAGTTTTCTAGCAAATTTAGCTCCTGGTTGGTCCCTTTTGATTGTCCAGCAGTAATCTGCCAACATATTTGGGTTCCATTTGCCCTGGTAACGTTCTTCCATCTTAGAAATGCCCTGATGGAACCTTTCTCCGTGCTTATCACTCACACCCCCAAATTCTCAGGAAAAAATCCAGGTGTGAGTCTAACAAATGAATCTTGAGTGACATGTTGCAACCCATGCTTGATAAGCCAACAATAGCTCGCTAACCAACTTTCTATAGCTGTCACTCTTATGGTTACCCAAAAAAATTTCAAAAACATTCTTAAACGATGTCTATGCTGGTTTTTCTAAATCGCTCAATTTTTCTTCGAAAGCCGGATTTTTTATTAACTCCCTGATTTGAGGTCCTACAAAAACACCCTTTTTATCTTTGCATCACTTATTTTGGGGAATAATTCTTTTACAATACAAAAATCCACTCCCATAGCGATTCATTGCCTTTACAAAATTTTTGCTCAGGCCTAATTTGATATACAATTGTGGAAGAAGTACTTCCAATTGCCCTACAAGGGGTAAATACTTCACTTTCACGCGTAGGCCATTTTTTTTATGATAGTGGTTTGTTCTGTCTCGACTGTCCCACTCACATAAAAAGCAGCAGAATTTAGTATAACCCAACTGGGGTCCAAGTAATAGGGCAACAACTTTTATATCGCCACAGATTTTGAAATAAAATGTACTGTACTTGATTTTTTCAAGTAATAACTTCATGTTTTCATAAGTTTCTTTCATATTAGCAGCATGGGCCAGAGGTACAGAAGGAAGTATATTTCCGTTTTGTACGCCGCTGGGAGGGATCAAAATCGATTTTCAAAATCTTCATAATCCAATTTATATCATTTCAATACACCAAGTCTTGATTTCGAAATAGCTGATTTAAGTTTCATGATGTAGCAAATTCCATCCTTTTAATTAAGATCCTAATAGTTCTGACTGATTTTTTGACAATTTTAAATCGCAAACAGAATCGTTTATGTCTCCTTGAGTAATCAAGTGTGGCTTGGTTAGAATTACTACAAACTCAGTGTCATTGTCCTCATCAACACATTTTCTCTACGAGGGACTGGTCTTATGGCTGAAGATAAATTTGGGTAAATAACAATTTTTTCTTGACATTTATATCATTTACGTCAGTAAGACAAAAATAGCAGTCCGAAATTTGATCTCTTGGTTCGGTCCAAATCATGGGTACAGCAAACGGCATTGATGGGACCCTTTCTTGAAATCGGTTAAATTCTACACACGTAATGCAACAAATATGAGGGGCCCAGGAGCAAATTGTCTTGATTGGCCACACCGAAACCAAAATACTGGTGATACCTCTCCAAGACTATACTCTATTTAGAAACTATGAGGAGCGATTCAAATTTGCCGCGCGAATACCTACACATGTGATTGGCTGAAAGCAAGCCCATTTCACAAAACACCAAATCGCCGTTTTTAATGAATATAACATCGATTCGAACGTCAGCGAGTTGCAACTGTCGGTATTATTTTCATACTATCCCGTGAAATTTTGCAAGTAAACAATATTAGCTCTTTTCAGAAGTTATGTTCGCAGTGTTAATAGTTAGTTTTGTATTTATTATTGTGATGCATTCTGAACCCAGTACACGCTCAGCTATGTTCCAATCTTGATCTTTTCAATAGTTAATCAAGTGATAACCTACAATATCAGCAATCAAAGCTACATCATGCTCAAACTCAGTACTTTGAATACTAAGGTGACCTATAAATCCACTATATTTGAATAATATCTTATATCTTTATCTGCTCACAGTACAACCTTTACGTATTTGTTTAAAAAACACTAGTGATTGTACAGATGAAATAATGTAATTCTGGTGTTTTTTCTGGTAACTTTTTACAGTGTAAATTGGGTTTTGGGACTTACTCCTCCTAGTTATTAAATAGAGTATAGTTTTGTGAAATTTCGTTTTTGTTTTTTGAAAATCAGTTCATCACACACATAACAAAAAGAATTATAATCATTACTACACTTTCTCGGCACGTTAACGCAGTTAATAAATAACAATATTTAGATGAAATCACATACAAATAGTTTTATGACCATTTCTTCGCGAACGTTCCCTTGCTTTTATTGCCGTAGTACTAGTTATCAGTATTAATGTATCGCAAGAAAACTGAGGCTAATTGAAACAAAACACTTAAACTGCAGTTTAATAATGAGGGTAGTTAGCTAAAACTGTATTAGCTATCAAAGTTCGTGTGGCATGACTAGTATTGACCAGTGTTATTTAAAAAATGCCAAAAATCATTGATGAAAATACGAAAACTTCAATTAACAATTTGTATAAAATATTTAAAGAATCTACGCCGGTTCTATAGCATAATGAAATTGTGAATAGATAAGTTCTGCTTTTCGGGTAATTATACATTTTTATGATTAATGTCTTTACATTTTCTAACCTATTTCATTCATTTTAGGTGTCTTCGATTTGTACAAATCAAATTCTGGAGGGTAGTCTCGACCAATTGAAACCATCATGTACCATAATTTCTGGCATACAAAGCAAAAAGACTGATAAAAATTACATGTTTCGGAAAGATTTGCAACGATTAATTTGGCAATATAAATTAAAAATGAGTATTTTACTTTGGATAATATTATTTACAGACGCAAAACAAAATTTGGATTATAAAAGGGGAAGATCCACATTGTACAGGATCATTAAATCAATGCATACAAAGCAAAAAGACTGATAAAAATTACATGTTTCGGAAAGATTTGCAACGATTAATTTGGCAATATAAATCGAAAAATGAGTATTTTACTTTGGATAATATTATTTACAGACGCAAAACAAAATTTGGATTATAAAGGGGGAAGATAATACGAAAATTATACAGGATCAATAAATCAATGGGTTACAAATACAAGATACATGACGGACGAAAATTATTATGTGAACAAGATCATATCGTTGCAAAAAAAATCATTGTTTTGCAATAAAAAAATTCAAGTGAAAAAAAGGAGTAATTTTCTTGCAATATAAAAATTCTAGCGAAAATATAAAATTTGTGTACCTTGACGAAAAGTGGATCTATCGAAATGGGTATGTGATTGGTCGATGGGTACACGATACAGATATAAAAAGTAAACCATCCAAATTTAAAAGTGAATGATGTTCAAAATTTGGCTTTTTGGAAGGATGTGATTTTTTATTAGGTTCGAAAAATGATAGCTGGGACTATCACAAAACAATTATCGGAGAAATTTTTCAAAATTGGGTAGTTTTATTTTGACCTTTCTACCTTTCGGTGTAAGGCTTTCTTTTACATCATAGTATTTACATTTACATTTATTCTGTTCGATAGTATTCCCTCCACTTCTTCCTATCTTTTGTCCGTTCCTTTAGCTCTACCCAGGAACTCTCTTTTCTCCTCGCCTCTTCTCTTATTGTGTTATTCTACTCTTTTCTTGGTCTTCCTCTATGATTTCTTCCTGTTGTTTTTGCCTCATATACTCTCTTGGTATTTTTCTTAGTTCATTCTGCAGTGTGTCCAAACCATCTCATCTGTCCTTCTTTTATTTTTTCATTGATTAGTCTTATCTTTAGGTTATGTCTCGATGTCTCGTTTCTTATTCTGTTCCTTCTGGTCTTATTTTCAATTTTTCTGAGAAATCTCATTTCCATCGCGTTAATCCTATTTTTTTGCTTTCCTGTCATAGTCCACGATTCACTGCTATACTTTAGTGTTGGTCTTATAACTGTTTTGACGATTTCTATATTTGTGTTGCTTGCTATTTCTTTCATGTTGAAAAATCTATTTTTCAGCATATTAAAAATATTTCCTGTTTTGCTTACTTTGTCGTCTATTTATTTTTCTATTTTTCCGTTACTCTCTATTATAGTCCCTAGATATCTGTAGTGTTCAACTTGTTTTAACTTCTTTCCTTGTAACTTTATTTCGTGTTTTTCCTTCTCCTTAGTTATTAATTATCATGGTCTTCGTTTTGTCAAGATTTATCCTCATGTTAATTTCCGTTAGTTCTTTGTGCAATATTTCCATGTTGTGTTGAAGGTTCTCCTCTGTTTCTGCAATCATAGCCATGTCGTCAGCGAATAATAACTCTGCTAGCCGTATTCTTTCCATTTTCCAGAATCCGATCTGTAGCGGCCTCATATTTTGTTTTGCTTTTTTCATGCCTTATCCAGTACTAATGTAAATAGCAATGGGCTCAGCACGCATCCCTGTTTTAGCCCTTTTTTTGTGGCTTGATTTTTCATTGTTTGTTCTTACTTTGTTTTTGTTTTCACTATACATGTTATTGAATCATTGAATCTTCCGCTCCTCTCTCTTCTAGTTCTTTACAAATGTCCTCTCTGGTAATCCTGTCGAATGCCTTTTCCAGGTCCACAAAGCAAATGTGGATTTTTCTGTTCTTTTTTATTAGTTTCTCTCGCATATTTGTCTTAATATGAAGATCTGGTCTTGAGTGCCTCTCCCTCTTCTGAACCCCTCTTAATTATCTTCTATCGTTTCTTCTAGTTTGTTTCTTAGCCTTATTTCTAAGATTATTGTCAGGATCTTGCTCGGTATGCTTGTAAATGTTATTCCTCTGTAATTTGTGCAATTTCTTTTATCTCCTTTTTTATAAATAGGGAGTATTGGGTGGTAAATAAACAAATTCCTGCATTAGCTAATTTGCAGGGAAAATGTGTGGTGGTTATGGAAAATGCACTGTACCATTCGGTGCAATTAGACAAGACTCCCTTATTTTCCAATAAAAAACAAGAAATACAGGAATGGATTATTCGCCAGAATGTCATTATTGAAGACAAAATTCAGGCCAAAATTACAAAACGAAAGTTATGGAATTTAGTAGAACTTAACGATGCTTTAAAGGAACATGATCTGAGGTCCTTAGGTTACCCCCATTATTATATCATTGCCAGTATAATCCGATAGAAATGGCATGGGAACAATGTAAGGGCTTCTACAATAAGCATAGACATTCGCAACCTTCATCGAAAGATAGGTTTGAAAATTTATGGCGTGAAGCTCTTTCAAAATGCACACCTGATGGCAAAATTTCTGTAACCACTGTGAAAATTTAATTTCGGAACACTGGTCGAGACTAATGGGTAATGATTCGGTAGAAAATTTTCCGCCTTTCATTATTTCACTAGGAGAATCAGATTCTGAATTAGTTTCTAACAATGAATCTGATTCTTCTGATAAAATAATGGAAGAGGAATAGGGTTTATTATATTTTTGGCATCAAAATTATTAAATTACATTTTTATTGTTCTTCGTGGCATGATATTGCAGTTTATTTCTTTAAAACCACATAGACTGGTGGAGTCTTTATCGTAATAGTAACTATCTAATAGTTTTAAATAATAGATACGCTTTGGAGTTATGGAGCTACCTAGTCACCAGTAAAATATACGTTCATCCGTGAGAGTAAGAAGCGCCAATTTAGACCCCTTCAGCAATCGTGGCATCAGTTATATTGCCATCAACGCTACTTCAGTCCCAGTAACCACGTTGCATCCTAGTTATCTACCGTTAAAGCTTTAGAACGCTGCTGCAAACACTGTCAGTGCAACACCTCACCGCCCACAATAATAAAAAAATCGTTAATTAATTAGATTTATGCTTTAAGTAACCCAATCATCAACTATATTTTATATTATAATTTGACTGATTTGCTTTTGTAAAATAAAAATAGCAAATAAATTCTGTACTCAATAGATACTCATTTGATGGCGACATTGCCCACTGTCATAAAATATAACCCCTTTTTTTTAATATAACCTACTTGTTCAAGTCTAGTGACTTTTTACATTGGCCAACAATACTGTCACCCTAACAGAGCCAACTTAGTTAATTAACGTAGTTAAAAATAAAAATAGAACAGAGTTTATATGTATCTCATGAAATCAAAATTTCTCATGAATACATTTATCTGAATCTAAACAAAATGATACAAAAATAATCATTTCCAGTCATTAATTAGCATGGCAGATCTCGCGAACATTTTTAATGAACTTTACATTTAGTTAATTGCAGATCACTTCACTTATGACAACTAACGCTAAATAACTGACATTGGATTGTAACTTCTTAAAAATCGAAAAAGTCCGTCGTCACTTTGTATTGGTCCCAATAACCATGTAGGTATGATATCCGATGGTATTCGCAGGATTCCGATTAAACACGGCCTACTTCTTCCATTTGTAGCGCATCACATTTACGTATGACAACGCGTATCTCATTGTATAATTTTTTTCTTGGTCTCGGTCCTGGAGAGCTCCTTTGTTCAGTGATATGAATAGCATTCTTATAACATCGTGAGCGTTAAATGCACACCGCGAGATGAATCCCGTACACGGATTTCAGCTTAACTTACTTTATCACTGGAATTTCGCAAGAAGAGCCAATATATCTCATGCAGGCATTTCCTCTTTTTTCAGGACGGCAGGCGATTATTCGTTGGAGGCCCAGGCAGCTGGTACTGGCAAGGTGAGTTTCGGCTAAACCACAAGAAAATGTATTAATTTTTCAGGACCTTGTCACTGATTTCTGGTGCACACCATCCCCCTTGTACCATTTATGTACGTGTATTAGAATGTTGCGTATGTTTCAGGACAAATGTATTCGATTGACGCGCAAGCGAGTTTTCCCTTTACACCTGGAATATTCGGCGGAGCTTTCGGCTCAGGTATTGAGAGAACGAACGATGAGCAAAGTCCGTACGAGCCGGCGAGTAACCATACCTCACACACTTAACATCTAAAATCAAATAAAAAATCAACCGAAAAACACGACCTAAAAACAATAATCAATAATGCCCGACTCGGTGCAGGGTAATTGACAGAATTAAAAAAATAATTGATTAATCGCTTTAATACAACCGCTAAATTTTTTATTTGAAACACAATCATTCTCATCTCGCCACTCATAGTAAACAGCAGGCATGCGTGCTGAGAACGATTATGTATTAATATGACTTAGCGACGCTTTGAAACATTAATATTAATTAATATCCTCAACATATTAAACACGCTGATTTTATTGAGTTATACAGTATGGTGCATTCTTGCACTCCCGAGACACCAGATACCAATGCATGGCATTATTTACACCGATATGAACAGCTTCCAAATTGGCGTTTGAAAATTATTATTTCTTGCACTTGGCTTAAACACTGCTGCAATTATTAGTTATTGTTATTATTTGTTTATTTAACGGCGACCAATTTCTGCTGCTATGGCTAACTACATCGCCAAGGAGCGATCTACCGCACTTTTATTTATTTAGTTTATTAGTGACTATATATTACTGAATCATTTTTTTACAAAGTAATTAATAGTGTACCATTTTCGTTATGTATGTATGTTTAAACATTTATTGAATTGTACAAATAATCCATAGTCATCATGAATTTATTTTTCAAAATTCATTTAATCTTAGATATATATATACAGGGTGAGTTTTTTAAAGTATTACAAGGCGAAATCTCGAAATCTGTTTAAAATATTTTCATGAAATTTTTATTGAGGTGTGATTGTTCTATGAAAAACACAATGGATACTGTCAAATTATAAATTATTCTGTCATAGTTTCAATGATTACTATCAAAATTAAAATTTCAGTAAAAACACGATAAATGCAATTCCTTAAGAGGCCTCTTTACCCAAACGCGGTATAGGGAATTGCATGTAAACGACAGCCAAGATAATTCATGAACGGATCAACATAATTACAATCGGAGACCTGATTTAGAAAGTTTAGACATTTATCTACATTTATGCTGTGTAGTTTTTAAGAAATAATAAAATGATGATTTATTATGTTGATTAAAAAAATGGCATGTTTAGCTGATTTGTGAAATTTTCTTCTGTATTTATTTAATTAAGACAGGGTACATATAATGGAAATTCCCACAGGGTATTTGGAGCTAATGTTGTTGCGAACCACCTTCCTTTTTTTTGTTCCATTATCATGAATTATAATGGAGTATTCTTGTCTGCGCATAGATCCGATTAGGTGATCAGAAATAAGTCTCCTTTGATTTATTTCTTAAAACTACTTTGTCTAATTGTAGATAAATGTCTAAACTTTCTACATCAGTCTCCGATTGTAATTATGTTAACCCGTTCATTGATTACTTGGCTATCGCTTATTAATAATGATGTATACTAGCTGGGGTAAATAGGCCTCTTAAATGCAAAATTGAGCTGAAACTATGAGCAACTCTCTATAAGAGCAACAATTTTTGATTCATTTTTTGCCATAAGTATTTCATTTGACAGATCTCACGCGTTAAGTGGTTTTAATTTTCTAATCCAACTCTATTATAATGAGGAAAAACAATGTATGAATGTTGCAGTTGCATTTATCGATTTTTTTCTGTATTATGTCAAATTTAATGATTAGTGTAAATTTGGCAATTATTTTAATAAAATATTTAATATATACAGGGTGGCCCACCTATCCTCGCTCGGACCATTGCTGCTGGACTAATGAAAATTGAGGAAAAAATCTGATTGGTAGTTATTGGACAGTTGATGTGCTACTTTTTGAAATTATTTTCGAGTGTTCAGAGTATACCATAATTCCGGGACACAATATTTGGTCTCATTTTTAAATGGAACACCCTGTATATTCTTTCAGATTTGGAATCTGCTTCATGTGGGCTTCACGAATCATTTTTACTTTTAGGGATAAGGCGCAATGTTGCCAAATTATTCATATTTAAATCAAATTTAACTAAAAATCATGGACTAGGAAAAAAATTCAACAAAACCTTATTATAAGAGATCATTGAAACAATCTGGGTATGCAAGTACTCAAGCAATCTGCCAAAACACATACAATATATAGAGTCACGTTGAATACACAGGGTGTTCTGAAAAAACGATCGAATTTTGCTATTTTCAAATGGCTAAAACTTATTGAGATTGATCGTTATTTATCTATTAAAAAGTATTATTAGATTATAGTCCATATGCTACCATTGAATAGCTCATTAGATGAACACTCAGAATATGATGCTATATACAGGGTGTTCCATTTGAAAAATATGAGTTTTAGCCATTTGAAAATAGCAAAATTGTATCGTTGTTTCAGAACACCCTGTGTGTTCTACGTGACTCTAAATATTGTGTATGTTTTGGCACATTGCTTGGGTACTTGCATACGCAGATTCTTTCATTGATCTCTTATAATAAGATTTTGTTGAATTTAGTACCACGTCCATGATTTTTCGTTAAATTTGATTAAAATGTGAATAACTTGGCATCGTTGCATCTGATCCCAAATATATAAAAATGATTTGGGAAGCCCATATAAAGCGGATTCCAAAAATGAAAAAATATACAGGGGATCCATTTAAAAAAGATACAAAATTTTGTGTCCAGGACTTATGGTACTCTGTACACTCGAAAATTGTTTTAGAAAGTAACACATCAAGTGTACAATAACTTCCAATCAGATTTTTCCCTACATTTTCATTAGTCTAGCAGCAATGGTCCGAGCGAGGATAGGTGGGCCACCCTGTATAAAGAATTTTTATTAGGCTATCGATAATTGGTCAATTTGTGAATAATTTATTAAAAATTCAATATTTAAATTTCTTTTAAAATCTCAATAACTGCATATTTTTTAATTAATTATTTCTATTGCTAATATATTGTTATTATATTGCTATATTAATATAATGTTAAAATGCCAAAGAGTACTGAATAACTTTTAATTATTTTGTCACAATTTTCATGATTGCTATCAATTTTATATCTCTTATTTGATATCTTTTTTTTTAAATTAAGTTCTGACAGTACATTTTTCAATTATTTATTTCTAAGACTATTACAATCAAATTAGCAATTATTCTGACAATATTTCAATGATTAATATCAAATGTTCAACTATTTTGTTAAAATTTCAATTGATTACTGTTTTTTGTTTTCGTTATTCTGCTAATTTTGTAATAAGTTCTTTATAAAACTTATTTAAACAGTAATTGTTTCGACTATTTTTATTAAAATTTCATATATTAGTATCAAATTATCGATTATTAGGTCAATATTTCAATAATTACTCAAGTTTTCAATTATTCTGTTAAAATTTCAACGTATACTGTCAAAAAAATTATTATTCCCTTAAAATTTAAATGATTATTACAAATTTTGCAATTCTTGCTATCAACATTTCAATGATGATAGGCAATTTTTCAAGTTCATCAAGTTGTCATCTATTCTGATTAAATTTCAAAGATTCCTGTACATTTTTCAATTATTCTATTAAAATGATATTGCTTACAGTCAAAATTCTATCAAATTTCGTTGATTACTGTCATTATTATTCGTTATTACAAGCAAACTATCAATTATTCTGTGAATATTTTAATAATTACTGCCAAATCTTCGGTTATTCCGATAAAATATTAATCATGACTTTCAATTTTCTTTGTCAATATTTTAATGATTCCTGTAATTTTTTTAATTATTCTACTATTATGGCATTGCTTACTGTCAAAATTCTATCAAATCCTTGATTACTATCAATTTTACAATTATTTCTATAAGAATTAAAATATTACAAGCAAATTATCAATTATTCTGTCAATATTTTAATAATTACTGCCACATTTTCGCTTATTTTAATAAAATATCAATCATGTCTGTCAATTTTCTCTGTCAATACTTCAATGATTCCTGTAAAATTTTCAATTATTCTATTAAGATGGCATTGCTTACTGTCAAAATTCTATCAAATGTCCTTCATTTAATCAATTTTACAATTATTCCTAGAAGAATTAAATTAATACAAGCAAATTATCAATTAGTCTGTCAATATTTTATTAATTACTGCCAAATTTTCGGTTATTCTGATAAAATATATAAATATATGGAAATGTATATTATATACATTTCCATCAATTTTTCATGCTTTCTATATTTTATAATTATTTCTATAAACTTTCAATAATTGCAATCGATTTTTCATTGAAACTTCGAATACTACATCAAAAACATCGATATTTTTCATTGTACTTTCAAATTATCAATTATTCTCTTAAAATTTCAATGATTGCTGTTAAATTATCATTTATGCTATTAAAATATCAATGAAATTTTGAATCAAATAAAAATGTTCATATCAAACATATGAGTACATATGAAACGTAAATGAACATATATCCGCAACGGCTTAATTTTTTTTGCTACAGAGTTAAAAAAATAACGTTTTAAAAAATATTTCAACACCCTGTACCAAAAAATTTAAGCCGTTGCGGATATATATTCATATGAAATTTTATTCATAAAATGACCAAATGAATTACACCTTAAATATTAGCACGTTATTGAGGAACACCCCGTATATGTGTTATTACCAGATAACTTCAAAACACGCCGTGCTAGAAAGATGCAGGCTTATTAGTTCGATAACCAAAGATTATGATAAAAAATATATAATAAAATAAAAATAAAAAAATATATAAAATATATAATAAAAGTTAATTATTTTACTCAATTATTCCCCGCATTTAAAGTATTTGTGATTAATAAAAAACAAATGGGAATGTTCATTTCAAACTAGGTATTTAATGGTTTTATAATTATTTTATAACTAATTATAAATAGTTTTATCAACATCGTGAATTTTTTGTCTAACTAAATTAGGTAAAAATGTATTCTTAGAATAAAGTATGTATACACAAAATATTATTCGTTTCATATTGCTAATTGCAGGTGTGCACACTTTACATTTTTTTTATACTTTGATAATTTTGAACTATTTTTTTAAAGTTAAATTAAAGTTTCTACATATATATATATATATATATATATATATATATATATATATATATATATATATATATATATATATATATAGATATATATTTTTTTTTTTAATTTGCACTAAATTTTGATAAGTTTCCTTTGTGAGTTTCTGATATTCACTTTTGACATTTTATAAAAAGAAATCCCAAAATATCAAACTATTTGTTCATAAATTGAGCGAATCAACTTTACTTTTTCATACAGGGTGGCCCACCTATCTTCGCTCGGACCATTGCTGCTAGATTAATGAAAATTGAGGACAAAATCTGACTGGAAGTTATTGGACACTTAATGTGCTACTTTTTAAAATTATTTTTAAACGGAGCACCCTGTATATTTTTTTCATTTTTCGAATCTGCTTTATGTGGGCTTCACAAATCATTTTTATTTTTAGGGATGAGATGCAACGTTGCCAAGTTATTTACTTTTTAATCAAATTTAACGAAAAATCATGGACGTGGAAAAAAATTCAACCAAAACCTTGTTATACGAGATCAATAAAAGAATCTGCGTGTGCAAGTACCCAAGGAATGTGCCAAATCATACACAATATTTTGAGTCACGTAGAATACACAGAGTGTTCTGAAACAACGATACAATTTTGCTATTTTCAAATTTTTCGTTGATTTTATGTGGAATATTTTGGCAGATGACTTAGACTCAATGTGACAGTAAAAGATAAATAAGTTAAAATAAGCTAAAACATTCCATTTTAAAATATTTGTGCATATGCTTTAATTTAAACATTAAAAAACGTGTGCAAGAAAGTATGCAAATGGGAAATTTGTTTATTGTGCATTGTTATTGTTTATTATTTATTCTCAGAAAACTATTTTTATATTTTAATTTTAAATTTTAGTAATTAATATGTTACTCGTAACTCGTACTCGTATTGTGTTATATTTATAACAATTTAAATATTGTGGTTATAAATGCACTCAAAATTATTATGATTAAGTAAAGAGGTTTCCACATCAGATTTGTTTGTTTTTGTAAAAATTGTTGGTGAATACAAATAGTAGTCATAATATGACTTAGCATATTATGGTGATAAGATTTCTATTACTGCTATGGCAGTACCGGTAAATGGCATTAGTTCTTTTTTATATATAAAATTTAAATTATCGTCGGTTAAGAGTGTTAACGCGCTAACTCCTTAAATATAATTTTCCAGGATGCAAGAAAAACATTTCCAAAAATTGATTTAATCAAAATGATTTATCCAAATTACATTTTCTTTAGTTAAAAAAATATATATTTTACTAATACTTACAGAGACATACATACATATTCACAGAATTCACAGAAAAAAATCATTTGTATAGCATTTTTGGAGTTATTATTATTAATTGTGGAGTGATCAGGTATTCCCACATTGAAAATTCATGATTTAGAACACAATTTGGAGTCGGCAGTTTTACAATACCATGCATAAGATCTTCTATTTTTGAAAGTTATCAAGAATAATAACTAACCTCTTAACCGACGTTATAATTTAATAGTATGTGCATCTAATATTATAGATATCATCATATTAAACAATCATTGAATGATGAAAACATATTATGGACTCCTATTGTTTATTATCTTTTTCAAATTTGATACTACTTGCCTTGGAATTTAATCTCCATTGATATTATGTAGCAATACCTTCGTTAGAAATGATTATTTTAAATATGATCTAAAGTTATAAATATATCACATCGCATACAAACATGCATCAAAAATAATCATTCTGAACCGCACAAAATTTACTATGCCTGCTCCGGCCATAATGTAAGATCGTTGATGATAATATTTTTTTATCATCCCAAATTCACATTAAAATAAGTAATAGCCAAGCGCGACTATTTTAAAACACATAAAAATATTACGAGATTTATAAGGGTCCCCTAATTTATCATCAAGAATTATCATGGGATTTCTATGCTTATATAATTCATCACAACGTTTTTTACACGAACTGCCGTGGCATTGCGCGGTAATTTAATTAAACCACGCGTTTCATAACATTCCTCTCACATTAGCCACGCGCGTGTGTACATGGAATCATTGTAGGGTTCTCCGACGAAATGCATTTCATCAAAAAATCGATAGCCACGAGATATCATAATTACAGGCCCGGCGCACGATCGTTTAGTGCAAGTCACTAAGTATTTTGAAAGGATCTTTAATGCCGATCAACACAATGTAACCCAATTTGGTCGTCGAAAAGCGAGCACATCCACACCAAAACGAATTACCCCCTTTTTGTTTTGTGTTCTTTTTCAGTATCATTTCTTCAATTAACAGGATACAAGCTTTTAGGACAGCAATGCTTTCGTAACATGTTAATTTCTTTTATCGTTTATTTATTCTTACCGAGCTGGAGTTATTTCTGTTAATAGACTAAAAAGAGGAAAGAAAAAACTATCCGAGCTTTGGCAACTTTGAACATGTACAGTGCGAACAAAAACGTTTGATTAAATTGGCGAAACTTGCCTAGAACTAAGATACATAGTAACAATATTTTCGTGGCCATCGACCTGTGGTCTTTCCACCTTAGAACTAAAAATGTATTAGTTAATCAATCAAATGTGGTAAACATATTCAGTATTCATTGTTATTGAATCAGAGCTTTCAACGGTCTAATACAATTCATACATACGAAATAAATAAAACTACAAAAATTTCATTCACATAAATCCACACAGAAATATCTGCATTCATATTAATTAATGAAATTTTACTTTTAAAGTGATTCCAAAGCTCACGATAGTTTACGGCGAAAGTATGTTCACCTTGCAGTCTTTAAATATTTCAAAATCATGGCAACATTTTTTTTTTCCTACAAAGCTACCTTTTGCGTGATTTGATTGGCATACTATGTTTGTTGCATTGAAATTATACTAAATTGCTTTACCATAGTTCATGAAACATTTAGTTTAGGTACAGATACTTAATAAACACACAGCAGTCTTACAAAACATAACATATATCCACCAAATCCAAAACCACACTGAAACTGTTGGTTTAATTTGATATTAATATTTTAATTCATTAATTTTTGTGGTGGTGGTTAATAAAATCCATCGATAACAGAAGAATATATACGTTGTAGACCAGTAACTAAAGGTAACATTAGTTCAGTGTCAATAGTCTAGGTTGCTAAATGTATCCAAAGTTAATTCAAAAACTCTCAACACAATCTAAAAATATGTGGCCACCTTTTTCTGTAAACTGGCAGTATAATTATTCATTCATACAATGATAATCATTACTCCTGTATTGGCATAAGCCATAAGTTGGAGTACAATTTATTATATACAAATTGATTAATTAAAAATAATTTCTTTTATTTTTGGGTACATTTCAACAAGCTTTTAGTTGCCTACAGCGTATACTGTGTTCTGCTTGCACTCACACTGACACAACACCTTTTACATAAAAATCATCCGCAGGTCAAGTAATCCAACAAAGTCTAGAAACGAGGCCCAGTGTGATATCGACGAGAAGTGGCAACGAAAGAGACGACAACTCCTACATGGGCTACTCGGCGACTGTAGGTGATTTCACGGGGGATGGCGAGCAAGGTGTCGCAGTTGGCATGCCTAGAGGTGCAAATCTCTACGGCAAAATTGTTCTCTACACGTGGAACCTGACAAACCACCAGAACATCTCCGGACAGCAATTGGGAGCTTACTTTGGGTACGCTGTGGCAGCAGGCGATATTGATGGTGATAATACCGATGACTTGATCATCGGAGCTCCGATGCACACAGAATCGAATAACGAAGGCAAATACGAAGTGGGAAGGGTTCATATTTTATATCAAGGAACCGATCCAACGGTAATTCAACGAAATTATATAAAAATATGGCATAAATAATTTATTCTTATTGCAGAAACGCTTCAGAAGATTAAATATTCTCGACGGATTCAATTCCAAATCAAGGTTTGGATTGTCATTAGCTACCCTGGGAGATATTAATTTAGATGGTTTTTGTGGTATGTATTTGCTTCAAATAACGAGTCGGCAACAATGATTGTGGTATGACAGTTAGGCAACCAAATATGTATATTGGTACAACTGAAAATACGAAAACAAAATCCTCTAGATTGCTTCTCCTGAGGCATATACAAAATACGACACGCTTTTTCTGTCAAATCTAGTTACTTTCTTACGTAGATAAACTTGGAGTGAAGAAACTCCCTAGATTTTTGGGGGGAAATTTAACTTGACCACAATCATTGTTGCTCCCTCTATACTTTATAAACTGTAAAATGCATGAACACTCTACACAAAACAATAATGTATAAAACATGTCTGAAATACAATTCAATAACTATCACGAAAAATAGCACAGGCACATAATGGTATGGATTAGTATAAACTACGCTCTTGGATAGGAAGCAACTTCTCTCTAATGGACGTAATGTTATGGATTAGCATAAACTATGCTTTTGGATAGGCAAGCAACTCTAATCGAATGTTGCATATTAAAGTGAATTTTTAGAAAATAATCACCGGACCCATATGATACTCTCTGTACTTCTTGCAAGTTGAAGTTAGCATAAATATTGTATACATACAAATTGTGTCATTAGTAGTATTAAAGCAAAAAATTAGTAAGGCCTTTTTGTTAAGCTATTAACTGTTCTTTTAGATTTTGCTGTCGGTGCACCTTACGATGGCCCCCACGAAAGGGGAGCAGTTTACATTTACCACGGGTCCTCGCAAGTGGTTGGCACCAAATACTCGCAAGTTATATTTGCTGAAGACGTGTCCACACCTGGGCCACCGTTAAATACTTTCGGTTTTTCAATAGCCGGTGGTTTAGATTTAGATCAAAACGACTACCCAGATATGGCTGTAGGATCATACCTATCCAACGCTGCATTCTTCTTCAGGTAAAAACAAAACATTGTTCCTGTGCAAACGTACATTATTTTAGTTCGTTTTCAGATCTCGCCCTGTTGTCAAACTAGATTCGTATGTAAAGTTCATGACAGCAAACAAGCAAATAATTCTTGATGAGAAGAACTGCACTCTCCAAAACCGACAAAAAGTATCCTGCACCAGCATTGATTTTTGTATGAAGTTTACCGGTGTTGGAGTCCCTTATAATATCGGTAATTTTTAATTAAACATATAACTGGTGACCCGTAGTGAGTTCTCAGCTCCATAGAAGTTTGGTTTGTGGTTATACAGGGTGTTTCAATAAAAGCTACCTACTTCTCCCACTAAACTTACTGGAAGGTGCAAAACATCTTCAGTTCAGAGAAAATACAAACTAATTGACTGACAGTGACATTAGTCATGTTCTTTAATCGAATTTGCTTAGCTAACCTCAGCTAATCTCAGATCAGTTAGAAAATATACGTGTTTCTTTTATTTGGCTCTGCTCACTTTTGCTTAGCAAACTCACCTCCTCCCTTCCCGATGCGGAACGTTTATGCAGGGGTATCAGTTCGAAAGCTAACAGAGAAGTAGCTGTGAAATGTGTGTTTCAATTGTTACCATTATAAAGAAACGTTTCTGCCTAACCTGCAAAACAGAGCGCCTTGATTGGTCGTTCTTTTATAACTCACTCAGATCATATCTGCACAGATCTGCTTAGCTATCTAAGGAGGTGAGCCATTCGATAAAAGAACACGACTACTTATTCCAAGTAAAATGCCAAATTTGAGAACTCTGAATCAAGTTTGTACAGATAAAGTATTTTATTTGTGTTGCTGTAGTACAGAAGATGTGGAGGCGCATTATTATATTGAGTAATAAGATAGATAAGTAAGAATGGGAGATTGACAGATATTTTAAGGATATTAATATTATATTGTCATGCAAGCTATTTTGCCATGTTTCCAATTAAATAGTTCCAGTGAGTCCGTGCCATCTATAGGTAGTAATGGCACACTAGGTAGGTGGTTTTGAAACACCTTGTATATGGTGGTTTATCGTTCGCATTCTCTCATATTTGAGAGAGATAATGTAAACCTGCTTACCACAGCAGGAGCAGTAGTTACTTTTGACCACCATTTAACGGGCACCGAGGACTGCACACATCCTATGTTACTAGTAAATATAATTTAAATATATTTCGCAAATAGTTCACCGCAACAGCCAAATGTGTATAATTCTTGCTGTCACTTGCGTGTTATTACAAATAAGTGTGATTTTTTATTTTTCCTAGAGTTGGATGTGCAGTACATATTGGACATTAAGAAACAGAAACGACCGAGAATGTTCTTCATCTCTCACGAAAACTTGCACAAAATTAACGAAACGCTGCGCTTACAAAAAGACAGCATGTACATTTGCAAACAACATATTGTATATATTAAGGTATTATTATATTATATTATTATCTTTCCATATTAGGCGCAACATTGCGTTAATTCGACATTGTTTTAGAACGACATTAGAGATAAACTGACCCCTCTTGAAGTGGAAGTGCGGTACTCCAAGAGGGACTCGCACAGCTTCCAGCATCACAGCCATGTAAGGAACCCACGTTCGGAATTAATTCCTGTCCTCGATCTGAATTCAGACCAGTTTACGAAGGACGTCATCAGCGTTCACAAGAACTGCGGACCCGATAACATTTGCATTCCAAACTTAAACATCATCGCCAAGCCGTATGATTCTCATCAGCAAATTAATCTCCTCGCATTACTGTTTATTCGCTTTTAGAAATGTGGAGCGGTACCTTCTAGGCTCAAACGAGAAATTGGTGTTCGATGTGATTGTCCAAAATAAAGGCGAGGACTCGTTCGAGTCCACATTTGACCTTCAAATGCCCCCTGGTGTTAATTACAACAAGCTTGTTGTTAGTGACAAAGTGGAGTTCGGGATTACATGCTCTCCTGCTGGAAATAACACAATCCGTTGTGATATTGGAAATCCATTACCCGCATATAAAACAGTAAGTTACAATATAAAGGGCATTATGTTCAAAATATAATTATGTTGCTTTGCTACCTGTTGCTTCGTGTTGGTCAATACACAAATCACTACATATTGCCACTAATATCAGTGTTGCCACTAATACTTTTGAGAAAAATTGCGGCGTTGGTGAATCTTTAAAAAGTACTGGCTATATTTTTCTTTTTTTCTTATAATTTTTCCTTTTGGGATTACTTAAATCCTGGCATAAGTCAGGAGTGACTGTAATAAAATATTTAATCACAGGTACAATTCAAAATGTTAATGACACCATATCATAAGGAAGGCATGAGTCCAAGCTACGACTTTTTTATGCTTGTGAACAGCTCAAATCCTGAAGTAAACGAAACTCTCGAGGGCAATCAAAAAATGTTGAGGATACCCATTTGGGTTGATTCAAAATTGGAACTTGGAGGGTAAGCTATTCGATTTATTTTCATCAAAGTTTGATTTCTTACAGCAAACAGCACGAAATAAATTGAAAATGTTTCCACTTCCAGAAAATCCCGTCCAAATGAAATTTATTACAACTCGTCTTTGTACACTGCTGAGACGATACAAAAGGAAAGTGACATTGGCCCTCAAGTTATCCACATATACTCCATCAAAAACAACGGCCCCTCCAGCATAAACGAAGCCGAAATGGTGTTCCTCTGGCCTTATGCTACATTAGGAGGTGAAGATCTTCTATACCTGCTTGAGCAACCTCACACATACGGAAATGTCAAGTGTGAAGCAGCTCCAGCCAATTACCAAAAATATGAAGTAAGTTAAAATGCCCACTTTCTGGCAACGACTGCATAATATTAATTTTCAACAGCTCGAATTTAGAAAGAAAACCATATGGGAGTCTCTAGGAATTGAAGTGTCTAAAGGTGACATTTCAAATGTAATGGGACAATCTTCAGGAATATTTATCGAAGAAGGTGAAGGCACTTATGGCTCACTGGGTGGCGAAAAGGTGCACACCAAGGTTGAACACGAGTACGAACAGGGTGGCGATGCATCGCAAATCCACGCACAAAGAGGGAAACTAAAACCAGGAGAAACCGCCGACACCCAAGGGACTAGAGTACTAGTTACTGAAGACCATGGTAGTGGATCAACCACACATGAAGAAACACACACCTCCTCTGGCACCGGCTTCACTACCACCTACATGAGGAATACAAGCTACATTGGACCGGACGGAAAAGTGCACTACAAGGTTACTTATGACCATGGCGGAGACAGTTCGGCTCAAGGGGGTGGTAAATTTCAGGGTTTTGGCTCTGGAGTTACCCATACTTACATGAGGAATACAAGTTACATTGGACCAGATGGTAAAGTTCATTACAAAGTTACTTACAATCGTGATGGAGAAGGTTCTGCCGAAGGTGGTAGTAGATTCGAGGGCTTTGGCTCAGGCGTCACCCATACTTATATGAGGAACACAAGTTACATTGGAGCAGATGGCAAAGTGCACTACAAAGTTACTTATGATCGTGATGGAGGTGGTAGATTTGATGGTGCAGGCACCGGAGAAACCCATACTTTTATGAGGAATACAAGTTACACTGGTCCTGATGGAAAAGTGCATTACCGAGTTAGTTACGGTAAAGATGATTCAGAGGGCAACGCACTTGCTGGTGGAGAATCAAGTATGACAAGTTCTACAGTAACGACTACTTACATTCGTAATACAACATATATTGGGCCGGACGGTAAAGTTCATTACAAAGTTACATATGGAAAAGGCACTCCCGATGGAGTAACCTATTCTGGTGGAAGTAGCGAAACATCAAGTTCAGGTTTCACCCATACGTACAAAACAAACACAAGTTACATAGGCCCCGATGGTAAAGTACATTACAAAGTCACCTACATGAAAGGTGATTCAGTAGGAGGTTTACATGGAGGGGGCTACAGTCAAGGATCGTCTGGTGCTTCAACGCACACGTCTTCAGGTAGCACTCATACTTCAGGTACAAACTCTGCGACTTCGGGTTCTACTGGATGGAGCTCCGGTGGTACGCATCACACGGTTACAGATACGAATAAAGCCGTCAAACCTAACATCGTGTACACCTCATCTGGGAATCATGGCCAAACTGGCAGCACATTTACATCTACGTCATCTGGGGGTTCCTCGGGCAGTGGAAGGATCGATCAAAATACCAATTACGGTGCTTCGGAAGGTAGGCAATCGGGCCAAACTTTCACACACACCGAGGGAGGCCAGACTGTGTATGAAGACGGACATTACCCTGGTGGTAAACCAAAAACTAACGTAAACACCCACTTTAACTGGGACGGTTCCGCTGAGAATAGGGCCAGGAATGAAGAGCAATACAATAGGCAACGTGGCTCTGGAAGACACTTTGAAAATCGAACATATACGTCCCAGTCCGGGCAACATCATGGTTCTTCCGGTTATGGCAGTCAAACTGGAACAACGCATCACGACGAATCTTACAATGCCGGAATTGACGCCAAAAATGTTTACCCCGAAAATTACGATTTACCATACTCCTCTGAAGAATATTACGGTTCCGTAGAAAATAACGCATATGACGAAGAACCGCCATCTCCTGGCGCAGGTACAGGGAGCGGACAACATTCAACAGGTTTAAGTGGAAACAGGAGGCACAATCAAACCCATTCGACAAGTTGGTCTCAGCATGGTGGGCACAGGGAAACTAATTACGATGACGAATATGCCCAGCATGGTTTAGGAGCCGCTGCTCAGGGCCACGGCTTCAGAACAACAGGTCTTGATTTAGGTTCGTTAGGCAATACCCAAACACATTCTTCCGGCCACTCAGGACAACACGAGCAAGGAGCACGTGGCGGTTCTCAAGGTTCTCAGCACCACTCAAGCCAATCAGGCACATACTCGGGTGATGCGAGGGGGTCTGCAGGGGCAACTAGTCACAGCAGCGGTGGCAGAGATCACACAACATACAGGCAATATGATAACAGAAACTCTGAAGGGGATTACGCCCAGCATGGACTAGGAGCGGCAGCACAAGGTCACGGGTTTAGAACGACGTCTCTTGATCTAGGCACGGCAGGTCACGCAGAAAATCAAGGCTCAAGTTCTTCTGGGCACCATGAACAGGGTGGCTCAATGCACGGATACGATAGTTCTGGCCACCTAAGAGGTTCCGCCGAATCGAGAGGAGGCAACAGGTGGGAGACCCGCACCGACACTCGTTGGTCATCGTCCGGATCTGGCACACCTCCAAACTTTGATGGCAGAGATAACGTGGCAACGGATAAACCCGATTATAGCAATAGATTTGTCGGTCGTAAAAGGAGGCAGATTTCTGACGTCAACGACGTAGATATTAGAAGCATAATGGAGTGCAGATCTACGAAATGTTTGACTATTAGGTGTACCGTAGGACCCCTAGCTAAAGATCAAGATGCCATAGTGGCACTGAGATCTAGAGTCAATATACGTACTCTTAGAAACGTAAGTACTGAACCCCTTATTTAATGTATACGAAGTTGAGGTCAAGGGATGCAAGTTAATGGTAAAATTTTTACCAGCTATCGGGCACAAGAAACCAGCATAACCTAGAATTTATATGAGTCTCTCGAATGCATCCTCAGAAGTGGCTAAAATGCTATAGACACCCTCGAGCTGATTATCTAAGAAGTTCTCAGTTGGCACATTTGGACACTAATGTTGGGCTCATGCGCTTGGTTATGTTGTTTACCACTTATGCTCAGTTGTACAATCCCCGATTAATTTGTATCTTAGTTGTTACCTAGGATAGAATTGTAGGTATTAATATATCTACGGAAACTAAACTCTAGTTAAAAATAACCGGAGATTGTACAACTAGGTTTTTAGGGTACAATTTGTAACAGACAAAATAGTAGCTAGATTTTTATTAATTGAGGGAAATTTTCTTAAACCGTTTTGTAAAGTATGTAAATTGCAAATTTCGAAACGGGCTCATCTCCGAAATTAAAAAAAAAACAGGAGACAAAAAACTGAATTTTTGTTAAACCATTTGAATTATTTGAGCAGTCTTTTTTTTTCTAAAATCTCTTACACAAGTGAGCTATACTGCAATAGGTTAATTAAAAATCATTTTAGATTACGACATCCACGCCAATATCATTCTCATCCATGATGGTGGCGAGGATAAGTAAACTGCCTTACATCGGCACACCTTTAGACAGGCAGGTTCACAGCCATGAGGTGTACACAACGGTTCCTGTGACCGAACCGGACATCAAACCGTATGTAATCCCATTGTGGGTAGTCGTCTTGTCCGCCGTAGCCGGGACGATAATCCTCCTGCTACTCATATACTTGTTGTATAAAGTAAGTCATGTGTATGGAATTGAAATCCATTTTTAACAATTCATTTTTAGTGCGGCTTCTTCAAGAGAAATAGGCCGTCAGATGCACCTGAAAGACAGCCATTAAATAGGAACGGTTATTATGGAAACGCGGACGCTGCCCTTTGATTTAATCCAACTGTAAATAGTGCTCATATAAACCAAAAGACTTGCTGAAATTTAATTAAAAACTAGTGTTATTTATTCTTAATTATAATTTTTGTGTGTATGTGTCCATACTTTTTAAAATCGAACCAATAGGTAAACGAAGTGAGATGTTAAAAAGTATGTGGATTTTAACAAAACTAATTGTTTAAAAAATAAACCACTAATGCAAACTTTCAGTGCCTTAACAACAGTGCCACAGTTCTTATTTTCGATTTGTACTTACAAGCCTATAGTTATTGTTTAATTGTTTATATATTAATGTTAGGGTAAATATTTGTAAATATAAAACGATCATTACATTTTAATAGATTTTATTAAGTTTTTCTCATAACTTTCTAATCTAACAGATCGTTCTATTCAAATTGCAACTTGATTTATATACTGGTAATACATTTTACTTTCCTATAAAAACAACGTTCCTCATCCTTACACATGTAATAATTAATGGTAAGTAAAATTAAGGCTACAGAAATATAAAACCGAATAAAAATGTGCAGCAAATTGTTAATAGCTTTAAGCCATGTTTTCTAGACTAGGATCTATTTGTAAATTTTGATTTTGAATCGATGTGATAAACTATTTATTATAATTAATAAAGCTTAATACAAAAAATTAATATCTGCACAGCAGTGATATTAATTCCATAATTAATATAATTTGTACATTCATCATAACAACGAAAATAAAATCAGCATTAAATGCGAGCAATAAATTTTTTATATAAAAATAAAACACCGCAGAAGCAATGCAGTACGATTTCAGGTAATCTTGAGAAAATTTTCAACGAGTTTCAATAACCTAAACCTCTGAAAATTATTTATAATGATCACAAAAAGGCAAGAATCATAGAAACTTATCTTATGATTGTTTAACAGTATCAGTCGGATTTTGAGAATTAATTTTGAAATTATTCAACTCGTTGGCGCATTCTTTCAACATCATCATGTGATCCAACTTATCGACAGTGTTTTTCAATTCGTTCTCCCAAACGTTATCAGTGCTTTTACCTTCACCTCCATCGATAGGCCTCACGGCCAACTCCTTGACCTTCAACTTGAGCTCGTCTAAATACTCGTCGTCTAATACTTCGTGCTCGTCCTTTTCACTAACAGCGGAACTTGTCGTGCCACTGTACGAACTAACACTATGAACTTCACATTTATCTAACTCTAAATTAAAATCTGGTAAGGACGAATGTTTTGAGTGGTTCGAGGCGGTCTCCTCCATCTTCGGGGACAGCTCCGCCCCGACGCCGGGCTCCCGGGGCCTGTTTAGTATATCGTTATCTACATAGCCTTTCCGCTTCATGTGTATCTCATTCGAGATCTGTTCCAGCTGCTTGAGGGACTGTGAGTAGGATGTTTTGGATTTCGTTATGTCTTGCTTGAGTGTGTCGATTCTGTCTTTCTGGGTGTTCAACTGTTCCTGACAGAGAGCTTTCTCCTCGAAGTAAGGCCTTGACTTTATGATGTGCCTTCGGAGTCGGTCTTCCAATTGTTGTACCTTGCATTTAAAAGAAGATCAATAGATTTGTATGGGGCGGGTTTTTTTAATACACACCTTCTGTTCGGCCGAGTTGAATAGAGTTGCCCGTTTCTGGTGCTCCCGACCGCTCTCGGCCTTTTGATTTTCAGCGTCCATTACCTTCAATGCAAATGTGAAATCAGTAAAAGCGATGAAAAGCTATTTATCTGTGTGCTGTGGTGAGTTTAGAATCCAACTTTAAAGCCCAGTTGCACAATCTCCAGCTTTGATTGGAGATAGTTATCTTGTACAATTATATGACTATTGTTGATACAAAGGTACACATTGGAACAAAACTATGATTACAGATTTTAATTTCGACAATATGATATATTTGATTACTTTCATAAAAGTTGTAGATAATTTGAACTGCCTGTTTTTGTCAGTAGGCAGACACACATGTAGGAGATATTCAACCAATCTGTCCCGCCATCCCCACACAGCATCCCTGTCGAGCCCATCTGGCCCACATGCCAGATGCAGACGGGGACTGATCGGTTGAAATTCCCCTACGTGTATACCTGCCTGATGATTATAAAGTTTGCGAATTCGTCTCAAACTCCTAGTCAGACGCATGCGTATTAGCTGTTTCGTAAGAAATTAAATATCTGTTGTCGTAAATATTCACGTTGTTGTTCTGCGGAATGTGATACTTCAACTTCGTCTGGTAGTGATTCTGAGGAACAGTTAGAAACAACGACTTTGAAGAATTTCATGAAGGCAGGATTCGACCCATATATGAAGATTATTTTGAAGAAACCATACCACAATACATACAATGAACTGGAGTTTGTAGAGCATTGTAGAGTTAGTCGCCATGCAGCTACTTCTACTGCTGAACAATTCAAAAGTAGTGCATATTTCAAAACACAAAGTGGAGGTTATGGGAAACTAAGTGCTCTAAAGCAAACTTATGTATTTTTGTGGTCTATGGGCCATCAAACCTTCAGTTTGTTAACTGTCTGTTAAATCTGTTAAATTCTCCAAACCATCTTGAAATTAGGATGTTGGCGCTCCTAACGTTTGTTATCAATTGGAACTCATTTGTATTTCACTGTTGAAGTGAGAACCAAGTCAATGTAATCTGCACTCAATGCCATTCATTAACACACTGAATATGCACAGTGGAAAATGAGGTTACTTTAATTTTAAATTAGGCTTTTCTTCGAACTCTGTAATAAATTCTGTTAATTGGCCGGAAATTCTAAAAAAATCGATATGTGAACATAAATTTAAAATCAAAACATATAGTTGGACTAAAATCTAGGAATTGATTGATTATTTTAAAATTGAGTCACATGCTTGCTCATTGTTTGTGACTGTATCTTAATAAATTGTATTTTTTTTTTCTCAACAGTTAAAAATGTTGGGTGAAAATAATCATGATTCACTCATTATGATATTTGATGATTAATAGAAAATATTATCTGCAATCTTATGCGAGACATTAAACGCGGAATCATTATTATATTAGAGTATATGTTAGAGTTTCTTAATATTACCGGCTTTCCAGTTTGAATTATCCATTAGGAATAAGGTGTATTGCGTATTAAAAGACGTTAACAGTAACGTGTACGTTATTTGAGAGCATGATATTCAAATATCAAATGCTTTCATGCCATACTTGCATTTGACATTTGAATGTGATGTCTCATAACGAACATGTTACGCCTCACATTTTTTTATACGCAATACACCTGATTAGATACATTACAACTAACAGTCCCGGACTAAATTTGGACAGCTACTCATGAGCCCTTTCAATTTGGACTGATTCAGATTGAAAGGGTGCATGCGTAAGTGTCCAAATGTAGTCCGGGACTGTTACGTGGAACGTACCTAATAAGTCATGGCCTAGGAACTAACTTGCAAAATAGCAAATTCTGAATTTTTCAGGATTGTTAAAACAACTTCTGCATATTCAAAGGCAGTGACTATGTATTTTTATAAATCGCAATAACAATTGCAAACACAAGCTGCAGATGAGATCCTTCCAGAGAGTGTATACACCTCCATAAGCAGTAAAATTATGACCTTAGTGCAGATTCGCTAGTTCGTCATAAGGGTGACTTGTCATACACATTTTGTTTTTATCAACCCAGAATATAAGTAAATTAAGAATTATGTTAATTAAAGTTCATTTTAAATTTGATATACAATAATAATGCAAAAAACAAATACAAATTCATTCACGCGATAAATAGTTCCATTTAATCCATATTATACAGCAAAACCAACGAATGATGGCGAGAGGTGGGGATACGACGCGCAGCTTTTCATGTAAAATTGAATTCTGAACGGCGATACAGTGGCGGGCCATGGCCTTCATTTAGAGACACATAATTAAAATATATACGTTTTGCATTTGAAAACAATCGGCCTGTGTCGCCTAAATGTCGCCTACGCCGCTGGTACGAACGCTTCAAGGCGGCAGGCAGAAAATGAGTTTGTGCGCACCCCCCACTTCTCGCCATCATTCGTGGGTTTTGCTGTAACTTATGTAAATATGCTGATGAATTCAAACAATCAACTATTGGCTAATGAGATTACTCAAGTCCAGGTGATTGTTATGTAAAATTAAATTCCCAGGTAATTATAATAGTATATGAGTGCAACAGAACAACAAAGGAAAATTCACCTTCATAGTGGCATGGTTGAGCATTTCCTGCCACGCATTATCGAACTGCCACTCATGCTGGTTGCTCATGAACTGCTGCTCAGCCAACGCCACGGTCTCCTTAGCTGCCGCGTGAATTTCTACAAAAACGGCTTGATAATATTTCACAAACCACCACATAAAACGCGTACCATTTGCCCTCTGGAACAAGACGGCCGCCTTCTGGCATTCCAGCTGCGCCTTCTTAGCAACCTCGACTGCCTCATAGTACGGCCTGGCCCTCTCTATGCAGCTGCCTAATTTCTTTGATAGTAACTTCAGCCGCCTGGTCGATTCATTTAAGAGCATGCGAAATGTTGTGTTCGCTTCCTATAACACATCCCTGCATTGTGTGATTCTGATAGAGTATTAACGACTTACATCCAATTCGATTTCTAGTTTGTTAATTTCATCTGTTGACTTGTTGAGGTTCTCCAGCTCGATTTGGATCCTTGGATCTAATTCCCCATCGGAATCAGAGTCCATTGTGTCGATTTTCGTCAAAAGCCTTTTGAAACCTATCACATCTTACAGCCCCTGTTGTATTGTAGAATGAACAAAGATTTCTGTCATCATGGGCTCTCAATCATTGCAATGCTACGAATAAATGATGGCAAATCTATTTATATACACGTAAACGTCATTTGACATTTAATTATTTAACACGCACAAAACAATCATTTATCCAATGAAGAATACACAGCAATGGTTAAACCCACACTAGCGACACTCATCGAGTGATAACGTTCAAAACACTTATTTAAAAGTTACGCTTTATCCACCTTAAAATTATCAACGTCACAATGACAGTGGAAAGTAAATGAGTTGATTGGTGTTTAACGACGTATTGTGCTTTTACGTCTATTTTGCTTACATAGGCACGAATGGGGCGATGATTTAAACGTATGTCGGAATTTAATGCTCATCCAATGAAGTTAGCTTTGAATGTCAAATACCTTTATAGCAGCTTAAATAAATACCTTTATAGCAGCTTTTCACAGCTATTTTGTAATGTTCATACATTTTTTTCAGTATCTTTTCAATATCAGAAAAGGCCAACAGCATATAATTTTTGTAATATCAACAATTTCATAATTTGCCCCCACATTATTCAGTAGGTATCTTATGTGTGATGACGGGACTATTAGCTTAAAGTTTCAATAATGGTATAGATGTTATCTCATGCTACTTTATCACATATTTTTTTATCTATGCAAATTTTGATTTTTTGATAATTATATCTGAAATAGGCAGCCCACATTACATCGGTATGTCACAGACAACCAACGTATAAACCTAAATTAAAATATGTATATTGTATATTTCTTCCCTAATTAATTTAATAAATGTATGAAAATATTTATGCATCTATACATTGCCCTAAGTTTGCCCTTAGTTTACAATTATATTACTAATTATATTTTTATAGCACAACGCCATCTATCGTAATTATATATTTCTGGTATTTCTGTTTTCTTAACTACCGCGTGGATGCATGGTCGTTCCAATTGTTTTGTGATTGTTTCTGTGTATATTTAAAGCAAATTAATTGCAAAAAATGGTAATTAATTACACAAATATTAAATTCAATAATTAAAAATTAAAATATATCCAATATTTGCCCTATTTACAAAAACCACTGAAATGTAACCTAACTTCTATAAACCCATGCACGCCATAAATTTGTATCACATTATTCATTGTTTCTCAACAATACTATGATGTTTTTAAATTAATGTAATTCCCATTTGCAGTCGAAGCTTTACGTCCTCTACGAGCATGCCGCTGGCTATGGCATCTTCAAGGTTGAAGAGTTCGAAGAAATCGGAATGTTGGTGCCCCAAATCGAGGCCTCGATAACCGACTTAGGAAGGTTCAACAGCATTGTTAAGCTCGTTGGCTTTTCCCCATTCAAAACGGCAGTTTCAGCGCTGGAAAATATAAATGCTATCTCCGAAGGCATTGCCCCGGAAGAGCTCCAGCATTTCGTTGATATAACGATTTCAAAAAAGGGCAAGGCCACTTTGGGCGTGAGCGATGCCAAACTGGGGGCAGCCATTACCGAGGCGCTGAAAATCCAGTGTACTCACGTTGGTGCTGTACCTGAGATTGTCCGCGGCATCAGGCATCATTTTCCAAATTTAGTCAAAGGTTTCAGCGCTAAGAGTGCCGGTGTTGCCCAATTAGGCTTGGGGCATTCGTATTCAAGAGCTAAAGTCAAGTTCAACGTCAATAGGGTTGATAATATGATTATTCAAAGTATCGCCCTTCTGGATCAGCTGGATAAAGACGTCAACACATTTTCTATGAGAATACGGTAAGTTGTACAACATAATAATGTCTGAAAAATTAATACACTACTGCACCTGATCGATAATTTCAAAATATGTACAATTAATCGGAGCAAAGTACACTTTGTTTTTCTTATACAGGGTGTAACTAAATTGCTTGACCAAACTTCACATACCTGAGGTATGGAACAAAATGGTGAAAAAAGTTTCTCAAGACATGAACCAGAAATTCAATTTTTTTCAAAACTTTCAAAACTTAAAATTTTGTTGATTGTGTCTCTAACTAACAAAAAGGCAATATCTTATTCGAGTGCATCCCATTTGATAATTTTAAAATTTGCCTGTAACTTTAAAAAAAAGTATTTTTGGACACATGTCTGTAATGTTCGTGAATTTTGGCCTAGCAATTCAATATTGGTTGAATGGATTGTGAACTAAAGCCATAAAAAAAAAATAGTCTAGATATAATATTTATTTATTTTACTCTTAGTGAATGGTACTCATACCATTTCCCAGAACTCGTCAAAATAGTTCCCGAAAATTATACTTTTGCAAGATTGGCTAAATTTATTAAAAACCGGAAAAATTTGTCTGAAGACTCTCTGGAAGGCCTTGAGGAACTAACAATGGATGCAGGCAAAGCTAAAGCTATTTTAGATGCCTCGAGATCTTCAATGGGGATGGACATAAGCGATCTGGATCTGATGAACATCGAGATATTCGCCGCTCGTGTCGTATCACTTGCCGACTACAGGAAGGAACTCGCTGAATACCTGAGGAAGAAAATGACCGACATTGCCCCGAACTTGGCCACCCTAATCGGAGACCAAGTGGGAGCCAGACTTATTGCGCATGCCGGCTCGTTAACAAATCTAGCCAAGTATCCTGCGTCTACGGTTCAAATATTGGGTGCGGAAAAGGCTTTGTTCAGGGCCTTAAAAACCAAAAGCAACACACCTAAATATGGACTTCTGTTCCACTCTACTTTCATCGGACGCGCCGGCACAAAGAACAAAGGCCGCATCTCACGGTACCTGGCTAACAAGTGCTCCATAGCTTCGAGAATCGATTGCTTCTCCGAATTGCAAACTACGATATTTGGAGAGATGTTGAGGCAGCAGGTCGAAGACAGGCTCAAGTTTTATGAGTGTGGTGATATTCCTAAGAAAAATATTGAAGTTATGAAGGAAGCCATGGAGGCTCTCGACCTACAGCAGGAAGCTGTTAAGTCGGTTGAGAAGAAGAAGAAGAAAAAGAAGCGAAAGTCAGAGCCTGCTTTGGATGATACGAATGGTGAAGTAAACGGTGCAGATGATAGCATTAATGGAGTGAACGAGAGCAGTGAAGAGCCTCCTAAAAAGAAAAAGAAGAAGAGTAAGAAACCGAAGCAGGACGACGAATAAGTAATGAATTATGTTATTTTCTTAAATCCTCATATAAAAATTTATATTTAAAAGACTTAAAGTTAAGAAAACAAACTATTTAGATATCAAGTATTGTTTGTGCTGTCATGAATATCAACTAATTTTATCAGGATAATTAGTTAAGCTGAATATTTTTAGTTCATTTGTTGATTTGGTTCGGACATTCGCCTCGAATAACTAAACTATTTATATTGTTGAATAGAGTCTAGAATTGGGATTAAAATGAACCAATTTATATACAACCTGTAAAGCCGGCAATAACAGGATTTTTTTTTATATATAAATGGTTTAGTAAATTGAAGCTAACAAATAAAATTTATCTTCCAAGGACATAGATGTATTTGGTTTGTTAGTGGAATGTCATAATGATATAGTTTTGTATATTTCCGTTTTTTATTTAAAAAAAATATGTAGTATACTTATTACTAATAAAAAAAAAATTATAGTCTGCATTTATAATTTACTTTTGCTTTGCAGCAGAGATAAATATGTCACCATTATATACAGGGTGTATAAAAATATGTACATATATTTTTCCCAGTTATATGGTTCATTTTTTTTTAAGATCCAGATCCACCATCTGTTGCTTTATGTAGGTCAAAACAAATTGTGACTAGTGGATCTTTAGAAAAAATATACCATAGATCTTATCGATACATACAAAAGAGTCGTGTTGATTTAAATGCGCCAACTTGAGATAAACGTTGATGCGAATTTGCAAACAATTGTTACACAGAATCGCCCGGTTCTGAATTCTTCAGCATACAAGCGATGTGCCTCATAAGAAATGACCAGATGAAAGGTCTTGCCATACATGAAATGCATATAGTCGAAATCAGGAGAGATGTCCCATGATTCATTCTAAAAGAATGTTTAATGCAGGAATAAATGCAAAATCGGTGTCGGTATATTACCCTAAACCGCTGAAGTAAAGTGAGAGAGTAAATGTCCGATACGTCTGCTGTACGTTTTAAATGAAACCCGTGAAAACGCATGTCTTCGTTAATTCATTGAATCTGTCAGTGTCACTGCTAACCTAACATATTTCGTCTTTACGCACACATAACCTACACAGCGAAATTATAGCATTGGAGATTTGACATTGACGCGATACAAATGAACTTATTCGTAGTCCTAATTGGCCGGGTGCATTTTTGCGCAACCAAACATCTGGCCGACCGCGTGCGTATAAGTGTAGACTCACGTTCAACAAAATTTGAACCATACATTCCTAATGTATGAATCATGAGACACCTCTCCTGATTACTAGTATATCTACCATTTCCACATTGGTATTCATAACACAAATTTGAAAATTTCAACAATGAGCAACAATAACAAACTTTCACAAAAAAAAAGATTGATACTTACACAAACTGAAACAACAAATTTTGTCTAACCAAATTCCATCGCAGACATGATAACGATTCTTCACTCGTATGTATCTCAGCTGTATTTCGGAAACGGTTGATTTTCAGACTCGTGTTTATCATATCTTTTTTGTTTGTGTCGATGAGGTTGGGGGGATCGAACATATTTTTTAAATATTTAACACCGAGTGAAAAATAAATATCAGAAATTTAAGAAATATAGTTTATTCAATTATGTATATTTAAAAATGACATGGCACAAACTATGAATCATGAATATAAACAATATACAATTAAACAACAAATAACAATAAACCCTAATACAAAAAAAAACAGTTCACCTTAGATACAAAGTAAAAAACATTATAACTATTAACCCAAACAGCAAGAAAGTGTAAATAATGAGTAAACGAACGTTCTTCTTATGTTCCTTATACGTCAATCTATTGGTATCTTTTCGGGCTTTGCACGGCATCATCTGTAATAATAGCGGCTCCATGATCACAACTTTTTGTTTGGAGTTTGTTTGTATTGCAGATTTCTTTTTCTCAATGAGTTCGTGCTCCACATCGTCTAGAGATAAGTAGTTGGCATTTTCACCTGTTACGATACTGTTTTCTTCGTCTACCGGTGATATTTCGTCTAAATCTACTAATATAATTTTTTTAATCTTGTGTGTCTTTATAGAATTATTGCTGCTTGTAACTCGGCTGTAAGTTTCAAAAGTTGGCTTCGAATGTGTAGTAGTTTTAAAATATGTGTTGAATATCACTAGAGGAGGAAGATCGTTAATAATTGTATTTTGAGGTGCTCTATGATTTAAAGATTCTTGCGAATTAGATATATTGTTGAGGAAAATTGGCATATAATTTGTACTTTCTCGAAAATATTGTGTAATCATTAAGTTATCAGAATAATATAAGTTATGTTTATTGATGACACAACCTTGTAAATCTCTTAAACTTCTTATGTATAGGTCACTATGAGGTGTATAATTAATTATATTAGAGGTTTTCCCAACATCCTTAAAAGTAGATGGCGTCGAAATATTTGTGAACGAGGAAAATATACTTTTATCTAATTTGGGTATTTTAAAAATATTTAAATTTAAAGCAGGAAACCTTCGTTTCTTTGTTAACGTATTGCAATTTAAGCTTTCACACAACGATTCGTTTGAAATTGTAAATAATGGAGTATTTTTTGAATTCAGCTCACACATTGATTTTGATTTACATTGAGGAGCGGTCTCCGAAAGTCAATTAACATTTATAGGCCCTTTGAATTCGATCCTCTGAAGATCATGTAAAACCTAGAAAATTCATATAAATTTAAATACGCCTTTCAAAAGACTGGACGATTTAATAATCACCTCTAAAATGCTTGACATACTCCAAGCCTGTGTTCTGGAGCTGTCTTTGCAGTAAGCGCCGTCTGTGTTCGTTAGCTCTGGTAGACCTCGCCACGGTGTCGTTTGCAACTCGACAAAATGCATCGACAAAATTTCTTTCGTGAAAGCAACTGTTTCCTCGACCAGACCAACTTTTGGAGCAAATATTAATCTGGCCCTAAGATAATATCCAACAGGCCATAACCATTCCTAAAACGGACACTTATTGCACCTGAATCACCACCGATGGTTTTAAATCAAACTCACCGGCCCTTGATGATAATTGAAACCTTGTGCTATTTTAAAGTCTGAAGAATCGTTGGAATTATCATAATCTCCGCAGTAATTCCAATCACTATTGTCCAGTGTCTTCATGCCTAGAGGGCCTAGCAAATGTTTGCCGGCTATGTTTAATGCTGCCCATGCATGTTTTGGATTGAATAATTCCGGTGCCTAAAACAATTATGACATTAAAAATCGATTATTTGGTCTTGGACTTATTACACATTGCGCAGCCAATATCAAATAGTACAAGTTAAAAAATATATACACAGGGTGTTTGACAACTTGGTAATTGACTTCCGATTGGGTAAAGAGGGACTTTCAGGAATATATTATTTTCTCGAAAATATTCATTTAAAAAAAGTATTTTGCAAAGGTGCCCAGGAATGTGCACATATAAATGTTCTGAATTTCCATTAAACTAGTCAACCAGTTTGAAACGCCCTGTAGAAATTATGTTTTGAATGAAATTGAAAAATCGTAGCATTTGCCCTGGGCGACAATCCAAGACTACAGATTAAAAGTCAAACGCTAATCTTGCTATGTGACAAGGACTTGAAAGAACTTGAACTTACTGCAACCATTGCTATAGGAAAATTGCATCTTAATTGGAAATCAGTCCACGGCTGACTTGCTCCGTGGCAATCTTTATAAATCCCCCTGTGGTTGATTAGATCAGGTTTGGCTTCGTCTTGTGTAGGTTCTGTATTTATCCAGAAATGCTTTTCGAAACTTGACCGAATTTTATCCGCCCATTCCTCAAATGTCCACCGTGTGACCGTTCCATTCCTATGTTTTCTTTCCACAGAATCGTAAGGATATAGTTTACGTTTGCTCAGCTCAGAGAGCCACGATATCACAGATTTTGAAAGGCCTATTAGCTCAACAGCAGAGCCATCTCTTGGTGTACCTGGTTTACCCTTGTTTCCCGCCCTCTCGGAAGAGCCCATCTTGTCCATCCAGGTCCCGCAATTGAACTCGTTTCCACCAAAAACGAAACCTACAAATCCATAGAATTTTATGAGTAAAAGGTATAAGAAAATAATTTACTTGTCGTTGTTTGTGCATGTAAATATAAAACATATAAAGTAAGAAATACATCCCACAAAATTTATTTTATACTCGGCTAAACAACTCAAACACTCAACTTTGTATTTAAACAGAGATTAAATTAAATTTGCAAATTTGAGGTAACGCTTTCGTGCTTCTTTCATGCAGAAATGCAATAGTTCATATTTACCGGAATCTGGATGAACCCCAATTTGATTATTAAAACCTTTGTCAGTCATATGTTCATCAATTTGCTTGCCAGCATTGCGTTCTCTAAAGGCTAATCCCTGGAAGTGAAGTTTTAAAGCCTCCTGCATGACATCATGCAGTGGCTGATCAGCAATTCCAGGTGGTTGCGGTGGAGAGTCATCGTTGGGGAATATCCTCGAAACCGTATCTTGCAGTATTAGTTCTCCATTCGGAGCTTCTTTGACGTACGACTGAATGCAATAAAGCCACCACCACACCGCATCACGGCAATTAAATCTGCAATAAAACTTTGTTAGTATCTCAGTTATAAACTTTTGGTTATAAATACCGAGCATTGCGGCCTCCATCTAATAAATTCGGTATTAACCCATGCCTCAAACAAGCTGCATAACCTAATATATGGTATCGTGCTTCGTCAAAGCGGCCGGTTAGAATAAACAAACCGCGTAAGGCAATGAATGTATCTCTGCCCCAATTTCTTGTATAGCCAGTGGTAAAATGAGGTAGACCTGCCGATAGACTTACGCAGGCTTGAGTTTTTATGCCTTTGCAATCGGTTATCATGGGTGGTAGCGGCTTTGACACTTTTGGCGATAGAGCCGGTAAAGGGGCCGAGTTAATGACAGCTCCAAATTGCACCGAACCCAATGCCAGTGCTCGCACAAATGTAGACCCCTGCTTCGCAAAATCGGACATTAATTTGTAGCACTGTTCAAGTAGTATCACATACAGGCGGGTAATAATGGTGTCAAAATATGCAGGAATTAAATATCTTGGTATATCTTTTAGATCTTGCAGGTTTTTCTCCATCCAGATTCCTAAATTCTTAGTACCCTCATGTACCTGTAGTCTCGATGTGTAGTACTCAATGAGCCAATTTCCATCTCGTAAATTTGAGCATAAAGGATGCCCCAAGTCATTATTTGGACGTATATTAGAAAGTAACGACATAACTCCCTGCAAGCCGCAATAAACCATAGGACCGTGATTTGGTATATTGTACGACCCAAATCCGTTATTGTCATCTTTTTCCTCTTGGTCACATCTATACAAGGCAACGTTTAAATCAGATAGATTCAATTCATCAATGACATTCATCAAGTCATTTAGTTCATCTTTTGAAAACTTCATGATCAACTCACGTATTGCAGTTACTGAATTTCGCACTTTCTTCAGTAAATTTACTTTGATCGCCACAATACTGCCAGGTTTAAAATCATTATAATCTAATTGTAACATGTTAGCATCACCAGAATTTCCCTGCACGAACACACTAGAACTTTCCAATTTAATATGTTCTTTAATCACAACTTCGTAATCGGAATATCCATTAATGTACTTATTATCCCTAATGTAATTTTCAATTTTATCGTATCGAGAAGAAATTTTATGCCTCACCGAAGCTTCCAATATAATTTCAGCAAGTTCGCCTTCCACCCTCAGAGGTTTTATGTAATTTTGAACGTTCACTTCGTTTATGTCAGGATGATTAAAAGCCGTGTACGCTACAAGGATCACTGTCTCGTGTGTAACTGGGTTGTGCCGAGTAACAGCTACAATGTTGGTATCTATTTGATCTACATAAACCTAAAAAATTACAGGAAGTTATTTATAATCATATCGACTAAAATACAAGTAAAATTTGTTTTATGTAACTGAATAAATCACTAGAAATATTATTGAGAAAAGAGTTTCCGATCTTAAGATTACTACAGAGAGCTACAATTCTTCACTCCAACTAACTACGCACTACTCCAAGTAGTAAAAAAGTAAGTAATTTAAGAAATGAATACATTTTATTGGTAATAAAATCTATTCACTTATTTAACGCTCAATAATTAACAATCGTTTTTCGTCTCTCCTGAAGAAAATGAACCATAATTTCGCAGTTGCATCATTATATCTCCGGAACAGCGATATATACTCTGTACGAACCTGTTCGTATCCTTGCGAGGCCAAGTAGCAATGCAGATCATTAAGAGCCCTCTTGGCGTTTATTATTCCACTATGCTTGGAAACAAAACGGGCTTCTTCTGGATCCTTATTGGTCCATTCCGTGTACTCCCTGGTTTCATCTACAACGTGTATGTGATGAGGCACCAGTTCGTCATATCCACGGTTTGAACCGCTAGCACAGCAGGCCATGTTAACAAGTGCCGCACTGGGGAGCATGTCGAATGCAGAACGCTTCTCTACCGGACTAGGGTTGTCATGGGTCAAGTCTAGGAACATGGCATGGGCGATGGACGGAACCAATGGACGTGTGTTGGGTTGATAAAATGCTCCAACTGGAGAACCCCCGTACCGATAAACCAGACGACCCTGTTCGTGCGAGCTCCAGGCAGACATTGCCTCTGAAAATATGAATCTTATACAATACCGTAACACTGAAATGAATTTGTAATAACATGTGGTAAAACATTAATACATTCTTTGAACTTACCCTGGGATTCAAACCTGCACTAGTAACTAGTTATTAATAGTAAGAGGGAATATTAACATTTTTCTGAACTTTGTTATTGTTTCCCCAAATTAAATATATAAAATTATTTTATAATCAACATTAGAGTAATAATAAAATTTTCCAATAAACAGATATCAATATAGAAATTACCTCGTATTAATGATGTAATTCCAAGTCGATTAACAAAAATATTATCTTTGTGATCAGAATTCGTGAAAAGTTCTGCAACAACGTATAAATCAGGTTTCACTTTTCTAGCACAATCTAGCAGATATTCAGCAACAGGAATTGGAGTTGAATGACAGTTGTCTAGCCTTACACCATCAAATAGTTTTGCCGTTTTTTCCACATACTCCCTCATATGATTCCAAAGGAACGGGCAGTCGCTAGGACTATCTCCGTACTGCAATTTTACGCTATCTCCCCAGGCTATCAGCTCCCTCCTTAAATAAACTCTAGAGTCGGATGCGAAATTGCTCAAAGGATCGGAATTCATAACCCAGCCATTGTGAGCCATCAAAAATTTACTATTAACTCCGTATAGAAGCTCCTCATGAGCTGAGACGCTTTTTGGGCAACAATAATCGGTAAAGTATCGTTGCACTAAAGGATTTTTAACAGAAACTTCGGAAATTTTTGGACCGTCTTCCTGCACCCGAAAGTACCTCATATTCGCAATGCAATTCTCAATTGCCACATTTAAATCGTCACTTAGCCTGTCAATTATTTCCTGATTTAGAGAGTCCAGTTTCGATTTGAATTCCTCGGAGCATTTTCTGATTCGCGTGTCTTCATCGAAGCAGTCATTTCTAAAAATAAGTTCGTTATCAAAACTTACGTCATCTAATTATATTTATACAGATTTATAATTATGGGCGATAACAGATTATAATGTTAAATAAGTTGCCAATTACTGCAATTTTACGGAAAAACTACATCTAATTATTTTCAGTGACTGTTAGCGTCCACATGATTATATTATTACATGAATCTATAAAGATCTGTTTTTTTTATTGTATATTTCTGTATGAGAGTTGCACATGTTCATATTTGTTACACTAACCTTTTTAAAATTGAACTAATACTAGTTTAAAACTAACAGTGTTATTCATAAAAATTTAGGCTGCGGTTTAACTGTGGTTGAATCTTAGTACTCTTGGTAACCCTTTCTAAAACACTGCTAAACCACCAGTAAAACATGGTTTACATTTTTATGAATAACACTGTAAATATCTAATTCCAGACCAAATATGAGAAGTGACTATACAAAACCACACATGCCCACTAAAACAAAGCTTGTTTTTTTTTACTTTAACTCTTCGTACTTTAGTCATTGATTATACTACTTTGATAGCTACAAGACAAGGTATTTTTTACACAAATCTGATCAAATTCAGCAAACACTACCAGAAACAACTATTAACTAACTCATTATGAAAATATTATGGATATGTAAGCTTTTACATTTACACTTCTCATATGTAGTCTAGTACCTAGCATTTAGTCCAGCAGTTCTACTTCGTGAATTCAAGTATTAATGATAATGATGAATTTTCCAGAACTGACGTGTTTTTTCTTATTTTTAACTACTTTTGCATTACCTGTAAACATTGTATAACATTAATGCAGCATCCATGTCAACTCCAGACATCATTCTCTTGTACTCCGAATCCTGAATAATTTTGATTTGTTCGCATTCCTTGTTATCTTCACTCTTTCTAGGCACTTTGTTACGAGCCAGTGATACAAACTCGACAACCAGTTTCAACACATCACATATAAACATCTCTTGCAGTTTTATTTTGCTTAAAACATCGTGAATCAGTGCATATCTAATAGCCTACAAAAATGTTATAATTGTAGACTGAACAAATTGAATAATCATATCTTACATTCAATTGATCCTCCGTTGTCACTGTTTTTGGTATACCTTGACTTTCATACATGCCATGCTTTACGTCTAAAGTGAACTGATGAAGAGCTGCATCTAATAAATATGCAGGCCGCATGTAACGGCAGTTGTCGCAATTGTATGTGGCTTCCGGATGGTCAAGTAGCCATGTGCTTTCATTGGCTGTATGATTTAATACGATATCACAAATTGAAGTAACCTAGAATAAATATATATGGTCTTACATGATTTCTGCTAGATATAAATACTCACTTTCCATTGCCTTCTAAGTTTTATCAGTAGTGTTTCTATGTCTTGAAATGTAATTTCATTCTTGTTATTAAATATGGGATTTAGTTTTAATTGCTCTTTCAGACTGTAAGAGGAATTTGAATCGCCCAGTTCTTGTATTGGGGTGAAATGAATCATATTATAACCGCTTTCTTTACTAACTCGCAACTTTGCCTCCCAGTTATTAAACTGTCCTAAACTTTTAGTTAACACAGTCTGACATTGTATGCAGTCTAACGGCAACACCTCGTCGTTACCAAATTTTAGTGTTGGATCCACCAAAAAGAATCCAGATCCTTGATGTTCAGTGTTGCCACTAAAAATATTTCCTTGAATAAGTAGTAATTGCAAATATAGCTTACGTACTCCTCGGCATAAGTGAAGTAATAATGAAATCCTCCAGCTACTTGCACCCTTAAATTAGCAAATAGAGCTGTATCGTCGACATTACTACAACCCTCATCTTGTTGCCACTGCAATTGGTGGTACCTACTTCTTTTAAAATCGTCGTCTTTGGGGTAGTTGCAAAACAAGGACACTTTACGTCCCAATAAAGACGGCCCCATGCGGAACTGTATAATCCAGTCCTTCCTCATCCGATACAGTATCGAGTCTTGGTGCTCTTTGTGGTTTAAAGTAAGCACCCGCACTTGGTCTTCAGAATTAACAATATCTGGCATTGCGACCGTCAAATCGCTATCATCCATAATGTTAATAGAGCTTAATTTTCGATTTCCTAGAAGAGAGCTTTTAAGTTCGTTGGTCTTCAACAACAAAAGTTCCAGAGTGTTCACAATCTCCTTGTGGTTGCTCTGTATGGAAGTCTGTGTACTTCTAGGAGTGCTGCATTCAGGCGAACTCTCGACCTGCTTGTTCTTGGCGATCTCCTTCCTGCTCTCCCACTTGTGAAGCAAGTTCCTCACGCTGCCAGGCTTTATGGTGCTCAGTTCTTCACGGCTAGAGGGTGCCTTTTGATTTGTCGTTTTCAAAAACTCTTCCCTGAAGATGCCTTCGATGATTTGATTTAAGGGACGGCTCACTTGTATTTCCGGTGAGTGCAGTTGGTGTCCGTTCGATTTGATTGAGGTTCCATTTAGTTTTGATTCATGACAGACGGACCTCTGTTGCTCTGCGCCAGTCAACTATACAATAGAAAGATCAAATTTCTCTAGTCATTTGTTGCACGGACATTAAAGAATTTAAAGTTGATATTTTTTATTCAAAAGGCATTTGTGAGAATTATATTCCTGAGATATGCCCAAATCTGATAAAAGTTAAAAGCTTGTTGAAAGTTCACATTACTCGATATACATATACAGTGGTGGCATTAAAAATGTCGCCGAAATTTGTTTAATTTCATTAACAGGTTTACGATCCTTCAAAATAAGTCCAAGTAACAATTAACATTTGAAACACTTATCACATGTCACATTTAATAATGCCTTGTCACATCACAGGCATTAACGGACGCAAGTTTCAGCCACAATTAAAACGGCCTTCCTTCTAATGTAGTTGTGGAAGAATTTGAAGAACTGTTCAACAAATTTTAATGCAACTGTCAACCTCTAATTTAGAAGAACAATTTACATTAACAAAATATTAAATAAAAGTGACACCGACGGGAAAATAGTGGCGACATTTTTTATGGCCAACACTGTACATGTAAAACCCATTTTTTAAAGAAGGACCAACATTGCAATTTCTCTTCAAAATGTAAACTAATATATAAACAAATCTTGTGTGGTTATCTACCCGTATATATCTTTATTGTATATGTATATTATCTATAAATTTATTAGTTTTAGACAAAATAAGCGAAAAATCAGTTGTCAAATCATATAATATGCCATGAATTTGAAACTAAAAACTTCCAATGCAGCATAAAAGCATAAATATTTGTTCTACGAAGGCAAACATGCAAAATCTGTATTGTCCCATAAAGCACCAGAAAAATGGAAAATGTAGCATATATGAGGAAGTTCACATTAAAAATCGGCCATTCATACTGCATTGAAGTGTAAAAGACGAGTTTTGTTCGGGATCCCCATCAATCAATTAATGTAATTGTTACAAAATTGTAGCCAGGCAAATTTTTCTTGATTTTTAATTATTTCAGTCTTCCTACCTCCAGGTTATTTGCTTCACACATGGTATTAAAAAATACCGAGCAACAGGTTAAATTGTACATGCACTTAAGATACTAGTGGTAAGTGGACAGCATGGGGAATCAGGAGGTGCCAACTCTTGATAATAAAGACTTATATGGAAGAAATCTTCTTAAATTTTCTGTATAAATTAGCATACAATAAATGTTTTATCAAAAAGTAGAAATGCCACTTCAAAGGTCTATAAATAGTAACTCCAGTTAATGTTAAGTAATAATTTGTAAATCAGCCAAAGATTGTAGTAATACTATCAGACTTTTTTCAGATTTATTGGTTGTATTATAGATTATAAAAAAAACAGCTTATCATCAGCTATAAAAAGACTATTTTTAGCTAAATGGAAAGGTTTCCCACTTATAGATTTCTCATTAATTGCCATATATAAAAATAAGTTGAAGGTCTGCAAACCGAATACAATAAGCATACTGATTAAATTTGAGAAACTATGTATGGTGAATCCATCAAAAGCACTTTACCTCCACAAATTGCAACTACATACATTTTACATGAATAATTCATTAAGAATGTGTATTGATATTTTCAGTATAAAAATAATACCAAGGTCTCCAGTTGCTTATCACGTTTCCATTTGACATTGCTTGTTAATCATTTTGTTGCGGATTGGAAGCAATATTTCACGTTTCAGACACAATTTGAAAACTCTAGCTACAACTTATATCACAATATACTTAAATTAGTGATTGAAAAATGGCCTAAAACAGAACCGAAAAAAGAGATATAGTTGGCATAAGTGATCTTCAAACTTTGACTATTCGGAGAATTTTTGAAAAATTAAATATCCTACAGAATCCTTACTACATAAATATATTTATATAATGCCGTTTCGGAGCAACTATTATGAGAGGCGAAAAAACTATTGATAATTATTGGGTATTAAAAAAGTGAATGCAATGATTTTAATGTAAATTATTTACGCTAAAATTATTACCAATAAAATGCATTCAGTTCTTTAATACTCAGTAATTTACAATAGTTTTTCGTCTCTCTTGAAATTTTGCAGTTGCATCATTATTGGTCCCGAATGGCGATATGTAGACAATACAAGGTACTTTTTATTACATCGTTTACTACTTGACAGTTTGTTAGTCGGTGGCTTAATTAATTTAATTTTATATATTATGAGAAATTATAAACACTAGATTACTTAATTAATTTCTGAGCTTTGTTTGATTTTTGGGACAATGATATCATTTTCCCTCAAATTAAATATTCCTGTTTTCCATTTTCGTGTTTCCTAGTTTCAATAACCAACCAACTTCGAAAAGCCTTGTAAGTGTACGTGCCTAAAGTAATGTTAAGCAGTATTACTTATTCATGTTTTAGCGTTCATATTTAATGCTTCAAATTATGTTTTCAGCACGCTGAAACGTCCCATTCACAATATGCGCATGTAACAATTACTACGAAGCAGTAGTCTTGTGTTAACAGAACTCTAACAGAAATCTACGGAAGCTGTATATTGCTAAAATAAAAAGTACTGTAACACCTGCTTGTTACTACAACACATATATACAGGGTCTATTTGAATTTGGTGATAGCATTTTAATCGGCAAACCATAGTGTTTGGTGCATCACAGCTTTTGTATTGCGTGTTGTCTAATAAATCATTATCGGGAAAACATTATTTTATTATCTTTGATAGTAAAGAACTGAAATGTTTTTCTTTCAATTGCACAAAATTAGCATTTTAGAATTAACCCCTTGTTAAGAATCTTGCACTCTAATATAAACGACTTACATGCTCAACTTGCTTAGACACGCTTATCAATTTCGAGACACACCAAAATGAAGCAGACTTGGTAGTGTTCAGAGCGGTCTCAGTGGATTTCTTGACCAAACCGGTTGCTGCACCAATGAAAAACGAGTTAACCGATCCGATCATGCCAAGCGGGCTCCCCAGAAATGACCCTTCCATTTCGGCCCCCTTTTTTGTGCTGCACCCGGGGTGCACCCGATCGTCCCTGCCAGCCATGACTGAGGCTCTCAAACATGCGGTGGCAATAATACTATCATTGTCGTAGGGTCTGGACTGTTATTGATACGATGTCCAATTTTAATCAAGTTCATAGGTCAGTATTACTAATTTGTAAATTTAGAAGTTACGATATATTATCAGAGGTACGTGTTGTATAAATACATTTGCGTGATTGTCTGATGCGGAGGGTGTGGGGGAATGAATGGGGCATTAGTTTTCAAATTGTGCAGCTACATTTAAACAGAACATATGCCAACAATTGACTATCAAGCATTAGACATGCAAATACTACTTTTGCTAAGCGAGGAATGGAAATTTCCCCGTTAACAACTGAACACTTACACGGTGGGTTCGAATTGGTTTTTAAATATCTCGGCAGGTTGTTGTGCTTTGTATGTTTGACCTCTATTTCAATCATTTGAATCAGGGGCGGAGATTACAAGGTGACATTGATAACTGGAACGAGTGCAATTTTTTTTTGTTTTTCCTGCAGCAAGGATAACAAACATGAAGTTGCTGCTGTAACTTCAGTGCGTCAGTAACTAAAGTTTCCAGTTGAAATTTTTGGATTAACGCCCTTATATGCAGTATAGCTAAAAATTTCGGCACGTTTGTTGTGAATGTCGGTATTTGTACATACAAAAATCCGTATTAAAATAGCTCTAAGTCTGTAACATGTGCAACAAGGTTCAACTTAGCTTTGCCGCCTTCTCATACATTTTTGCAACATAAACAACCATATTGTATGAGCCAAGTAGAATGGAGTAGAATAGTAACGGTAGTAAACATTACATAAGGGGCGTATTGGAGAATGAATGAAAGTTGGGTTTTGCACTTGTGCCAATGTAAACACGATATGTAACTAAATAACAATTGTTTATCAATAACCAACAAATGCAACAATAAGTAAATACATGTCCAATTTACATAAGTCAATCAAAATCTTCACTTAGATTAAGCGTAAATGTGTGTACATTTTGCATTGCAAATTGCAAGTTATATAATATTAGTTATAAGTTTAGCGTGTTAATTACGTCATTGCAATTCCCAGTGTGCCAAACATGGTAAGAATAAATAACACCAAATGTGAACAGCTGTTGGTTGTTTACGATTGTTTTCGATTGCAGCCGAACCATCGCTGACATCGCTGTCAAAGTGTTTTCAGGAGTTTAGTAGTGTCAAAAAAGAAGCAAAATGTCATAAACTCAGTTGGGACCATCCAGCGATGAAACTAAGACAGTAGCTCAGGTGCACCAGTTTCGAGACATCTCATTTAAAACATATAGTGGCACACACAATTATGGACAAGAAAATGTGTAATATCAGCAAGAGTTTCGATAGTGAAGCAGGCGATGCCTCGGAGAACGAAGTTGAATTAAACAGCAGGATGTTCAGTGTGGACAGTGAGGAGGAGGAGCACCCGGTGAAGCAGCCCACCGACGACAACCCCGTCGTCTGGCTGAACTCCGACATTGACATAGACGACGATCTCGAGAACGTCAATATCAACAATTTCTTTCACAGGGTGGAGAGCGATCAAATTATATACCAAACGAAGAAGCGGAAGCTGAAGCTCATTGGCAAGTACGTCATGGGGGACCTGCTCGGTGAGGGATCGTACGGCAAGGTTAAGGAAATGCTCGACACGGAAAGTCTGTGTAGGCGGGCTGTTAAGATTTTGAAACAGAGGAAACTCAGGAGGATACCAAACGGTGAACAAAATGTACAAAGGTAATTAAATCAAAATCAATACGATTTTTGCTATATTTATACCTTATCAATTAATTATTCACAGATTTCAGGTTTGGATTAAAGATGCAAATTTAACTCAAACTATTACTCATACATTAGACCCCACTTCAATAATATATATTATACATTTGTTTATTCACATAAAATTACCTAATTACAACCAGTCGATTGATTTATTTCAAAAATAGATTTTTTTTCCTGCCTTCACTATTTATGTAGGTTTGAGCAACATCCAATTATTTTATATGTTGCTATAAATAGTACATACAAATACCATCCAATAAGAAAATCAAATAGATTAGCATAAATTAAAAAAAAATATCACTACATAATTTATTTCAAATTTTATTTTAAACACTTTTGCACTCTTTTGTTTTCTTTTTCATGAACTGAGTAGTTCTTGAAATATTTGTGAAAACCAAAAAACTTCCAGCAAGTAAAACTGCCGACACTTCCAATTATAATATTTGATGGCATACTTTTCGTATTGTTTCAGTGAAATCAAACTGTTAAGGACGCTCAAGCACAAAAACGTTATAAATCTAGTCGATGTATTGTACAACGGGGAGAAGCAGAAAATGTATTTAATAATGGAGTTCTGTGTCGGCAGCCTTCAGGGAATGCTTGACTCGACGCCAGCGAAAAAATTTCCCTTCTTTCAAGCGCACGGATACTTCACGCAGTTAGTGGACGGACTCGAGTACCTGCACAGCATGCGGGTGATCCACAAGGACCTGAAGCCCGGAAACTTGCTGCTCACATTGGAGGGTGACCTCAAGATATCAGATCTTGGAGTTGCAGAGGTAGTCTCCTAATTTTGTTGGCAGTAATGCCACTCAGATCTCACTTTTTTAATGCCATTTGTTAGAATTTTAAATGACGGAATTCTATTATCAAGTCGATTAAAGTGAATAATTTGACAAAATAACTACACAGGGTCTTTTTGAACTAGTTAAATGTGTATACATTCTTGGAATTCGTTTTTTTATATATATTCATTGTTTTGGCCTTAATATTACATGACCTATACCAATATTTCTTGCATATTAAATACAATTAATTCATAGAAGGAAGCAAACTATGGAAATTATGCTTAGGCAAGGCAGTATGTAGTGCCACTGCTATGGATTAATGATTGCAAAATTGGGTTTTGTTAAAACATTTTTAAACCGTAATTTTGCAAAATTGTGTTCACCTGTTTTATTAAGACATTTTGCAACTGTAATTTTGAATTGTGTTTACCTGTTTTATTAAGCTATTTTGTAACCTCAATTTTACTTTTATCGTTTTATGTTTGACGGCCTGCTGCAATTATCTTTTATTTTTAAACGCCTGTTATTTAAAAGTGGGTTTCGTTATATTTACAAGGCACATACGCCGTCGACCTGACAGTGTGACAATTTAAGGAAGCGTGCAAACATGTTTGAAGAACAATTAAGATGATGTGATTCTGTAGTCTGTATCAAGATTTGTAAGATAATTCATAGACACTCTGTTATAACCATCCAAGTTCGTTTAATTCGAACCATGTGCTGTGTCAACGTTTACTCAAAGTGTTTTAATGCAGCGTAAACACACGCACAGTATTCTATTTGCTCATGGGGCTATAATTAAACCGCTAATTCGGCGGCCAAATATTGGACGTGCTGGAAGTGTTTATCTAATATTTTTCATGAGCCAATAAGTGTTGTGGTACACACGTACCTTTGTAAATTTAGATAATTGGCAAAGTAAATAACAAAATTGTTCAGTGATTCTCTCACTTTCATGCAACAGATAAAAAATGTTTCATTCATGCTTTTAAAGAAAAATGTTATTGCATCTGCATGTGCTCTAATGTGCCAATAATATATTTTTTAAATGATTCGGAACCAAAATGTAAGTTACACACATACGAAAAAGTGACCATCCGGCCGATAAAGTGGTGCATCTAGAAACTTACTTCAAGTTACCTAAACCGCTAACTCGTTAGAAATCCAGTTGGGATTATCAGAATATTGAGCTGCTGAAAACTGATAATTAGATTTACACTCTCTCTTCGGTGAATTTATGAACTAGACGTGATTGTAGCAATATCTGAAGATTACTTTCAGAAAAGCCCAATATTATTTTTGCAATGATACAATCGTATTCAAATTTATATTAACAGATATGAGGTTCCAAAGATTCTCACACAGTGTTGGTTTTTATTGATGCCCGCTGATTAGCAACAGGCATCAATTCTCATAAGACATGCAAAATCTCACGCAGTTGCGCTGACACGAACACGCATGGTTGTGGAGAGAAATTGCTCGCATTCTCATTTGAAACAAGAACCAACATCTGTGTGAGAATTGATAAATGTCGCATACGACATTTATATCACTCTAAATTTGAGAATAGGAATATTTATTTTTCATTACCTATTCTATTTAGGTATTTATTAGGTGTATCTCTATCATAAATTTACATGTTTTTTATTTTGACTATAATTTCAGACGATAGATTTGTTTGCCGAAGATGATACTTGTCACAATGGACAAGGATCACCAGCATTTCAACCACCAGAAATAGCAAACGGTTTGGAGTCCTTTCCTGGTTTTAAAGTAGATATTTGGAGTTCTGGAGTTACTTTGTAAGTTCTGTCTTTTGCATTTGGCTTGTACCATGAAACGGCATGATGGTGTGTAAATAAATATCTGGTACCTTATTTCAGATTTAAGAGCTGGGTTTAATAACATCAAACAGCATTTATTTTTTCTACGGAGATTATGGTACTTGTAGTGTTTATTTTGAATGGATTCTAAATTAATCTTTTTGATTTTATTTCCTCATTTTCGGTAATATTTTCATTACAACTATAATTATCTTTACATATATGTTTGTAAATATTAATAATTTTTCGTGCACATCGAACCATCAGGTGTGTCATCATTACTTTAAATCATCATTTACGTAATGATTGTACACAAACTGAAATTAAAAAGTTATGGTTTCATGTAGTAATTTTACTGTCTGATTGGCGGTGTAATTAATATTATTTGCTTACTTTTAGGTACAATATTACGACAGGTGTGTACCCATTTGAAGGCGACAACATCTACAGATTGTTTGAAAACATTGGCAAAGGAGACTTTACGATACCCACAGAAATAGAGGACCCTTTGCGGGACCTGCTGTCTGGGATGCTCAGGAAGGATCCGATAGAAAGATTCTGCCTGCAGCAAATTAGGCAACACCCGTATGTTTTTCCACTGTTCAGCTCGTGTGGAGTCACTGGTATATCTTGGTTTCAGGTGGTTGACGAGAAAACCTCCAAAAAATTCCTTAGAAGTGCCTGTGCCCCCGTTAAGAGCTGACGAATGGCATAACATGACCGTACTTCCATATCTCTTAGACCATTATTACGATGACAATCAGAGTAATAATGAAGACACACATTATTTCACAGAAAGGGACTTAAAAGGTAAACTTTAGTAATCATGTGGGCAGAGGTTCATAAAACATTGATTTGTAGATGTTTGCTTCATTAGTTTATATTTAGAAAATCTTTGGCTCTTGATCAACAAATTTGTATAACAATGTTTAATGTATCGTTCTTATAATCTGCTCAAAAAACTCTCTGGCTATCAAACCGGCATCAAATTTTATGTTCAGCTTTTGATATTTGCACTTAAGATATGTAAATATTTAGCATTTTAAAGACTATTATTTACATGAATAATTTTTTATACTGACAAATTTGTTTGAAATAGGGAAGTTGTTAACTTAAGGTGAGTTCTGCTGGTAGAGTAAAAAAATAATTGTTCAAGTATTACAGAAATATTATGAACACAAGAAGAAATGACCTATTCATAACCTAATCTGAGTGTTTGTTTTTATTTGTTAGCTAATTGATGCTTTCATGATGCGAATATGTCGTAAAAAATATATTGTTAGGAAACTAGTTGGATTTGTGCGAGGTCATCTTTAGTTCAAACGTGGCAAGCCATGAAAACTTGACAATGATATGCTGCCTTAATTACCAGAGATACTTCCCCAGATGATTCCTGTAGTTTAAGTTGTCAAGACTAAGGGCAGTGGAGTTGCCAAGAACATTGAAGGAGTCCTTAAAGAGGCAGATTACAAGGACCTAAATGGAACCTTTTAATGACCAAAACAACAAAATCAAAATATTGCTCTCGGAAAGAATCGAACCCGTGATTACAAGACAGAACTTTAACTCACTGCATCGCCCTACAATTATGTATAAATATTTAAGATATATATAAACAAATAGTTAAATTTCAAAATAGTATGTTGAATTTCTTGAATTACATTGACAGCCAGAGAGTTGTATGAATAGATGATATATCATCAGTGAACCAGAAAACAGTGTAAATCCCAAAAAGGTAAATTTTGTAGGAGAGCATTTCAACGTCATAATTTTACACATACATCATACCAATGTATATACACAATTTGTCAGAACGTTATTACAGAAATCTCTAATAAATCTGAAATTAAATTTTATCAACAGAAAGAACATCTAATGGCTAATATATGAGGCTAATATATCATTTTTCAGTAAAAGTGGAGTTACACTGTTTTATGGTTTCACCGATGATATGTAATTTTTTGGCTAGTGACAATTATTGATGATTTTCTTATATTTTCAGAGATTTCATTTACAATATTAGAATTTAATTAATCCGTTGGAAATAATCATTATTCACAAGTTTACTCCGCCATTATTCGTTATTGAGTTTGCTACTATATATTTGGAGTTTATTTTCTTCTGTGGTTTTGAGACTTTGTTGTGGTTGTATATGGCACACTATGATTTACAAAGCGACACATTTTCATCCACTACTACTTTATCACTTCTTCCGGGTTCGTAACTGTTTTTGTTTCAATGGTGCTTCCCTAATGAATCCCAAATTCTAGCCATTTCAGACATCTACCACTCACACTTTTAACACTTCGTAAATGTAGTGTGCTAATGAAGGCTTTGGTTATTATATTTTTTGTTTGAAATTTTAACATTTGCCATGCTGTTTTACCTGAATGTGGTTTGATTTCTGAATATTATATACCATTATCACAACACAGTACAAGCCCTCTGAACAGGTCTGATCGGGACAGAACTTTGCATGGTTTGCATTCATATAAAATCGGTTAAAGCTCATTATCGCAAAAAATGATGCTTATCCAGAAGTAACTCATAGCCCGAATTTTTTGATGTGATTAACCAATTCTAGTAATTTTAGTGACTTTTTATTTTGTGTTACAAACTTTCAAGTAAGGAAAACTTTTGCATTGTAAAAAGGACATTAATGAGGTTAAGTTAAAATGTCAATGTCACAAATAATAGTCGAAAATGGCTTGTGAATATGTTTTGTACTTGTCTAATAGTTTTGTACCTATGTTTGTTCATTTTCTCACAAAGATTGGTCGAGTTACCTAAAAAAAGAGGAGATAAAAATGAAATTTTGCTGTCAGTAAATGTCTAATTTAAAACTGTATTACCATTCCCCCAGAAAGGTCAAGGCAAATTAACTGGTCAGTACCGATCGCAGTTACAAAATATTCCTAATGGTTACTCACGTTAAAAGAATCGGAGTATGTTTATAAAATTTTGCTTTTTTGGCTAGAGTAACAATGAGATGCTTCTACTAATCCATTTGAAAGATTTCACTCTTCCGGCTAAGCTCGATAGATGCTCTTGCTTTGTTTAGAAAGGGGTATGTTGTCTACTGGATAGCCTAGTGTACTGATTAAGACGGCTTCTACTGTATAATAAAATTTATTAATCAGGCAACATACATGCCCAGTAGTTTTTAAAATGACCAGAAGTAAAATAAGCTTATGCAATTCTCAATAAGGAAGGTAAACAGTAAGATTAGTTGTGCACAGATAAACGTGTGCCCATTTTGTTCAACACACAGAATATTAAATTCATTGCGCAACCACATCGCTCGCATTCCTTGTTGTCTTGCTGCACATCATTCTGCCATGTTGGGATTTAAATTGACAAAATGAAGCAGTTTGACTACATCTTTCTTAACCTTAAAATATCCAGTAATGCCAGGACAGCTGTTAACTGCCATTTCTGAGTTTTATTTTTATTTATAAACTCGTGCTTTCTAAAACTAATTATTTTCAGAAACATTTTGAGTTGAGCATTTGATATGGCATTTTAAATACACTGGAGTTTCAAATAAAAATGCTGCCAATTGACATTTGACTTGACAGCAACAATATAAAAAAAAATTGCCAAACATATTCTGAAGGTCACGTTTGACCATAGGTTCTTACATTTACTTTGTTTATATTTCAGACTGAGCAAATTCCGCACCAATAATGTTAGGTTGGCAAACTGTAATGGATTGGTAGATAATGAAGGATTAAAACTATTATATCGTCTTATAATCAGCAATTTAAATACCATTCACGATCTATTCTCACCTAAGTAAAAGATATCAAATTGTGTCAATTTTGTGACATTTGAACAGTCACTATGAATAAATTTTGTAACGAATTTAAATTATATTGGCATCAGTACCGGAAATAATTGTAACCACAAATTGAAAATAACATAACCACATTCAGGAGCACTCAACATTCTGACATTCTTGAGACATTGAAAAATGAAATTGACACTAGAGCCCTGCGAATGGTCGTGGAATTCTGATGGTTGCTAATTGTAAAAGCTCAGTTTTGATTTTTATGCCAGGCCGTTTAACACGTTAAGTGGGGTCAAAAGGTTCAGTGCCTCCTCCCATTTGACTACCTCTGGGCAACTATTGATATAAGTACTGAAAATAAATGGTTGCGAAATTCACGAATCCATAGAAATTATCTGTTAATTAATTAATTATTCCAAAATGGTTTTACAGATTTATAAATGTTTAACTATTAACTAAATCTACAAGTTATAGTGCGAACTTCTTATAAACACTTAGTCTGCACAGATTCAGAACCGATTCAATGTAACACAGTGCATTTTTATAATGTACGAACTTTTATACACGTTTGGGTATGTGACAACTAGTTTTCAAGGTATGATCAGAATGTTTACGCAATAAGGTTAGGTTATTCATCGAGTTATGTAAGAGAGAGATTATAATTTTAAACTGTATCAACTTAATAACCCATTCAGGAATAAAAAACATTCATATTCCACCCGCATGTACAGACAAGTGCTGCAAGCTTATGTTGCCATGTTTTCGTCGTGGTTGTTTTAATTGTGTTGACACTCTTATTGCTTTTTTTAAAATAATGACATATATAATTTGGTATATTCCGTGCTTTAGTCGGCGTTGTTTTTATTATGACGTTATGCGCTTTTATTGCATATTTTTAAAATAATGACGTAGGTAATTTGTATACCAGACCATATAACGTACATATTACTACTATTTAAATTCTTCATTTTGAATTACTACTACTAAAAACTGTCGGGCCTCAAAATACATCAGTGACACCAATTCAACTTCCAGCCAAGCGCTCCATAAAAAATTCGCTTGTAATCATTAAGTTGGTATTCACCTGCATCTCCTTTTTTCTTGAGTGTGGTTTTTGAATACTGCAAGTTTGTCATCTTTGTTCCATTCTATTCGATAGCCCAATGTGAAATGTTCGTTGGGCTCACTCTGGTTCATGGATTTACAATGGATGTGTGGTATCACCAAACTCCACAGAAGTGATTAACGGAGAGAACCTATTACTGCTGCTCGTTTGATAACTTCTAGTCTAAACAGTCATTTGATATTGTTTATTTAAAGAGGAATGGTATGTCAATAAAACGTACTAACATGGAAACGTTTATATTGTTTATGAATTGTATCAATTATACAATGCTGGTATTATTAATAGCATCTTCAAACTATTACATGCTGTATATAGTGATGAAAACATTCAAAAGATGAATATAAAAGTAATTGTTTTCGGGATGAATTACTAACCAATTGCAGTAATACTATAGTCTTCATTTTGTTTTTTTTATAATTTCAGAGGAGCGAAGGAAAACGGAGGAGCACAAAAATGGGGCAGCACAGACGAACAACACTTGTACCAAGAAACGGTGGAAGAAGCCGATATCGTGTATTTCAGTGAAACGGTTACCCGTGTGCAAACAGTCGTGACGATTCCTTTGTACTATATCGTAAAATGAATATTTTTGATAAGATGGAGTGTATTAAAACAGTTATCTCGAACCTCACTGGGTATAATTTCTTCTTGCTACATTATCGTTGTTTACACACGCTTTAATTTTTATTATACTGTTGTTATAGTTGAATGTTTTTGTTTCCTCTTCTTTGATATATTATATATGAAGCGGTGATTTTCACGTTGTGCTATTCTTATTACTACGAGAAAGGATGAATGATTAAGAGTGCCATATATCTAAATAAAAATAATGTTGACTCTTATTACTTCCGTTGTTTTATTTTATAGTTGTGTGCATCATTGATGAAAGGAGCATACATAGTTTAGAGGGAGTGTGTGTGACTGAGGTGTTGAAAGTCGGGGGTTCAAACAAATGGGTCTAATGCAAGCAGGGAAGCCACGATGCGTCTGTCAAGATGTGAGATTGGCTGCTTACATAATTAATTATGAGTAATATTGTTTGGTTTTTTTTTATAAGATTGTTAAATGATTGTAAAAGGATACACGAAAGGAGATGAAGCAATTTAGAGGATTTTCTTTTCATGTTCAGTTATACCAACTTGCATATTTGGTTGCCTATCTGTCAACACCGTCATTGTTAGTTCATCCCTGAACTGTACGATGCCGCTGCAGTCGGAGTACTTCCCCCATTTCTAACGGGACACTCATGCGCAGCGCATTACCTAAGCATTTAAAGAATGTTGCGAGCAGTTCAAGAGTTTGCCGCTTGTTGTTAACCCGTTTGGCGCGTGGATAAACAAACCTGTTGCTCGTCGACCGTGCAGATATGTGATCGAAATGTTAAGAAAAGTGTCGGTGAGAATAGTTTCCGTTACGACGTTAAATGTTCGGCGCAGTGTTTAGTGGCACCTAAAATGGGATTAACTCTGTCCAAGCAGGAGCCTCCGCCACAGCCTCAACAGCAACTGCAACTACAGCAGCAACAGCACCACAATGCACAAGAGAGGCCGGAGAGTGTCCTCAGCAAGCACCATGCAAGACAGGCCAGCATCAGAGTCAAGTCCAAACAGCCAATGCCGAGTCCGGTGGAGCTCGAGACGAGGTTCGCCAAAGTCCTGGTGAGCGCCTATTTCCCCAACAAATAACAAACAGAGATATCTAACGTAAACAGGGCAGGAATTCCGCCCCGGCAAGGGAATGCCGAACAGTAGGGGGACAGATGTTCGCTCACTGAGCAACCAATACGTTACTCCAAAATATGCTAATCGCTATGCCCCCTTTGTCGCGGGGATGTTTTACAGTGCAATCTCGCACTTTTATTATTTACGAGGGGGTGGTTTATTGCAGGAAGATGTGCAAACTGTCTGTAAACAGTAAGCTGAATCACCACCTGTTTCACATTAAATTCGCATTCAAAACAAATTACACGTGTCAACTAATTAGATTACTATTTGGTGCCGGTAATTGACCTAAACGTTACACATAGAACGTCGTTAATTAAACAAATAAAACTTATAAATCTGTGTTGGGCAGCACATCAAAAATGAACACAAATTGTATCATATATCAAAGAATACTTTGAAGTTGAAGTTAGATTCAACTAAAGTTGATCAAACTATTTTTCAAGTGTATGCAAAAGTCATACATTAAATATCAACCTAGTTTTCTGCGTAAAACAATTGAAATACTTACATTTAAGAAATTTATGGTTAAAATAAAAAAAACAATGAGAGATAAGTATATCAATTTCCGGGTGTCGATTTTTAACCAAAAACCTTTTTAAACCTAGATTTTGTTAACGAAATCAATCATGATAAATGCACGATAAATCGAAATGATTTATTTTCAGTTACACTGAAATTAAAGAAAAAAATAGACTAGTTATCAAGAACAACTTAATACAAAATTACACGATACACGTTTTTGTTTTACAAAAACAAAATCGTGCAGGTGTTGATTTTTGTGAAAATTGCTATCAATATTAATTAAAAACTACCAATTTATCATTTAAATAATTATACGACTTACCCAATGTACATCAGATTTTTGTAATAAAATGGATTGAAATCATCATCATTGGAGTCTACGAAAGCTCCCAGTAAGAAATCCCAGTAAAAAAAATGTCTTTTAAAGAATTACGAATAATCTATAAGTACTAAACTATTTAAAGCAGTGCATATTGTACTTGCTGAAGAGACACCTATTCCAAAATATAAATATTGATAAGTACAAAAGTATTTAAAGCAGGACATAAAGGATTTAATTGGTGAAGAGAACCTTCTCTTTCGATTATTTATTTCAGAAGATTTTACGTAACATACAGGATGGCTGGTTTTTCATTGTCCAGATTATATCTGCTAATATATCAAAGATTTGAAACAACAAAATGAAAGTTTTATTAGAAACTTGTCAAACGCAACTTGGTCTACAAAATAGCGTATACAACTTTTTTATAGCCTCCTATTTTCCTGAAACAAATTAACCTAACCTTAACGTTAGGTTAAACTAACCTAACTTTTTTTTTAAATGGAATACCCAGTATATTTTTATAGAATCAAATTCTTTTTACAGTGGCAAAAATGTATCTGTACCGCAAATACAGTGCCATTTTGCTTTGAAATAATGCTCAATATTTAAAAACACAGAGTTTGTATAGTCAGCTGTGAAATTGTTTTGTTTGTCAATTGAAATTACATTAGCAAATACTTGTCAAATCAGACAGAAATTAGTAAATATTAGTGTATACTCTAATTTATAACACAGCACAAGTATTTGTTGATGCAAATAAATTTGACAGATATTAACAATAAACAAACCAATATCAAAGCCCATTATATAATAATTCTGTGTTTTCTGTTTTGATCATATTCAAATAAGTTTAAAGCAAAATGTACTAGTGATACACCATTGTAAAGAGAATTTGATTGAGAATCTGATCTATTTAAATAATTTGATATTTTGTTTGAAATTATTTTTGAAATATATTATTTGTAGACCACCATTTTGTAGACCAGCATGCGTTTGACAAGTTTCTTATTAAACTTTTTTTTGTATCTTTGATATTTTAGCAGATTTATCTGGACAATAAAAAACCAGCCAACCTGTATATTTACTAAAAATGTTGAAAAGCAGTGATCTAATGGCAAATCTTTTCAAATTTGGGGAATATTATCTGTCGGATAGACACACTATCCTGTGGGTATCATAAACAGACATATAACTATTCACAATTTTATTAATTGATAGAAAAGCCTGCCCTAAGACGTAGTATTTTTATTTCAAGTCAATTCCTAAAGCAAATCAGTTCTTATTGGTATATATCTGATCAATAGTTTCGATTTTTTTAATCAATACGAATATGAGGAACCAGCCACCCTGTATAATTACTGAAATGATTGAAAAGCAGTGATCTAAGGACAGATCTTTTAAAAGTTGGGGATATATCTGTCTGATGGACACACTATCCTGTGGGTATCATAAACCGACATATAACTATTTGCAAATTTAATTAATTGATGGAAAGACCTGCTCTACGACATAGTATTTTTATTTCAAGTCAATTTCTAAAGCAAATGAGTTGTTACGTGGTTGTTCAAATCAACGTCGCAATAGTTTCATTTTTTTTAATCAATACGTTTAATTTATTAAAACCTGCAACTACACAATTAAAATCTTTGCACATTTGAAATCAATATATTCTGGACAAATGATAGAGCTTTCACACTTTAGCAATATACATTTAAAAAAAGCCAAAGTGATCTAACGTCAGATCCTTTCAAAGTTGGGGATATTATCTGTCGGATAGACACACTATCCTGTGGGTATCATAAACCAGCATATAACTATTCGCAATTTTATAAGGCCTTAAGACATAGTATTTTTATTTCAAGTCAATTCCTACAGCAATTCAGTTGTTACTGGTACATAGCTGATCAATAGTTTTGATTTTTTCATCAATACTTTTAATATAATAAAACCTGCAACCACAGAATTATTGTCTTTACACATGAAATCAACATAATCTGGACAAATGATAGAGCTTTCACGCTCAAGGCAAAAATAAAATTAAAAAAAATAAATTATATAAGGTCGATCATTAAGATCATTAGCCTTATTTTTTTAAATTAACACAGAGGCTTTTACTTCATGATAGTGATAAGTATATTGTAAAATAAATTAGCCTTATCATGGTAATTTTTTTAAAGTATTCTCAAGGCCAGTTAAATTTGGAGGGAAGTCGAACAATTTTAATATTCCCGTGGGCGAGAATCGAACGCACGACTATTGACTGGTCGGAGCCTTAACTCACTTTACACCATTTGAAGCAGTGTTTATTGATTTCACAATTTTGGATTCATGACGGACGTTATTAAATAGTTCCTTAACTTTGAAACAATCTGCAATTGTCGAACAATTATAATATTCCTGTGGGCGAGAATCGAACCCACGACTATTCTGGTCGGAGCCTTAAATCACTGTACACTATTTGAAGCAGTGTTTATTGATTTCTCAATTTTGGATTAATGACGGACGTTATTAAATAGTTCCTTAACTTTGAAACAATCTGCAATTGTCGAAGAAGTATAATATTCCTGTGGGCGAGAATCGAAACCACGACTATTATGGTCGGAACCTTAAAACACTTTACACTATTTGAAGCAGTGTTTTTTTGATTTCCCAATTTGGGATTCCTGACGGAAGTTATTAAATAGTACCTTAACTTTGAAAAGTGTGCAATTGTCGAACAATTTTAATATTCCTGTGGGCGAGAATCGAACCCATGACTATTCTGGTCGGAGCCTTAAATCACTTTACACTATTTGACGCAGTGTTTTTGATTTCCCAATTTGGGATTCCTGACGGAAGTTATTAAATAGTTCCTTAACTTTGAAAAGTGTGCAATTGTCGAACAATTTTAATATTACGATTATTGTCGTTCGGAGCCTTAATTCACGTTACATCATATGATTAAAGCAGTGTTTATTGATTCCTCATTTACGGATTCATGGCGGAATTATTAAATATGTAGTTCCTTAACTTTGAAAAAATCTGCAATTGTGTTCCTAGTAGCTACTGCAATTAGTTTTAAGAGAATATATAATCATATATACATTAATTATTTCGGAAATTAAAAATATTTTAGAATGTTAAGTTAAGCCTCGATTTAGGTTTCAGAAATACAAAATTTATTACAAATCTATTTTTTTTATTTATAATCAAAAATAATTTGGTTTTGAGTTTTGACGTCATCCATTTTATGGCAACCCTAATATTTTATAGTTTTATTTTTTAGACCCTTCTTTATTGGATATAAAGGGATACATTTTTACGCCTTACTACTAAATACCATACTAAACAAATGATTACAACATTTTTAGATTTGTGGCAAAATGTGTATTTTGGAAAACTAAAATCGACGTGCCGGAGATTTTTCTAAAATATTTTTATTTCCGAAATAACGAATATAATGCGTGTTTCGAGTTATACCGCCGAGCCACTTTTAACCGGTGTGAAGTTAGCAATAGATTCCAGCAATAGATTTTAAATTTAATAATTTCTATAATATACTCATATAAATGCATTTAATGTCTTTCAAATCTAACGCCACAGTGTTATAGTCCTCGTACCGGCACCCTCACGACCCTGTTTCACGTCATTCACCCCTAAAATACGAGATTTCGCATTTTTCTGTTTTGCACTAAATGAGGCGGGACCACTCATTTAAAAATTATCCAGTAGCATTCCAGAAGGTTTTTCCAATCATAATTTATCATTTTTAAAATGACATATTTTTGAAACTACCGAGTTAAAAAATTATTAAGGCGAGTTATTGCACGGGACCGCGACGCGCACTCACTAAATTCAAAATTCCCAAAAATGAGGCAGAGCCATAACTTTTTTTAAATTACATAAGCATTCTACAGTATATTACCAATCATAATTGGCCAAAATCAAAATGACATGTATTTGAAACGGCCGAGATATAAAAATATTAAGACGAGATATTGCTTGATACCGCGACGCGCGCTCACTAATTTCAAAATTCTCAAAAATGAGGCAGAGCCATAACTTTTTTTAAATTACATAAGCATTCTACAGTATATTACCAATCATAATTGGCCAAAATCAAAATGACATGTATTTGAAACGGCCGAGATATAACAATATTAAGACGAGATATTGCTTGGGACCTCGACGCGCGCTCACTAATTTCAAAATTCTCAAAAATGAGGCAGAACCATAACTTTTTTTAAATTACATAAGCATTCTACAGTGTATTACCAATCGTAATCGACCAAAATCAAAATGACATGTATTTGAAACGGCCGAGATATAAAAATATTAAGGCGAGATATTGCTTGGGACCTCGACGCGCGCTCACTAATTTCAAAATTCTCAAAAATGAGGCAGAACCATAACTTTTTTTAAATTACATAAGCATTCTACAGTGTATTACCAATCGTAATCGACCAAAATCAAAATGACATGTATTTGAAACGGCCGAGATATAAAAATATTAAGGCGAGATATTGCTTGGGACCTCGACGCGCGCTCACTAATTTCAAAATTCTCAAAAATGAGGCAGAACCATAACTTTTTTTAAATTACATAAGCATTCTACAGTGTATTACCAATCGTAATCGACCAAAATCAAAATGACATGTATTTGAAACGGCCGAGATATAAAAATATTAAGGCGAGATATTGCTTGGGACCTCGACGCGCGCTCACTAATTTCAAAATTCTCAAAAATGAGGCAGAACCATAACTTTTTTTAAATTACATAAGCATTCTACAGTGTATTACCAATCGTAATCGACCAAAATCAAAATGACATGTATTTGAAACGGCCGAGATATAAAAATATTAAGGCGAGATATTGCTTGGGACCTCGACGCGCGCTCACTAATTTCAAAATTCTCAAAAATGAGGCAGAACCATAACTTTTTTTAAATTACATAAGCATTCTACAGTGTATTACCAATCGTAATCGACCAAAATCAAAATGACATGTATTTGAAACGGTCGAGATATAAAAATATTAAGGCGAGATATTGCTTGGGACCTCGACGCGCGCTCACTAATTTCAAAATTCTCAAAAATGAGGCAGAGCCATAACTTTTTTTAAATTACATAAGCATTCTACAGTGTATTACCAATCGTAATCGACCAAAATCAAAATGACATGTATTTGAAACGGCCGAGATATAAAAATATTAAGGCGAGATATTGCTTGGGACCTCGACGCGCGCTCACTAATTTCAAAATTCTCAAAAATGAGGCAGAGCCATAACTTTTTTTAAATTACATAAGCATTCTACAGTGTATTACCAATCGTAATCGACCAAAATCAAAATGACATGTATTTGAAACGGCCGAGATATAAAAATATTAAGGCGAGATATTGCTTTGGACCTCGACGCGCGCTCACTAATTTCAAAATTCTCAAAAATGAGGCAGAGCCATAACTTTTTTTAAATTACATAAGCATTCTACAGTGTATTACCAATCGTAATCGACCAAAATCAAAATGACATGTATTTGAAACGGCCGAGATATAAAAATATTAAGGCGAGATATTGCTTTGGACCTCGACGCGCGCTCACTAATTTCAAAATTCTCAAAAATGAGGCAGAGCCATAACTTTTTTTAAATTACATAAGCATTCTACAGTGTATTACCAATCGTAATTGACCAAAATCAAAATGACATGTATTTGAAACGGCCGAGATATAAAAATATTAAGACGAGATATTGCTTGATACCGCGACGCGCGCTCACTAATTTCAAAATTCTCAAAAATGAGGCAGAGCCATAACTTTTTTTAAATTACATAAGCATTCTACAGTGTATTACCAATCGTAATCGACCAAAATCAAAATGACATGTATTTGAAACGGCCGAGATATAAAAATATTAAGGCGAGATATTGCTTTGGACCTCGACGCGCGCTCACTAATTTCAAAATTCTCAAAAATGAGGCAGAGCCATAACTTTTTTTAAATTACATAAGCATTCTACAGTGTATTACCAATCGTAATTGATGAAAATCAAAATGACATGTATTTGAAACGGCCGAGATATAAAAATATTAAGGCGAGATATTGCTTGGGACCTCGACGCGCGCTCACTAATTTCAAAATTCTCAAAAATGAGGCAGAGCCATAACTTTTTTTAAATTACATAAGCATTCTACAGTGTATTACCAATCGTAATTGACCAAAATCAAAATGACATGTATTTGAAACGGCCGAGATATAAAAATATTAAGGCGAGATATTGCTTGGGACCTCGACGCGCGCTCACTAATTTCAAAATTCTCAAAAATGAGGCAGCGCCATAACTTTTTTTAAATTACCCAAGCATTCTACAGTGTATTACCAATCGTAATTCACCAAAATCAAAATGACATGTATTTGAAACGGCCGAGATATAAAAATATTAAGGCGAGATATTGCTTGGGACCTCGACGCGCGCTCACTAATTTCAAAATTCTCAAAAATGAGGCAGAGCCATAACTTTTTTTAAATTACATAAGCATTCTACAGTATATTACCAATCATAATTTGCCGAAATCAAAATGACATGTATTTGAAACAGCCGAGATATAAAAATATTAAGGCGAGATATTGCTAGATACCGCGACGCGCGCTCACTAATTTCAAAATTCTCAAAAATGAGGCAGAGCCATAACTTTTTTTAAGTTACATAAGCATTCTACAGTGTATTACCAATCGTAATTGGCCAAAATCAAAATGACATATATTTGAAACTGAGGAGATAAAAAAATATTAAGGCGAGATATTGCATGCGACCGCGACGCGCGCTCACTAATTTCAAAATTCTCAAAAATGAGGCAGAGCCATAACTTTTTTTAAATTACATAAGCATTCTACAGTATATTACCAATCATAATTTGCCGAAATCAAAATGACATGTATTTGAAACAGCCGAGATATAAAAATATTAAGGCGAGATATTGCTAGATACCGCGACGCGCGCTCACTAATTTCAAAATTCTCAAAAATGAGGCAGAGCCATAACTTTTTTTAAATTACATAAGCATTCTACAGTGTATTACCAATCGTAATTGACCAAAATCAAAATGACATTTATTTGAAACGGCCGAGATATAAAAATATTAAGACGAGATATTGCTTGATACCGCGACGCGCGCTCACTAATTTCAAAATTCTCAAAAATGAGGCAGAGCCATAACTTTTTTTAAATTACATAAGCATTCTACAGTGTATTACCAATCGTAATCGACCAAAATCAAAATGACATGTATTTGAAACGGCCGAGATATAAAAATATTAAGGCGAGATATTGCTTGGGACCTCGACGCGCGCTCACTAATTTCAAAATTCTCAAAAATGAGGCAGAGCCATAACTTTTTTTAAATTACATAAGCATTCTACAGTGTATTGCCAATCGTAATTGATGAAAATCAAAATGACATGTATTTGAAACGGCCCAGATATAAAAATATTAAGGCGAGATATTGCTTGGGACCTCGACGCGCGCTCACTAATTTCAAAATTCTCAAAAATGAGGCAGAGCCATAACTTTTTTTAAATTACCTAAGCATTCTACAGTGTATTACCAATCGTAATTGACCAAAATCAAAATGACATGTATTTGAAACGGCCGAGATATAAAAATATTAAGGCGAGATATTGCTTGGGACCTCGACGCGCGCTCACTAATTTCAAAATTCTCAAAAATGAGGCAGAGCCATAACTTTTTTTAAATTACCTAAGCATTCTACAGTGTATTACCAATCGTAATTGACCAAAATCAAAATGACATGTATTTGAAACGGCCGAGATATAAAAATATTAAGGCGAGATATTGCTTGGGACCTCGACGCGCGCTCACTAATTTCAAAATTCTCAAAAATGAGGCAGAGCCATAACTTTTTTTAAATTACCCAAGCATTCTACAGTGTATTACCAATCGTAATTCACCAAAATCAAAATGACATGTATTTGAAACGGCCGAGATATAAAAATATTAAGGCGAGATATTGCTTGGGACCTCGACGCGCGCTCACTAATTTCAAAATTCTCAAAAATGAGGCAGAGCCATAACTTTTTTTAAATTACCTAAGCATTCTACAGTGTATTCCCAATCGTAATTGACCAAAATCAAAATGACATGTATTTGAAACGGCCGAGATATAAAAATATTAAGGCGAGATATTTCTTGGGACCTCGACGCGCGCTCACTAATTTCAAAATTCTCAAAAATGAGGCAGAGCCATAACTTTTTTTAAATTACATAAGCATTCTATTTAAATTTGTTTCTGATATATTTTGCAATAACACCTTTCTAAATTGTATTCCACATCATCTTCATATAAGTGTCACTTCTCATGACATAAATAATTTTACATTGATTTTAGATTTGCAACGTCATCACTTACTTCACAGGAAAATTTAACAATTTGTCCCTTTTTCGGTGTGTAAAATACGCAAACAAAATATTAAAATGGTTCAACAAAAATATTCACTTTTCATTACTTATTCACTATATGTGTTACTACCTAAATGGCAAACACTACAGTTTAAACTCACTCACTTACAATTAAACTCGGGAGAAACACAACAATTCTTAAGCAAGGGCTGCTCAATCATACGTTCACGTGCACGTTGGTCACAGAACTAATTTACAAAATATTGAATCGACTTCAGTTTTACTGTAAACACAAGGAACTATTATAAGTTTTACGTGCATTAGGCGAGATTTTAACTGGCATTCAATATATGCATTATAATCAGGATTTTATGTCAGCTCTGAATAATTATTTTCTTAACTTATAATGGGCTTGTGTTTAATGAGCGCGTGGAGGATTTGAATATACATATAAACAATCTGTATTGGCTATCGACCCCATATAGAGTCTTTCCTTATAAATAATCAAAAATTGAGTAAACTCCTAATGCACATTTGGCTTAATTTGCTTCATGTACATCTAATAACTAAACATATCTCGCCTTAATATCTCGCCTTAATATTTTTTTATCTCCTCAGTTTCAAATATATGTCATTTTGATTTTGGCCAATTACGATTGGTAATACACTGTAGTATGCTTATGTAATTTAAAAAAAGTTATGGCTCTGCCTCATTTTTGAGAATTTTGAAATTAGTGAGCGCGCGTCGCGGTATCAAGCAATATCTCGTCTTAATATTTTTATATCTCGGCCGTTTCAAATACATGTCATTTTGATTTTGGCCAATTATGATTGGTAATATACTGTAGAATGCTTATGTAATTTAAAAAAAGTTATGGCTTTGCCTCATTTTTGAGAATTTTGAAATTAGTGAGCGCGCGTCGCGGTATCAAGCAATATCTCGTCTTAATATTTTTATATCTCGGCCGTTTCAAATACATGTCATTTTGATTTTGGCCAATTATGATTGGTAATATACTGTAGAATGCTTATGTAATTTAAAAAAAGTTATGGCTTTGCCTCATTTTTGAGAATTTTGAAATTAGTGAGCGCGCGTCGCGGTATCAAGCAATATCTCGTCTTAATATTTTTATATCTCGGCCGTTTCAAATACATGTCATTTTGATTTTGGCCAATTATGATTGGTAATATACTGTAGAATGCTTATGTAATTTAAAAAAAGTTATGGCTCTGCCTCATTTTTGAGAATTTTGAAATTAGTGAGCGCGCGTCGCGGTATCTGGCAATATCTCGCCTTAATATTTTTTTATCTCCTCAGTTTCAAATATATGTCATTTTGATTTTGGCCACTTACGATTGGTAATACACTGTAGAATGCTTATGTAATTTTAAAAAAGTTATGGCTCTGCCTCATTTTTGAGAATTTTGAAATTAGTGAGCGCGCGTCGCGGTATCAAGCAATATCTCGTCTTAATATTTTTATATCTCGGCCGTTTCAAATACATGTCATTTTGATTTTGGCCAATTATGATTGGTAATATACTGTAGAATGCTTATGTAATTTAAAAAAAGTTATGGCTCTGCCTCATTTTTGAGAATTTTGAAATTAGTGAGCGCGCGTCGCGGTATCTGGCAATATCTCGCCTTAATATTTTTTTATCTCCTCAGTTTCAAATATATGTCATTTTGATTTTGGCCACTTACGATTGGTAATACACTGTAGAATGCTTATGTAATTTTAAAAAAGTTATGGCTCTGCCTCATTTTTGAGAATTTTGAAATTAGTGAGCGCGCGTCGCGGTATCAAGCAATATCTCGTCTTAATATTTTTATATCTCGGCCGTTTCAAATACATGTCATTTTGATTTTGGCCAATTATGATTGGTAATATACTGTAGAATGCTTATGTAATTTAAAAAAAGTTATGGCTTTGCCTCATTTTTGAGAATTTTGAAATTAGTGAGCGCGCGTCGCGGTATCAAGCAATATCTCGTCTTAATATTTTTATATCTCGGCCGTTTCAAATACATGTCATTTTGATTTTGGCCAATTATGATTGGTAATATACTGTAGAATGCTTATGTAATTTAAAAAAAGTTATGGCTCTGCCTCATTTTTGAGAATTTTGAAATTAGTGAGCGCGCGTCGCGGTATCAAGCAATATCTCGTCTTAATATTTTTATATCTCGGCCGTTTCAAATACATGTCATTTTGATTTTGGCCAATTATGATTGGTAATATACTGTAGAATGCTTATGTAATTTAAAAAAAGTTATGGCTCTGCCTCATTTTTGAGAATTTTGAAATTAGTGAGCGCGCGTCGCGGTATCTGGCAATATCTCGCCTTAATATTTTTTTATCTCCTCAGTTTCAAATATATGTCATTTTGATTTTGGCCACTTACGATTGGTAATACACTGTAGAATGCTTATGTAATTTAAAAAAAGTTATGGCTCTGCCTCATTTTTGAGAATTTTGAAATTTGTGAGCGCGCGTCGAGGTCCCAAGCAATATCTCGCCTTAATATTTTTATATCTCGGCCGTTTCAAATACATGTCATTTTGATTTTGGTCAATTACGATTGGTAATACACTGTAGAATGCTTATGTAACTTAAAAAAAGTTATGGCTCTGCCTCATTTTTGAGAATTTTGAAATTAGTGAGCGCGCGTCGCGGTATCAAGTAATATCTCGTCTTAATATTTTTATATCTCGGCCGTTTCAAATACATGTCATTTTGATTTTGGTCAATTACGATTGGTAATACACTGTAGAATGCTTATGTAATTTAAAAAAATTATGGCTCTGCCTCATTTTTGAGAATTTTGAAATTAGTGAGCGCGCGTCGCGGTATCAAGCAATATCTCGTCTTAATATTGTTATATCTCGGCCGTTTCAAATACATGTCATTTTGATTTTGGCCAATTATGATTGGTAATATACTGTAGAATGCTTATGTAATTTAAAAAAAGTTATGGCTCTGCCTCATTTTTGAGAATTTTGAAATTAGTGAGCGCGCGTCGCGGTATCAAGCAATATCTCGTCTTAATATTTTTATATCTCGGCCGTTTCAAATACATGTCATTTTGATTTTGGCCAATTATGATTGGTAATATACTGTAGAATGCTTATGTAATTTAAAAAAAGTTATGGCTCTGCCTCATTTTTGGGAATTTTGAATTTAGTGAGTGCGCGTCGCGGTCCCGTGCAATAACTCGCCTTAATAATTTTTTAACTCGGTAGTTTCAAAAATATGTCATTTTAAAAATGATAAATTATGATTGGAAAAACCTTCTGGAATGCTACTGGATAATTTTTAAATGAGTGGTCCCGCCTCATTTAGTGCAAAACAGAAAAATGCGAAATCTCGTATTTTAGGGGTGAATGACGTGAAACAGGGTCGTGAGGGTGCCGGTACGAGGACTATAACACTGTGGCGTTAGATTTGAAAGACATTAAATGCATTTATATGAGTATATTATAGAAATTATTAAATTTAAAATCTATTGCTGGAATCTATTGCTAACTTCACACCGGTCCACTTTTAGCCGTTTACAGTTGCATAAGAAAAATGAAAATTTGTCAGTACATAGATACGATGCCAATATTGCAGGAACTGGTCTAAAATTTTCAATTCTATCATTTCAAACATAACTATAACATTAAAAAAAAAAAAAACGACATTTATCAGAATTAGTCCAGTAAAATTAGAATTTGGTGTCGATTAATTCAGACCAAACAGGAAATTATTTTACTCAACTTTGGGCATCCCAAACAAGAGTAATATAAGTTTGCGACGGTTTCTGAGTTCTGGTTTCTGGTTTCTGAAGTCAAAATTTGATCACTTTTTTCAGTTTTTCGCTCATAACATCTGAAGGGTGCATCGTACGAACATTATACTTATATCAAAATTAAAGAGCATTAAATTCTGCATCTGATGACCTTCTTAAACAAAATATTCCTTTCCTACCTCTACTTTTCAATTGCCTATTTGTTGACTGCTGATTCTGACCAAACTGCTGAATCAAATTTAATGTTTAAGGCCATTAGACGTAGAATTTAATATTCTTTAATTTTGATAAGAGTAAAGTTTTCTGTAACCTTCAGATGTTATAAGCCAAAAACTGAAAAAAGTGCAGAAACAGTTTGTTGCCTCTCAAAAGTATAGCTCACCTCAAAAACCGCCGCAAAACTTATATTACTCCTGTTTGGGATGCCCAAAATAGATTAAAATCATTTCCACCTTTGTCTGAATTAATCGAAGGCTTTTTGGGTCTAATTTGACTGGACTAAATCCAGTTCAAAATTAATATTGATTCGGTCATCGTGCCATCATAGCTGTGATTTTGGACTTCATTATTTAACGTGAAAATAATCATTTTTAATTATCTCATGGTGTTTCATTCGAGTATATTATCAATAAATGTAACAACTGATATGTAATTGAATAACATAATAATAAATAATTATTACGTCATTTACAAATGCTGAATTGGCCTGACACTTATCAATGATGGCCATCGTCGAGTGCAAGTATCAATGGGTCGAGCCTAAATGCGATTGGCTGTAATTGAATTCGCACTAATTACCGTAGTGCACTTATCTATGATAACGATACACGAATGAGTTCTGAAATGTATTGCGTTTGTAGATAGTTCGGCGTTTGTTATAAGTGCCTGCATTAACGTTTTTAAGTACGTTGCTCCGGAATATTTTAATTGTCATTTAAAACGACATAGCTGTGCCAAGTATTCGTAGAAAAATATTCCGATTAAATCTGACCATCGCCAGTTGTGTGTTATAGATTTTCTAGTATATTTCAATATACAGAGTGAGTCACGAGTTATGATCAACATTTTAAGGAGGGGTAGGTAGTAGGGGTAGAGGTAATATGGCTCAAAATATTAAAAAAAGTTTAAACATAAACTTGATTTTAATGACTTTCTTTATTGACTCAAAAAGTGTTAGTTAGTTTTAGATAAAGATGCACTTAACGTCAATGACTTCACACATTGCTCAATTCTACGTGCCCGCAAATCTGCTCAATGCATGTCACCACTTCATGAAATATGTCACTGTTTGTGCCTTCCAATGTCACATTCCATCTATTACTTCAGGATTCACTAACTAAGTTTTGATAGATACAATTTTGTTAAATATGTCCTGTAAATTGTTCGTATGACTGATATTAATGAATTTGCAATATGATTATTTATAACTCGTTTATACTCATTACACAAAACAACCAATAATTTGCCACAGTATTGCCCAGTTGTTATGTAAACTATACCTTAATATTTTATACTTATTCCCTGGAGAACATTGTCGTTTTTAGATTTCAGCTTTAAATTTAGAATGAAATTTATTAAACAAGCAATTTCGATAATTTTATGGATATCATTTAATTAACCTTTAGTTTTATTTCTGTAATGTTTCTCATTTAAACTAAATCTTCATTTGATTCAAATTCACTCATTAAAATCCACGGCATCGCTCAAAGCGTATGTCAGAAATTAATCAAGCTGTCGAAGAACCACGTATATGAAACCGGAAAGATTACCTCATTAAAATCCACGACATCGCTCAAAGCGTGTGCCAGAAATTAATAAAGTTCTCGAATACCCACGTATATGAAACCGGAAAGATTACCTCATTAAGATCCACGACATCGCTCAAAGCGTATGCCAGAAATTAATAAAGATTTCGAAGAACCACTTATATGAAACCGGAAAGATTATATACAGTATGTAACCGGATTGAGTTTACAAGAGGAAAACCTTTTTTTTCTTTTATTTTACTCCAAAACTGCAAAGGAATAAGATGTTTTGCTTGTCCTGAAACCAGCAAATCTCTAATTAAAACTTAATTATTCTGACTCAGTGGAAAGAAAAGTTAATTTTTCTTTTGATTTCGGACTTTCTCTGCTTTTTAAATCCCATCACATTGACCGTTTAATTTTTTTGACGATGTCACTTTGACAAATGAGTTTAACTTGCGTAACAAAAATGTTTGTGGAAAACATAATTTTTAAACAGCAACTCAAAGAAACAGCTTTAAGATAATTATTAGATTGTTAGGTAGGTTATCCATACACACAACTTGCTTTAAACGTCCCCACAAATAAAAATCCAAAATTGTTAAATCGGGATTTCTGGCAGGCCACAATACTGCACCATTTCTTCCAATCCACAGATCTCCAAATTTAACATTTAACCAGTTAGTAACAATGCGAGAATAATGTGCAGGACAACCATCCTGAAAAAACATTGTACGTCTGTAATTAATTTCTAAAGCATGAAGGCCATCGCTAAGAAATTTTTCTAACATATCTAAATATGTGTGCTGATTAACGTTGTTATAAAAAAAAGTATGGACCTATTATCCCATGATAACCAACGGCACACCACACGGTTAACTGAATAATGATTGTTATTATTATTATTAAAAATGACTTTTTTGATCTTAAAGCTGTTTCTTTGAGTTGCTGATTATTTAAATTATGTTTTTCACAAACAGTTTTGTTATTTAACTTGCATAAACTCATTTGTCAAAGTGACATCGTCAAAACAATAAAACGGCCAATGTGATGGGATATAAAAAGCAGAGAAAGTCCGAAATCAGAAGAAAAATGAACTTTTCTTTCCACTGAGTCACAATAATTAAGTTTTAATTAGAGATTTGCTGGTTTCAGGACAAGCAAAAAATCTTATTCCTTTGAAGTTTTGGCATAAAATAAAAGAATAAAAAAAAATTCCTCTTGTAAACTCAATCCGGGGACACACTGTATATACTTCACGGGGTATTTGTTTTTGGTACTTTGGTAGGAATGTACCGATTATTGCTACTCAATTTCAAAATAATCGATACCATCCTGAACACAGTAACTTTTAAATAAATCTCACAATACTCTTCATAATGATATTCGCGTATACTATTTATGACGATAATAACGGCCTGTCGCCTCAGGAATCTGGAACCAACTAAACTTTTCGCATGCAAAACGATGGTATTTATATTAAAATTTCGCCTATTCTACGATTTTGAGTGATTCCCCGTAACATTAATTCTCATTTCGGTGATCTCACATGTGCCCTATATAAGGGTTAATGATATAAAAATACCAAACTGTTATGATTAACGCTCGGGCCTCATGTGATTGTTTATATAATTGCATCACCGCGCATGGACCACGTTTTATATTAATGATTAATTATAAAAGTCCTCGTAATTTCCTTTGTAATCTCTTCAAATTGAATTAATATTTAATCGTATTACTTATTATTTCCCCAAATGATCACCCCTTCCTATTCTAACATAATACTTGGCTTTTACGTGTTTTTCAATGTTCAGACCTGAGTATCAAATTGTTTTAAAATTACTACTAAACGTCTCAATTAATATCAGCCATTTTTCGTGGTTTTATGTTAAATTAATTCATACAAAATATGGATATTCCGATCCCATACAATTGTAAGATTGAATTACCTTAGGGATTAATGTAAGCTTGAACTTCTGTAAAAACTTCAAAACTACTGCGACTTCGCGATTAGGGATTTGAGAATTTTGATTAAGTAGTCCTTCACCACATTGATAATAATGAGAACGTAGAAATGAACCATTATAATCACTTCCTACGACCTTGATCCATATTTGTAATCTAAAATCCATAAAAAATCTATGTAAGGTTTCCTCAAATTAACCACGTTATAATAATCTTGTATAAATTGAAATTCATAATGTTCGCTGAAAACTTCCTTATTGGTACCACACATAGCTTTTTCACTGAAATTATGTTGTGATTGGTTGAGGTGATTTGTTGCATGAGAACATGCTGCAATACAAAACAATTTAACAGGTGCCAACTTCTGCTGCTATGTTTAATTGGAATCACCTAAAAACATGATTTGATAACGGTTCGCTCTGCTATTGCGATAATCGGGATGGTGACAATCGTCGCCCGACTGCAGTCAAAAACTGATTCACATTGACCAACCGTTTAAATGCGTGAATCAGTCAAGGGCCCTCTGAACCTTGCCGAATTAAATTCGTCTGCCCCTGAGCCGCTTCCACCGTAAACAACGAATAATTTACTTGGCCCATTGTGTTCGGATATAATTTAGTAATTTATTCGATTGTGCTCGCTGCGCGGATCCGCAGGTCTGCCGGATGTGACGTCGCCTCAGCCGGAAGTGAGTCTGATAGAATAGGTACATCACTGCGTCCCGTCCACGTTGGGCCTCATCTTTCGTCCACATGTGCGCGATGAGTAATGCCCCACGCGGATTAAATACTAATGAGGCGCAGTGCAGATACAGAAGGCATTACAGGTATAACTGTAACCCTCGGTGGTGTACAAATTTGGAAAATTAACTGTACACTGGGCGCTCGTTGGCAGCGTGGAATTGCGCGCAGGTGTGAGAGGAAATGGTGTTAGTTGTGTATTCTGAATACCTCTGGTAACACCTACATGGATTACTCACCGTTGGAAAGTATTTTCAGTGTTATATGTGCTTGATTGTATGCCGGAACTGCTGCATATGTATTCGCTATTTCGTGAAGCAAATAATTTAGCAACAGTAATTGGTCATAGCTGCAGCAATTGGCTGTCGTTAAATAAGGAAGCAACATAGGAAAATCAATTGGAATGTTATTATTTTTGTATTTATTTATTTTATTTATTCCTTTGCCTATCTACCTTTCGGTGTAAGGCATACATTACTAATTTTTATAGTATACTCTCCACGTCCTCCTATCTTTTGTTAATTCATTTATTTCTTCCCATGTGTTCCCTTTTCTTGTTGCCTCTTCTTTTATTGCGCTGTACTACTCTTTTCTCGGGCCTCCTCTCTGTTGTTTTCAATTAAGCAGTTGTATTGCAGTTCTTCCTCTGTTTCTACAGTTATTGCCGTGTCATCCGCGAATAGTCTTTCTGCTATTTTTGTTATCTCCATTTTCCAATATCCAATTTTTAACATTTTCATTTTTTGCTTTGCTTTCTTCATCGCCTTGTTCAATACAATTATGAAAAGCAAAGCCCTTAACACGCATCCTTGTTTTACTCCTTTCTTCGTTTCGAATTCTTTTGATTCCTCATTGTTTGTTCTCACAATATTTCTGTTTTCTCTGTACATGTATTTTATTACATTTATTATTTCCTCCTCTATTCCTCTTTCTGCTACTTCGTTTCATATGTCCTCTCTCCTTATTCTGTCGAATGCCTTTTCGACATCTACGAAGCATATGTGCATTTCTCTTTTCTTCTTAATTAGTTTCTCGCTTAGTTGTCTGAGTACGAAGATTTGGTCTTGCGTACTCCTCCTTCTTCTAAATCCACACTGACTGTCCCCTATTGTTGTTTCTAGTTTGTCTCGCATCCTTTTTTCTAGTCCCCTGGTCGTTATCTTACTTGGTATACTTGTAGTGTGATACCTCTGTAATTTTCACATATTCTTTCATCCCATTTCTTATATAGGGTGAGTCAATAGGACGGGCAGGCTCCATTACACCTACACCGTTAATGATATCGAAATGAACCAAATGGCACTGCAAACTAGAGGCCAAAGTTCAGTTTGTAAAATTATTTTGCCATATACAGAGTGTTCCATTTTTGAAGGGCAGCCTTGGACCTTGTTTTTTGAAATGGCACCCCCAGTATCAATTTACATATTTGAATTTGCCCTTTTTTGAGCTCTATAAATCCGTTTCGTTTTTGCAATTCGCTTTAACCGTGCAGAAGTTGTTTATGTTTTTCTAAAATTTAATGCATTTACAGGCACTTATTAAAACAATCTCAGGGCACTTGTTTTCTAGGATATCGGGCTGGGACTTTGCCAGATTCTAAACATCTGTCTGGGGTATCTTCTGGCGGCAAGATCGCTGGCGGCATCAACTTTCTGTGGAACATTAATTTTGGTAAACTTTGAAGGGCCATAACTTGATTTTTTCAAATGGCACACCCTATATTTGATTACTTAGTCGTATAAAGCATCTTATTTTACATCTGTTTCGCCGCTTATATTTTTTCTTGAAAGTTCATAGATTGAAAAATAATTTTGATTTTCTGAAAAATTAACCCAGATTTGTAATTTGGGCAATTAGTAATTTTTGTCGTGAACATGAAATTTTTGCATGATGAAATAGTTTAATTCAAATGTTTTTGCTATTGATTTGTTATGCCTCAATAGAATCTGGTCACCAGCAACGGTTTGCGCTATCAGCGTATACAGAAACCATATCAACTATTTCATTATGAGAAAAATTTATTAAGAAAATGCGCTATGAAAAATAAAACGTATCGTACAATAAATGTCACTTTGATGTTGGCATGACAGAATTATTATTTCTTTATTGCTTCTTGTACTTTTTTAATTTGCTCAATTTTTTTCTCCTGCCTTTATTGCGACTTTTCCTCCCATTTTTTGTTACGTTATCTTCTTCATCCTGTTCGGTTAATTCTTTGAAATATTGTCTCCATCTTGTCTTCAGTCTTCTTGTCTTCATTCGTGATAATTGTTCCATTTTTATCTTTTATGTTCATCATGCTGTGTTATTTTTTTTTTTTTTTTAGTTGCTTGAGTGTTCCTTGAATAGTTTTTGGTTCTGCCCAAAATCCTCATTCATTCTTTCACCAAATTTCGTCCATGATTTTTGTTTTGCTTCTTTTATTATTGAATTTGTTTTGTTTCTATTTTCTTTGTATTTTTCATAATCTTCTATTTTGTTTGTTTATGGGTATTTTTTTCGTTTCTCTTTTTTGTCTTTTACCTCCTTTTTGACTTGCTCTGTCCACCAGTTTGTCTTTTTCATTTCCCTGTTTCCAATTTTGTTGTTCCGCAGGTCTCCGTCTAGTATATTTCTTTTGAATGCTTCCCATTTTCCTTCTATGTTTAGCTTTATTTCACTCTCTCTGAATTTATGTTGAGTATCTCTTTGTATTTCTTTTGTGTTTGTTTTTCTTTTAATCTGTAGGCTTTTATCTTTTCTTTAATTTTTATCCTCCTCTTGTCTGTTTTTTGTATTTTCTTCCAACTCATGTCCATTTATAGGTGAACGAGCAATCTTAACTACGATCTATATGCTAATTAGGGTTCAATAATATGAGTATTTTTTAGAGTTTTTAGAACCAAATTCAAAGTCCTGCTGTTGAGTTTTAAAATTTCTGTATCATCAAATTTAATTTAGTTCTCATGAATGTTACGAGCAGGAACTAAAATCGGTGCATTAAATTGGATCTAATGTTTTCAAATAGTGTTAACAACTTCATTGATTTAGAACCAAGCAAGTTGCTAATATTCTAGCACAATAACTAAAATTAGCATTACTTTACCTGTGTTTGCATAAAGCACTTTGAATATTTCCGTAATAACAAAACCTCTCTTTGTAGTATCTCTTTGTATTTCTTTTGTGTTTGTTTTTCTTTTAATCTGTAGGCTTTTATCTTTTCTTTAACTATTATTCTCCTCTTGTCTGTTTTTTTGTATTTTCTTCCAACTCATGCCCATTTTAGTAGGTGGTCGTCACTACCTATTTCAGCTTGCCTTGTAACTCTCACATTCATTATTTTGTTCCAGCTGTTTCTATTAATTAGGTGGTAGTCTATAATCGATCTTTCGTTTCTGCTTGGCAGCTCCCTTGTGTACTTGTGCGTGTTTTTGTGTTTGAATTTTGTATTTGTTATCACTACCATTATTTTTGTAACCGAATTCATATAGACAACTAACTACGATTGAAGCTCGATCCCTGGCTTGGATAATTAGCTAATTAGCCACAGCCCAAAAATATGTCGGGTTCTTTTGTGAAGTGAAAACGTTTCTAAAATCAACAATTTTATTTATGAGATTTGATCTAAGATACTTTTGGATGGCTGGTTACCCATGGGTTGAAAAGGCTGGGAAAAACTGATGTAAAGCCTGATAATTGTATACCTGTCGGATATACATACCTACAAGGCTAGAAACCACATGCCCAAAGCGTTTCTAATCGAATCTTCTACTTCTTCTTCTACTTCTTCTTCTTCTTATTCTTCTTCAGGCAAGCCTCCCTTAGTGACCTGCGTGTCCGGTCTATATTGTTTCGTCTAGTACCATCTACTTTCTACTACTTCATTTATATCGTGTAGCCATATCTTCTTAGGTCTTCCTGTTCTTCTCTTTGTTCCTCTTGGGTGCCAATCTTATGGGTATTTTAAACCGATAGATAAATATTTGTAAATTTCTCATTGTATATACATAGTAGTTTTTCCCCAAACTAACTCCAAGACGTATATTTTTTTTGCGGCATGTATATATTGCAGATATGTATAGTTTACAAGCCAACGTATAGTTAATCAATAATTATAAATCAATAAACAATGTTTAGTTTGTAATCCATACTTTTTAAGTATTAAAACCTGCACCCACGCTATTGTCTTTGCGCCTTTGAAAGCAACGGAATCCGGATAAAAGAGCGCCCACACTAACAAAAGGCACAAAGGAAGAGGAAATATTGCCCGAACCCATCCCAACTCTCGTGGAAACTGTGTGCATACATACTCTAAAAAATTAGTTCTGCCTCAGTGCAGCTTATACATAATGCATGAGTCGCTTGCAAGTATAAATCACGTTTAACAGCTCACTTAAGGAAGCCAGCAAGCGAAACCGTAATTCGGGATTAGGACTTTGCAACCGGGTCAATTAGCGATACAAGGTGAATAAATTTTGGCCGCAACGGTACACGGGCGAGTGTCCGACAAGATGCGGAGGATAGATTTTAATTGAGTGATTGCAGGATCGTCTGAGGAGTCACTTATGGCTATTGACCGTTTCCGTTATCGCAGACTGCAATTGCAACAAATAGCCACCACAATGCCGGCATTATCGGTTTATTTTTACTTCGAAAGCATCCAAGAAATTGCACACGTTCGCGATTACGCGCCGCGCCGTTTCATTCCAGCAACATCCTTGTCACATTACACTACAGCCCATTCAAGGCTATTTCAATAATGAACCCCAAACCAACAGTGTGCAACAATTATATTTGTTGTAATGCTTGCACAACTATAATCAAGCAATCTGTGTTCACATGAAAACCAAAATTGCGGTCTTTCAAAAGTTGGTGATACATATTGTCGGGATAGGCACACGCACAAGGATTTTGGAAACTATCCTCCTAATACTTTTTCTCTAATGAACGTCAGTCCAACATGATCCAACAATTATATTTAACACACTGTAACACACATTAATCATGTAATCTGTGTCCACATGAAAACTTAAAAGGACCTGAGTTTCCTGAGTTTGCTATAATTATTTGCTAGATATACATAGCTACGAGGAAATTAGAAATAACCTACCCAATGTTTTTGTATATTGAACCTCTACCAAACATTTACTTAAAAAAATATGAAATTTTTGTTGAAAATTAAGAAAAAGTACAATCTCAACAAATTTTCATAATTAATGGCGCAATAGTGCATTTATCGTGGAATATGTGTTCAAAAAACAAACTTGCTAAAGGTCTGAATTCCAGAAGATACGTATTTTGCCGCAATGATTTACACTCCAAGATACATGAAACTACCTGCCCAATGCTTTTCTGTCATGAGCCTCAGCTCAATAGTACGCAACAATTATATTTTACAAACTGCTTTAAACATATACGTAATCTGTGTTTACATGAAAACATATAAGGGCCTGTCTTTCAAAAGTTTGGGATAATTATTTGCCTGATAGACATAGCCACAAGGAAATTAGAAACTACCCGCTCAATGCTTTTCTATGATGAACCTATACCTAACAATTACGTTTAAAAAAGTATGAAATTTATGTTACTTTATCATTTATTTTTGATATCACGTTGGATTGGAGTGCATCAAATGCAGTGCTGAGAATTAAGAAAAAGCTGAGTGCATTTCCAATTTCTGCTTCAAATTTCCATAATTATTGGCGCAAATAGTGCGCTTCAACAAGAAAATTACTGAAGGCTAGTCTTTCAAAAGATAAGTTATTTGGTGCAAAGATATGCCTCACGAGGATATTGAAAACTACTTGTCCAATGTTTTTCTGTAATGAAACTCAACCCAAAAGTGTGCAACAAGTATATTTCATATGCTGCTTGAACATCTGTAATTGTGCAAAAATGAATTCTTATCATGCACTGACGAAGTTGCGAATAGTTACCTGACGGTTTAACATAACCTATTTGTAGATTGGGCTGTTTCTTTGTAGTCATGCCATAGATTTACAGAGCCAACAATAATGTCCAAAGACCACGTGATCACTGTAATATAGACAACCCTCTACTGCTCAATGCTTTTCTACCATGATCCTCTACCAAACAATTACGTTAAAAAAAGTATGAAATTTATGTTATTTTGGAATTTATATTTGATATCACGTTGGATTGGAGTGCATCAAATGCAGTGCTGAGAATTAACAAAAAGCTGTTTGCTGATTTGTATGTTTACAGGGCCGCAGTTAGACTTGATAAAGCCCTAAGCTATTTGAGATGTGTCCCTTTATAAGTAAAACCTAACCTTGCCTAGAGGGTTAAACTGAAATACAATTAAGAAGTATATAGATAGTAAAATAATAAATCTTTAACTTGAAACGAATTTTAGTGATAACAAACTTAAAAATGCTAACTCTGGTAAAAATTGACAAAAGTTCTTTTAAAAGGCACAATCAACAAAAGCTTATGATCTAATCTCTTGAACCATGTTATAAGGATTAAGGAATCATGTTAAACTAAAATATTTTCTTTCTTGCCTTTACCAGAGCAAAGTCACTGGTAACATCATCAAATGATAAACTGCGTAGTTTGTCACTTTCTATGCACATGAGAGTGAAGGAACATCATTTATCTTGAGTCATTGTTGTTCTAAATTCATTGTATATCCTCTTCAGCTGAGAAAAATATCTTTCTCCAGAGCAATTTGCAACCATCATACTAAGAAACAATCCCAAAATTCCTTCTATATGAACATTCTTTATATGAACATAGGTCCTATACAGGGTGAGTCAATAGGACGGGCAGGCTCGATTACACCTACACCGTTAATGATATCGAAATGAACCAAATGGCACTAGAGGCCAAAGTGCAGTTTGTAAAATTATTTTGCCATGTACAGGGTGTTCCATTTTTGCAAATGTTTTTTTTAAATGGCAATCCCTGTATAAATTTGCATATTTGAATTTGCCCTCTTTTGGGCTTTATAAATCCGTTTAGTTTTTGGAATTCGCCATAACCGTTCTGAAGTTGTTTATGTTATTCTAAAGTTTTATGCATTTACAGGCATTAATTGCTTATTAAAAAAATCGCAGAGCGCTTGTTTTTAAGGATATCGGGTAGGGACTTTGCCAGATTCTAAACATCTGTCTGGGGTATCTTCTGGCGGCAAGATCGTTGATTTGCGTTGTGGCATCAACTTGCTGTGGGACATTAATTTTGGTAAACTTTGAAGGGCCATAACTTGAATTTTTCAAATGGCACACCCTATATTTCATTACTTAGTCGTATAGAGCATCTTATTTTACATCTGCTTCGCCCCTTATATTTTTTCTTAAAAGTTTATAGTTTGAGAAATAATTTGGATTTTCTGGAAAATGAACCCAGATCTCATTTATATAAACTTGACGTGCATTGAATATCAATTGTTTCTGTCATGTCAACGTCAAAGTGACATTTATTGTACGACACGTTGTAATTTTTGTCGTGAACATGAAATTTTCGCATGATGAAATAGTTTAATTCAAATGTTTTTGCTATCGATTTGTTATGCCTCAATAGAATCTAGTTACCAGCAACGGTTTGCGCTGTCAGCGTGTACATAAACCTTATCAACTATTTCATTATGAGAAAAATTCATTAAGAAAAAGAAAAATAAAACGTATAGTACAATAAATGTCACTTTGACGTTGGCATGACAGAATTAAGTGATTTTCATGGCTCGCTAAGTTTATATCGATGAGATATGTGTAAATTTTTAAGAAAATCAGAATTATCTCTCAACTGTCAACTTTTAAGAACAAATATATTGGGGCAAAAAAGATGTAAACTGAGACCCTGAATAGGACTAAGTAATGAAATATAGGGTGTGCCATTTAAAAAAATCAAGTTATGGCCCTTCAAAGTTTACCAAAATTAATGTCCCACAGCAAGTTGATGCCACAACGCAAATCAACGATCTTGCCGCTAGAAGATACCTCAGTCGGTTGTTTAGGCTCAGGCAAAGTCCCAACTTGATATCCCAGAAACTAAGTGCCCTGCGATTTTTTTACTAAGTGCCTTAATGCATTAATTTTTAGAAAAACGTGAACAACTTCTGAACCGTTAAAGCGAATTGCAAGAACTAAACAGATTTATAAAGCCCAAGAAAGGGCAAATTCAAATATGTAAATTTATACAGGAGGTGCCATTTAAACAAACTAGGTCGAAGGCTGCCCTGCAAAAATGGAACACCCTGTATATGACAAAATAATTTTACAAACTGCACTTTAGCATCCCGTTTGTAGTGTATTTTGGTTCATTTCGATATCATTAACGGTGTAGGTGTAATCGAGCCTGCCCGTCCTATTGACTCACCCTGTATAGCCCCCCAACACGTTGCCGAATTTTTAAGCCCGTTATAAATCGCCCAGTATTCTTTGAGTTGAGGCATCGACTGCTATGATCATTGGCGTCAAATCGTTTTAGTTGTAACATCTTTTATGGAATATTTTATGAAACTCTTTTTTTTGTTTTCAAATTTTCCTATAAAATTAAAACATTCGGTTACTGTTTTTTGTAAAAAATGAATTTTAGGATTTGTTTTCAATGCAAGATTGTGGCAAAACTTTTGATGTGGTGTTTCACGTTTCCTTGTAACCCAAAGAACATTTTACAAATTTGAAAGAATTATCTGGCTCATGTGTTAGTTTGCACCTTCAAATTTTTAATTTGTTTCAATTTTTTAATTGCAACATATCTGTGAAATGAGAACTGAACCCATAACAATCAGTTAGTCTCCTAACCTATGTAATGTAAAGAATTCTCTAGCTCATGTGTTAGTTTATAGTTCAAATTTTGAATTCGTTTAGTTTATAGTTTCAAATTTTGAATTCGTTTCAAGTTTTGAACGTTTACACATCCCTGAAACGAGAATCCAACCTATCAATCAGTAAGTCGTAACCTATGTAACGCAACATCACTAGAGATATTTCGAAATCGAAAGTATTGTGCAGCGACGGAGATGAACGACCGCGCTCCATGCCAACTTTTTCAGTTTTTGTTTCGGAATTGCCGGCCGTATAATTGGAAAATGGCGAGTTATTACGACCACGTTTGGAGGAATTAATTGCGGCCGCTTAAAATTCAATGCGAGCATTCCAAGAACCGACGCTCGCTCTTCTTAATGGCGAATCTGTGGGAGTCGAGAGATTATTATAAGTCGAAGCTGCATGCTGCAGCACAGGCCTACACCAAGTTCATAGTCATTATACATGCGGATGATAATGAAGTAGAGGACATTTCGTGGGCGATTATAACTATTAGTTGAATACATTTTGAAGTGTTCGTACATACCGGAATTATAATAATAATCAATCTGATATAGAGCTTGGCACTCCAGTACAACAGTAGTTTACGTGTATACCTGAAGCAAAACTATCGCACTATTTTATTGCTCCTGAATCTTGCTCGCAGTCACACGTTTTTATGACACTACGTGCACACTACGAATGCAACACCAATAACAATCAAGTGGTTCATAAAAACATGTACAAGCAAATTGCATTGGTAACTATAATCTGTCCATTTCCAAGATAGAGAGTGCGTAAACAATCACACATGCGTCGGCACGTGAACATTTCAACACAAGCATACGATTGGTCGTCCCGCAGTCTGCAGTCTTAGCCGGACTAAGGGGATGTTTGTGTTTGTTATACTGTATATATATATATATATATATATACATATATATATATATATACATATATATATATATATATATAATATATACTATATTATACTGCAATCGCTAGACTCGTGTTGTGTAGACTCGGTCCTCATATTGTCGCCGTTCACGTCAACTGTTTACGCGCGCTCTATCTTGGAATTGGACAGACTGTAGATGTAATTCTTTTTAAGTCACGTTGTAGAAATGTAGTGCATTTATGCGTTAACGTTTATGGAACATTGGTTCCAAAGTCAACTAGCTGCACCAAATGACAGTTACCATGGATTTAAAAAGTTTTTGAAGAAATTTGAATTACAACATTTTCTTCTCCCTTCTATTCGAATATTTGCGTTATTACTGCCTCCGATTAACTTTAATCGGCGTTTAGTTTCCAAGGATGCCATTATTGACACAATCCATGTTAGTAATGTCCACTAACCAACGCTTAAAGTTAATCTGAGATAATAAGGATGACTAATAAAAGTCTTCTCCGGGACAAACACAGCAATTCACAAAGTACCAGGATGAATAATCTCAGTGTTTGCTCTCGCAAACGAAGTCATATCGTTTAATTATCGGGTGAATCAGTCGTCCACTTAAAGCACGAAGTCTCGTAAGTCTCTTGAGTGCAATTACTCAGTACGTATGCGCCTCGGCGCTTCGAATTAATTGCAGCACGACCAGGAAAGCCACGTTCGTATTTTTTTGTGGCAGTGTGGTCTAAAGGCGCGCTCCGCTGCCGTCGAATTTTCTGCTTGAATATGTTTGAAAGGACTTGATTAGCTTTGGTCCAGTCTCGATTCGTTGAAATCTGATCGAATGGGCATAGTACGAGGGAAAGCATCCGATGTTCCGCATTGGCGTAGGGCGAGGTGAAACTGTTGATGTGTCAGGAAGTGTGCAGAATTAGATCGTGCAATGATGAGCGCTTCATGTGGATGGAATAATTGGCCCAAACCTAACAGTGCTAATTTATTATTACATGCTGCACAAAATTCGAAGCGAAATTGAACGATTTTAATATTACCAGAATTATGGATTATAAGTCGAAGCCTTATAAAAATACCTTATCCACATTATCTACTTTAGCATGGCTTCGAAATACATATTCAAGGAGAAATTGAACAGTTTTTGTCTTGCCTTGAGCGATAATCCAATATCGGAGGTCGGATCCTTAACTTACTTATAAAACTGTTACTGTTTTTGTGTCTCTTGATATCTCCTTCTTGTTAAAAAGGGCGTTTTTTTAATATGTTATATAGTTTTGCTATTTTTCCTATTTTTTCTTCTATTTCATTATCTAATGTACCATTGGTCTGTATGATTGTTCCTAAATATCCGTATTGTTCTACTGGTTCAATTTTTTACTTCAAATTTTATTTCGTATTTCTTTTTCTCTTTGGCAATTATCATGATTTTTGTCTTTTCGTAATTTAGTTTAATATTTATTTTCTTAATCTCTTTCTCAATTATTTCCATGTTGTGTTGCAGTTCTTCCTCTGTTTCTGCAATTATTGCCACGTCATCCGCGAATAGTAGTTCTGCTATTTTTGTTATCTCCATTTTCCAGTATCCAATTTTTAGCATTTTAATTTTTTGCTTTGCGTTCCTTTCTTCGTTTCGAATTCTTTTGATTCCTCGTTGTTTGGTCTCACAATATTTCTGTTTCCTCTGTACATGTATTTTATTACATTTATTATTTCCTCCTCTACTCATCTTTCTGCTAGTTTGTTCCATATGTCCTCTCTCCTTATCCTGTCGAATGGCTTTTGGAGTATATAATTATAATTAACAAAATATGTGACCCGGTTGTGAATAATAAATTCGAAATAATGATGCATTTGAAAATTTGACAAGTTTTAACAATTTATGAAACAATTAAAAAGTTTAACACATTTGCAGAGTTCAGCTGGAAAATAAATCAAATTTCTACAGTTGTAGCACATCTGGTCAACTTCACAGATTCTGACAGTCACAGTTGATACTAGGACAGATTTTGAGTATTGAATAAACTGCTTTATATTAGACTTTTTAATAATAATAATAATATTTATTGTGTTTAGAACTATACAGCATACACATGTCAAAGTTGGTACATAGTTCATAGTTCATAGTCAAAGTACATTAGTGAAAAAAAAAATCGCAGTTTTGACATCTGGAAACACTAATACAGTAACATACGAAAACTGTTTTAACATAAAAACAGTAGATAAACACACATCAATTTCTAACAATCAAAATTTGTGAAATCAAAATAGCTACAATATTATGAATTCATAAACATAAACTTCGACATTTTTTTTCAATTTAATACAGTACATTACAGAAATATCAAAAAAACAGAAAATAATATAAAACTTATAATGTGACTTATATTATGCAGCAAATAAAAAAATGTCGAAGTTTATGTTTATGAATTTATAATATTGTAGCTATTTTGATTTGACAAATTTTGATTGTTAGAGAGTTGGAATATACTTCAGAAATGTTGATAGATTCTGACAGTGGCAGTTAATATACAAAAACCTATAGGCGAAATACATTAAGACGGCAGCGCCACCATGGCTCATTTACGTACTAGTGCTGACCCTTCTATTCAACTGTTCTCATATGTGTTTGTATGCTTCAGTGTGCAATTCGTATAAAATTCGTCGACTTCTACCGTTTATCATACACTTATCAATCTTATGGTTGATATGGTTATGGTTTAACATCAACAATGGCAAAATATAAAAACGTTTGTACCGTATTCGGCTCTAACGCTGACAGCAACAAAAATCTTGACGTCAGTTTGCATCCATTTACGCTGCAGTCTTAATGTAAATCGCCTATACCCTTTCAACATCATTTTCAGAAACAGTTAAGTGAATTTCAGAAAAAGTAGAATCCATTTCAGAGTATGTAAAATCAATTTCAAAAAGTTATATCGTATTCAGAAAAACAAAATTGGGACTTCAGAAAAAGTCTTCAAAAAACAAGTCAGAATTGTTTTTTGTTTAAAAAATAATATATTTTATAAATTACCAAGTATTTACAACTTAGTTAAGAATACTGTTTCAGTATTCTTCTTCCATTACTCGCCAACGAGATTCGTCGCTGGCTTTATCATACCTAACTTGCTTTGCACCTTCTTTAGCGGTTTCCATTATAATTTTGTAATAGTTTATGGTTATTATTGTGATTTTCCAATATTGAAATACAAAACTATTCAATAGTTCATCCAGTTTTATTCACTCTAACAGTCTACTGAATGAACTTCCTGAATTTGAAATTACTTCTTCTGAATTTGATGTTGCTTTTTCTGAAATTGATTTTACTTTCTCTGAAACTGATTCTCCTTTTTCTGAATTTGATATTACTTCGTCTAAAATTGATTTTACTTTTTCTGAAATTGGAGTTAAAAAGTTGAAATTGGAGTTGAAAAAATAATTGGTGTAATTGTATTAACAAAAGGCGAATAAATTTGTATTTGACAACCGTTTTAGACGAAAATATGATCGTTTTTGGAAAAATGCAGGTGAATCTTTTGAGAACAGCAATACAAGTTTAAACGAATTCTGCCTCTGCAGCTTAGTATTTAAATAGTTATACAGATAAATTGACAGATTTTGACAATTGCAATTGAAAATTGAACAGATTTTAAAGGTTCTAGACACTATACAATGTCTACTGAATTAACTTTCTGAATTTGATGTTGCTTTTTCTGAAATTGATTTTACTTTCTCTGAAATTGATTCTACTTTTTCTGAATTTGATATTACTTCTTCTAAAATTGATTTTACTTTTTCTGAAATTGGAGTTAAAAAATTGAAATTGGAGTTGAAAAAATAATTGGTGTAATTGTATTAACAAAAGGCGAATAAATTTGTATTTGACAACAGTTTTAGACGAAAATATGATAGTTTTCGGAAAATTGCAGTTGAATCTTTTGACAACAGCAATACAAGTTTAAACGAATTCTACCTTTGCAGCTTAGTATTTAAATAGTTATGCAGATAAATTGACAGAATTCGCAATTGAAAATTGATCAGACTTGATAACTTCAGTGTGCAAATTTGGCATCTTTCGACAATGCTATTGCAAATTACACTGTAAGTAAAAACTCAACTGATTATTTAACTTTAGAAATGGTACATTTTGACACTTGCAAAAGAAAATTTAACAGATTTGGATAGTTGCAATAGAAAATGATAGATTTAAGTTTTAAAAACTCTACTGATTATTTAACTTTAGAAATGGTACATTTTGACACTTGCAAAAGAAAATTTAACAGATTTGGATAGTTGCAATAGAAAATGATAGATTTAAGTTTTAACCTGTTGCACTTGTAGATTTGATATAATTTTACAATAGGCGATCTCAAATGAACAGCTTCGGAAATTTGTATTTCGATACCCCGCATTTGTTTACTTTTCTTAACATTAACAATATAATTCACCTCAAATGAATCTAATTTAATATCATGTGTGACTAAATGAAAATTTTTCAATTGCATTTGTTCTTAAAAAATAATTACCACTATTTTGTTTCTATTAACTGAAAATATTAATCATTGAATTTTAATTTGAGCAACAATAATTGGTGTAATTGTAATAACAAAAGGCAAATAAATTTGTGGTACCCAAGTTTTAATTTTATTCTTTACATTGCTTGAATGGCTTTGAAACCTAAGGATCGTTCTGTCTTTTTGCTGTAATATCGGTTTACAGTTTTCTACATGTAGCTGCCATCCTTCAGCACCATATAGTGAATTTTGAACAGTATCCATTTTGTCATTAATATACATGTTTTCTGCACCAAGCACATATGTTATTGTTCACTTATGGAAACACAATTGACAATTTTTAAATTTAACGAATAAAATATTGGCGGGGCGGATTAAATCCTCTCGAGGGCCGGATCTGGCCCTCGGGCCGTAGTTTGACGCCCCTGATCTAGGCCACTGATATCAATAGTATTTATTCCTTTAAGCTACAGCTGCATGTACCACCTTTTGGTCATTCGAGATTATGTTTTACAACGCAGAAGACATAATAGTATGACTAAGTAGGTCTAACTCCTAGCCATTTTCCGCTCCTAAACTAATTAGTCTTAAATATTTGACCGCAAAATAAATATTACTTGATGCTTTGGTCCTACGACGGCCAATCTCTTAGCTGTTACAATAACGGTCAGCTTTTATTAATCAATTGCGTGGGATTCGAACAGATGCCAGCGCGAGTAAACTCGCTTGACCGCCATTCCAAATCCTACCTGTCGTTGAATCCACTCCACAATCGGTAATAAACGACCTGTAATATGCAATTAATTACGCGACAACGAATTCACCTCCAACTTAATGCTCAAACGGTCCTTCAGATGAATTGTTTCCACAGAATTAATTGGTTACGAATGTGCGTAGCCTATACAAATCCAATGTCGACGACGGTTCTGGTCGTCTGTTTTCCATAATTATCAATAGCGAATTCAACATTGGTGGGAAGGATTTTTTATCGCGATGTTTACATGACATGACTCACCTTTTTTTATATAAATTAGCTAAAGATGAGTCATGATGTGTACTATTAAGATAAACACGCGCGTTGCTTTCGGCGCGGTTGTCTTAAAACGCTCGATTCTAACGTTAAATTAGGGTAAATTTAGAGACTATTTTTACGCACTGTGAATTACGCCTGTTCGCGCTTTGTTTAGTTTCGAGGCTATAATTAGATTACTTACTAGTGTAATATACTCACTGAAATAGTAGTCTTTTACGTCCGCTTTTAGATGCCATGAAACGATGTCCCAACAAATCGTGCATTTAAGATAAACGAATTTGTGAATGAATTTAATTAGTTTTAAATATAAAAGAAGCCGATGGGTTTGCGCATGTGTCTCTCAAGCAAACAGTCACAGATTCGGACAATTTTTGAGCGAATTAAATGACAAACGTTTGTTTCGAGCGGAACTGAAGTTGACCATCCCGTGTACTGTTAATTTCTACGAACAGTGCGTACACCGTACACGGCACCACCTGGTGTTTTAAAAATACACTAATGTGGTGGGCTTTCCCCTTAAACTACCGTGTACTGATAAAGACAAATTCTTAGAGGCAAAATTCCCAAGTGTGGGAGGTCACTTGCCGATTATAAGAGTTTAGACTCGCTAAATAAATATTTTTTATAAAAACACAATATTTTAATATGAAATAAAACTGAAATATACTGTTTTTTATAGGTTAAGGATATTGCCAGATAATGCATCAGTCTTGATTTTGTCAACAAAAAAATACAATCTATTTCGAAAAAATATCATTCATATTCATTCATTGGTATTTTTATCGAAATTGATTGCTTACGATGTTTTTTTTTTTGGACAAAATCAAGACATGCATTTTCTGACAATATCCTTAACTTATGAAAAGCAGTACACTTCGTTATGTCGCAAATTTGATCTTCCATTAATTTAGCATAACATTTTGTGCTGTCAAATCTAAAACTTTGTATGCTTGATTTATATTTATTAATATTATACACAATATTCTTAAGAAAACTTGTTTCGTCGTATATTTTCAAGATTATTTATATGTACATTAAAAATTCGTAATATGTTTACATCGCGTATAACATTTACATTGTAAACACATTTGTAATTATAATTGCGCCGGTGTGAGTAAACAGTTTTCGATTTCGTTTGTATCTCGCTTTATGTCCATCATAACAAACAACTCTTCCCCTTTCTCCGTGTTTATGCATTTAACAAACATCAAATTTATTGCATGTAATTATTCACAGGCATTCCTAGACACGAGCATTAATATTAATTTTTATCTTGGAGCCTATGAAAGGCCTTGCTTGCGCACGATAGAGCTTATTTGCACCGCAGCTAAAGTTCATGGAACTTTTCTCCAGTGACTAATATTTATTGTCCCCGAAGCTATCAAGAATTTATTGATAATTGTAATCGTATTAATTTGTTAACGAGGTTTTTATTAGAATGCACGGCCGTGGAGGATGTTTGTTGTCTCGGACGATCAATGCCACCCGCTGTTCTACTGTTTTATGCGCTTTTTATATCCGTTTCGTGTTTAGTTAAATCTCCGGAGATGACTGTCGTTATAGATTTAATTAATTTCATATTAGCCCGTCATGTTTATGGAAGTTTTATTTTCACTTAGAGTAATTGAGAAGGAATGCAGAAAATTCGGTAATATCGAAAAGTTTAAATGAAAAAAAAACAACGAAATTTGCACAAAATTGTAGGTACTGGCTAATATCGGACTAATGTCAAATATTTTCCAATTTCGGTAAAGAATCTATAATAATGTGCAAAAAATTGTCGAAAGTTTGTCAAAATTTGCAGAAAATTTATGCAATACAAAATTTCAGTTGAAATCGCGAAAGTTTTATTATAAATTACCAAAATTCATTGGAAAATTATAAAAATATCATTGTAACGGCGCGTTTACAGCAATGTTAATAACAAGTGTTGCTAACAAATCGACATTTCGCAGCCAATCAGAAGGGCGAGACTGTTGATCTAGCCTTTCTTATTGGCTGCGAAATATCGATTTGTTATCAACACATGTTACTAACATTGGTGTAAACTCGGCGTAAGCCAGAAAATTTTCATTATTTATTTAATTCGTAGAAAATTACGAAATTGGCAGTGTAAACTACTTTCTGTGAACATTGTTAAATTTAATTATAAATTTCGAAACCATAATGAAAATTATGGAATTTCAATTGTATATTGCAAAAATTTCATAATGAATTAGGTACACAATTCATTTGCAACATTTTAAATTATCATCCTTATCATTCATAAATTTGCAGAAAACTTATTCAATTACAAAATTTCAGTGGAAATTTAAAAAAAATATATTATAAAGTACCAAATTTCACTGGAAATTTATAAAATTTTCTTTGTAAGACTCAACATTTTCTTATAGATTACAAAACGAAATTCGCAGAATGCATTACTTTCCGTGAGAAAGTGATTTGTGAAACTTAAATTATAAAATTTGAAATTTTAATTTAAAATTTGGAATTCCAATTGTATGTGGCATTTTTTTTGCATTATGAATTACATATTTCATTAGCACTTGCAAAATCTTCAGTGGAAATTACGAATTTTTCACTGGGAATTTAATTTTCATTGGGAATTATCACAAAATTACAGTGGAAATTCCCATAGGCACTTACGCAACCAAATTTTATTGGATAATAATTCTATAATAACCTATAAGAACTAATCCAAAACACCTACAATATCTTAGCAAAAAAAAGGTATGTAAGTTTTTTGAAGTAGTTCTTTTAGGTTCTAATTTTAGCAAATTTCGTACATTTCTAGTAGTAATAATAACTATTAGCAGAAGAAGCTACATAGCAACGAAGTTCTTTAACTTATAAAGACAATTTTGTGCTTTACGACAAAATTTTCACAATTTTCCAATGAAATTGAATGTTATCAAATTTTCACAATTTTCGCTGAAATTTTGTAATTGCATAATTTCCAATGAAAAAGTCGTAATTTCCACTGAAAATTTTGGAATTTACAGTGGTAATCTCACAGTGTCCCATAATGGGATGCAAATTTTAAAAGATCATTATTTCTGGATTTTTGAGGGTTTTTTATTATGAAATAAATGAATAATCCTTGGAAGAGCAGAACCCAAAATCTCTCCGACCATTGCATTAGACCATGACCATGACCTATTGGCATTGGAAGTAGCAAAAAGTTCCAATTAGAATTCGCATCGTCTTAATAATGGTTATAGTGCGGTATAGTTACGATATCTTTCCAAAATTAAGGATCAGTTGCCAGATAAGCATAGGTAGGTTAGAATTTCACAGCCCAATTCGTTTTTACTCTTTTGGGTATCATAAACCATCTGATAGTTATCAGATAAGTAATTTGAGCGAAAGAGTAAGTCCCAGAAGAGCCTACACACCATCCATGCTTTTTAATATGTCTTAGGATATGTATTTCAAAAGTGAAAGATGAAGATTAGTTAGATTACAGCTGAACATGCCCTATAGGAAGTCTTATGGCTATCTTAAACCGTCTGCTAACTATTTGGGAGAGAGGAAGGCTCAGAAAAACTGATATGATTTGCATCGATGATTTGCAGAAAACGATATTGGGTCATTCCATATGAAATCAGCCCATGCTTGGACCTTAATGTCGTGGGTTTCGTTAATTTTTGGTGCACATGTACTTTACCAGGAAATGCTAAAAAAAATCTTTCCACCTGTTTTTAAGACATTTTAAAAATTTACGAAAAATTCAAAAAATTCTATCCTCCTAAATTTCAAAAGTCACTTACTAGAAAATCATGATAGATACCCAGATCTGTATCATGGATAGATATCATTTAAAAGCTTATGAACAGAGCTTTTATTTGACATACAACATGACACAATTTTATTTTTTTAAAGACTACATTTATATGTCAACATTTAGGAAATTCGTTTATTATAATTCACACTTAAATGTAAAAATCTGGCAGCCAGTCAGTAATATATTTAATATGGTATATCAATGGTATCATACAATACTTGAATATTCATGCTAGAGGTGGCAGAATTATATTAACTTGGTCCCTAAAATAGACAATAAATAATATGTACCTAATGATAAAGAACTTCTGTTTTCTTGGCTAGTATGTTGGGTGTTTTTGCAATTCCCTGTGGGGTTAGCTTGTATGTTCTACTTGCTCTCCATTAAGTTTCAAGCATTAGTTGACTTGATATAGAATGGCCCTATTACAGAATTGAAGAGAGCTTGTCCAAGATATGCAGTTCTGGAAATTCGGTTGAGCAGAGACCTGCAAATCGTTGTAGTCTAAAAGAACTATTTGCAACTTTACTAGTAGATGGAAATACTGGGCCTTAGTGAGTGGTTTTCCAATATATTAACTGTTGCAGCATAAAACAATGTAGAAAAAATTAACAATCATTAGAATGTCATTTAATGTCTTAATAATGATTAAATGGTTGAGTCGTTTTAAGTTCTCATAACAAGAGCTCCGTTGTTTTGTAACACTGACCAAGGTCAAATTTTGCTGGTACCGATTAAATATTGATTACCTTTAATAGTAGATTACATTTTAATCTGTGGGCAATTTCCCTGAATATCATCTTGACACAGAGAGGTAGTGGCGGAAATTAGTCATCGATTAAAGCTAATCGGAGATTGCAAGGGTGATCTTTCCATCCACTGATAAAATTATTATGCGTATTTATAAGGATATAAATGTAGCATTTTGTATAGTAAATCATAGAGCACTTGAAAATTATCGTAACAGGCCGAAACTTTAGTTAATAATAATGATAATAATCCCTACTGTAAGTTGTAAGTTTAACAATAAATTTAATTTATATGAAAGCACAGTTCGTGTATGAGCAGTGGGTGTTATTATTATTACTATTATTATTGTTGTTGTTGTTGTTGTTGTTGTTGTTGTTGTTGTTGTTGTTGTTGTCAGATTAAGGAAAGTAACATCATCAATCTTTACAAATCATATGTTACCACAATATGGAAGCCTGAAATGCTGTATATTGGTGAGGAACCATTAGGCTAGTGCATGGCATCCTCAGGGTTCGCGTTGAAGACTTTTGAGGTGAACCGCTGCATAGATAGCCATTTCCTGAGGACTGTCAAGACCCAAAAGTCGAAACTGGTTTTCAGTTGTCTTATGAAGTGTCGAAATATAATTTTATTCCTAAAGTAACAAATCTATCACCAGCTCGAGGTTCTATACATTGTATACATGGCCTGATATGATGGCGTAATTCTACCATTCTATCTTCCATGCGTAATAATAGTAATATAAGCAAAATCCAAGTATGGCACTACAAATTTAATTTGATATCAATTAAAATGAAACTGTCGGGAGAAGAACATACAATTTTGTAGGCGAAACTGTTACGACGAAACCATTAACGAATAAATGATGTGAAATGATGTGTGTATAATTGTGAAAGGGTGGGCCGGTGTGCCGTAACTAATAACCATGTACTGTCGACCCCCGTCTGCACTAGACGGCCCACCAGACGTTTGAAGTGAGCCTCGACAGGGTGCGTTAAACCCATAACAAACCCGCAGGAAGGGAGACGCAATAATGACCAGGCGACCTCTAGAAATCGACGATTAGAGGAAACCACGGGGCACAAAACAACACACGTCTAAATGCCAAGGGTGGAATTATGTAGAGTCTCAAGTATTTTACCTATACATTCGCTCCCAATGTTTGAAACGAAATGGCTAGAGCAAACAAAATATGAAATTAAAATTACTGCATGCATTTAATGTTTGCACTGTCTGCACAGTAAACGCAATGAAATTCATTGTTAATACAAATGTTTTACTTTGTGGGGTGAATATTAACCCCGGCATTTGAAAATAGGGGTTGCAATTCTAGAATCGATATGCATTTCGTTATATTATATGGTAGTTGTTTAGGAATGCCTATATACTATAAACGCTTTTTTAAACCAAACCCTTCAAACTCGTTATTATTGGTTATTTCGAAACAACAGTTTCAACCTTCAGATTTCGTTGATGACATTGACGTCCGTAACTGATGGCTTGACGCAACAAATAGCAACCCTCTCCATGTTAACGTTTATAAATGACATCCACGCGTATATACCTTGTAAAATGAATCACAATGTTTCTTATTTTCTCTTTATTTCCATATTGTGGCGCAAGTATAAAAACAACAACATGACTTTTCGAACCTGCGACTTTGGGGTGAGAGGCAAGCGCCTTAACCTTACAGCAACCGTCGGCTTCTAATGTCTATTTTTATTAATTGTTATATAACCGTGAGCAGATACACGTTCCGAACTGCTAAATATCATAATTGTACATTCCATTTTAAAGACATAATGCAGGTATATAAATTCCCACGCACATCGGGGCTCGTTTTTGTACGTTCTTGTTGCGCAATTACGAAAATAACCGCTTAATCAAAGCCATGCCAGCGTTTAAAACATAATTTGTAATTACAAAATTACAAATTGTTGCCCTGAGAAGTGTAAACGGCTTAATAAAAAATAATAAGCACGTCCGCGTTGCTGTGTATTTCTTATAAAGTCGGGTGGTGTGAGAACTAGAAATATAATAATGCACTGTGTGTTTACACGTTTTCAGCATACATCAACACGCGAAGCTAATTATTGCCTAAATTTAAATTAATGAATAACATTTGGAAAAATTTGCTACTGTTGAAATTATGGAGATTTTCGTTTTACAATGTAAATTCTGTATGGCATTCTCTACGAGTCTACATTAAAAATTCTGTATTGTGTTTCAGTATCAAGATTTAGATAATTTTAGGTGGGTTTCAGCAAGGTTTCATTTTCATGTCACTAAGTTCAAACATTATTTGCATAATATATTGAAACTTAGTATTTTTTGTTTGTAACAAAATTTGCCCAAGTTAATAAGCAATACATTTTATTAATTAAAACAAATACTCTGAGACCACACAAAACGTGGTTATACCCGCATAAAAGTGCTACAACATACCAATTGAAACCACACAAAACGTGGTTATACCCGCATAAAAATGCCACACCATACCAATACGCCTGATAAAAAAGTAACTGTATTGCTCACTATAACCGTTTTTTACTCTTATCGCAACCGAGGAGCACGACTTGGCGATTGAGGAAAGTGATAATAATTTACTTCCTGCTAGGAACCGATGTTATTAAAACAGGAATGTCATCGGGTGCCACGGTCAGTGCGGTAACTAAAAAAACTTATAGAGGAAGAGTAATTATTCCCAATTTACTGCGGACGTTAACTTATGTAATAATGAAATTGAAACCTTCACACATAGATGACTGTAACAACATTAAGCTTAATTATGTGTTTGTGTACTGTTATGGTTATTAATTTAATGAGTTATTGTTGGTTCATGGCTGAGTCAATACATTTTCAGTAACTTTTTCATCGGCATTGCATGGATTGGCATTGCATTAAAATGCCAATCCATTTAAAAAAATCTGTTTTGGGCAGTAGGTGACTTTCAACATATATCGGGCGTTCAGCAAAAATCGAGGACAAAGTTGGCGTTGGCAATCTCAAGTCAAGTCTGCACTTGGATCTAATCTGACATATTAACGTGACAGTCAGTATTGAACGCGTGTGCGTGCGATCTTAGGCTCGTATCTATAGTCCGTACTTGAGCATGAATTCGACTAAAGTAGTATATTTAGTTGCTAATTTTCTATATACGCTTATGTACTAAACGCAACCAAATATACGACTTGAGTCGACCTCAAGCTCAAGTACGGACTATAGGTACGGACCTTAGTCCAGACATGACTTGAGATTGTCAACGCCAACTTCGTCGTCGATTTTCAGTCGTTTAGAAATCAATTTTATTTTTATCAACATTTTTTTTTTATATAAGTCAATTTGGATTTAATTTAAGTTATAACGTGGTGTCAATCTTTGTATAATATTCATGTAACTACCGAATGACCGAAGGCATTTAGGGCGAGACTTTGTTATGTTGGTAATACTATTTAGTTACCACTTTGTGTTGCCAATTGCTGCAGTTCACCAACCTAAATTACTGTCTGACCCTAAATGGTCACTCGGAATTACCTGTTAATAATAATAATAACAATAATAATATCTATAATCGGTATTTCAGAATTTATTCATAAAAAACCAAATTTTAGTGCAACTCCTTTCTGTTGTACTAGTTTCTGTTATATTTTTTCAGTCGTTTTTTTACTTATCTACAACAAAATTGTCAAAGACCTATATCGAACGATACTTTCCTTGATGGTTTTGCGGAGAAAGTACGAACATGGCTGGTTACTTAAATGGTAGTGAATTTAATATCAATCATAAAATTAGTTACATCTATGTGTAGGAGGTGTACTAGTTTCTGTTATATTTTTTCAGTAGATTTTTTAGTTATCTACAACAAAATTGTCAAAGACCTATATCGAAAACGATACTTTACTTGATGGTTATGCGGAGAAAGTACGAACATGGTTGGTTACTTAAATGATAGTAAATTTAATATCAATCATAAAATTAGTTACAACTATGCGTAGGAGCTGTACAGGGTGCTCAACAAGTTTAGAAACACAAGAAAAAATTGTCAATGTTTATCGTAAAAAATAAAAGTAAAAAATATTCAGAACGAGTTGTATTACTGTCAAAAAATCGGGGGTATTGCAACATTTTCAAGAACAACATTTTGAACTTTTATTGTATTTTGTACCAATAAATTGGCCTCATTTTTGTTTGTTTTACCATATTTTTACATGATTCAGAGCATCTGAAAATCTAAACTATTTTTTTTTTTACAATTTATCTTTAAATATTTTTTCACGGATTTCCACTAGAGTTCGAATTTCAGCGCCCAAGAAGATTTTATTCATCAAATTAATTTAAAAATTACTTAATCATTTCTGTACCCACAATTCGTGGCACATTTTGGCACAATTGCTGGCAACAACAGCAATTTGGCACAATTGCTGGCACATTTGGTTGGGTGTCTTTAAAAAAATAGCAAGGCTTTAATTTGATGAAATAAATAGTACTTAGTAGTTAGCTAGTAAAAATTAGCCATGTATTTACACGAATTTATTTTCTCCAATAATTTCCGATTTTGAAAATGTATCGATACATTTTGTTGGTGTTTCAGAAATTTTAAATATTTTCACTTGGAATTTTTTATTTATGTTAGCGATTTTTTAAATTATAAAATTATATTGATTCACTTGAGATATATTTCTCTAAATTAGGAAATTTATGAAAATATTTTTTAATTGGCTATGATAATAGATCGAGAGATCGAGAGCGTGATAGAGAAACCATCATTATTGGGCTATTGACCCATCGTGGTCTTTTCCGGCTGCTATATTTGTGTCTAAGAGATATTACAGAATTTTTCAAAAATTTAAATGATTTTCTTTAAAAAGACATAGGTACCGGAAATGTTTCATTTTTTTCCAATGTCTAGTATATTTACTTTACTTTAGTAAAGTCTTTGCGTCTAGTACTCTATTTACACTGTCGAGATATTTCCTGAAAATGTTTCAATAACAATATCAACACGAATTTTTAAAAAATTGTTGACACGACTTTATTTTAAACTATCTGACATACATAATTTTTAAAAATGTGAGCCCTTCGCTAGGGTTCTTTATTTTTTTAAAATAGACAAACATGTTCCTATTGAATGCTTTTAATTGTTTAGGTAATTTTTCGTTTTGCAGATTTTGAAAAATTACACACGCGAATTTCTGAAAAATTAGTAACACATTTCTAAAAAAAATCCGGCGTAAAAAAACAAGTGAAAAATACCGATAGATTTATTTAGGGATTTTTTTAAATTAAATTATACAAAATATGTAAAAAAAAAGACAATTGCCACGAAATGCTGGAGTAATTCTGGACGTTCCGAGCGATTTATACAGGGTGAGTTTTTTTTTTAATTTTAAGCATCGGGATCTCGAAAACCATAAAACATACAGATTCTGTTAAATGAGGAAAAAGTTGTTATTTTAAGACCTTATGCAAGATATGCTTTTGTTTTTTGAAAGAAAAAATCATAGTTTTGAGTTATAATATAAACCTTGTATCGCTATAAAGAGAAAAATCTGTCCTTTTTAAAAATCTCTAAGCCAACTGTGACTGCCATTTAAAAAAAAAAGAAGTTTGTATTACAACTGAAAAACTGTGGTCTTTTTTTTTTAAAAAGACTTGCATGAGCTCTTAAAGCGGCAACTTTTTCCTCATTTAACCGAATCTCTATGTCTTCTGTTTCTGAGATCACAATGCTTAAAATGAAAAAAAAAACTCACCCTGTATATAAAGCTTTATCTTATTTTTAATACAAATTTCTTAAAAATTTTGGTTTACACAGGAATTTTTCAAAGTGACAAAGACATCTAAAATTTCAAATTATCAAGATATCTGGAAATGTTGCAAAACAATTTTAGGTATTCCTAGTGTTTTTTTTATCGTATTATTTTCTAGAGATTTTTTCAAAAATTGTCACATCCTTGTTTATTTTTAATCGTTGAGTTATTTTATAGTGAATTGAAAACAAAAATGTCTAGATGATCTTTTTAGACCACTTTACTTTTGAATTTTTTAAAGTTTGACAGTGTTTTTAGTAATGTTAGAAAAAATACTATGATATTGCTTTGGATTTATTCAAATTGACACGACATTTACTTAGTAATATTTAAAAAAATACTGGCATTTTTTCTGTTGTTATTTTTGAATTGTCAGACATTGTCAGACTACTAGGTAATGTTAAAACAAGACATGTTGTTTTGATTTATTTTTAGTTTGATTATATTTTAAATAATATCTGCACATTTGTTGCAAGTTCTGAAAATTTATGGAATGTTCTGAAACAATAAATATAAACAATAACATGTTGAGGCAATTTGCGTCCTTTGTAACATATACATAACATAATGGTCGCAGTTTGTGATTCTTCAGATACACGTTTGATATTTAAATTTTTGAAACATTCTGACCTTTTTAACAAGAGATTTTGGGAATTGTTATTAAAGCTCCAGGCAACTTACTATGGCTTTCTGAAAACTTCAGGAAATATTGTAAACTACATTGAAACTCATCATAATTTACAAAAATCGAGGAAATGTTGTATATTTATTTATTTATTCATTTAATTAATTGCCATTTTACCTTGCCGTGTTGGAGTCTTGTGTTATTTTATTTACATTACATTTTTTCTCTTCTACTTTTTCTTTTTACTTTTTATTTACAATTTTTTTCCATTCGTCTCTAACTCTTGCTAGTTTCTTTGCTTCTTCTTCTTCTGATATTCCTTTCTTTTCTAGTATTTTTATAACCGTTTGATTCCATACTATTCTGAGACTTCCTCTTTTCTTCTTATCTATCGTCTTCATTTCCCACATTCTTTTTACTTGAGCCCTTTCAGCCATTCTTATTACGCGACCCCTAGTTGTATATTAATTATTATTATTAATATTATGATTGACAAATTCTCTGGAAATTATTTTATTCTGTTGCATAACGGTTAAGTTATTTGTTATTTGATTAAAAAAATCACAAAATCCATAAATATGTTCAAGTCTAATTCAATTTTATTCTCATAAGGTTTTCATGATTTATTAACAATACCTAATCACCATGAAATCTGTCACATTAAACATTGCTTATTTGTCACATATTAGGATTGTGCTAGAACTCCTAAAATATTGTAGATTTTACTTGATTATTATAACAAAAAAAAGTGGAAATTGTAAGACTTCAATATTGTATTTTCACTATTTATCAAATGCTTTTCCCTCTGGTCGAGATGGATTAAACATTAGATCAGGGAAAAGCATTTGATAAGTAGTGAAAACTGATATATTTGACAACAATTTGACATATAGGGAATACATTTGATACAATATTGACAAGGGTTGACAAGAGGGAAAAACATTTGAGATAAAGTGAAACACAACTGATACATGGTGAAAAGCAATCGGAAAACTCTGTAAAGGCTCCAAGAGGTGGTTCCTTACTTTTTACTCACCCTGTATATGGAACTTTTAATTAAATATTGTGTTTTAGATTTTGTATACGAGGTGTGGCTATTAAATAACGAGACTGTTTTGATTACAGACGAACTGTGCATGTCAAAAGGTTGTACGGCACACCATTCTTTAGTGAAAAACCCCCTTTATCGGCTGCCGTAAACGGCATCTCAGTAAATAGATTTGTCTGCACGTGGCATTTATTTTCATAACTTATGTTTTTCTAATTTTCCGGAAAAATGTTAACTAATATTATTGAACAGAGAGTTGTCATAAAGTTCCATATGAAACTTGGACAAAAGGCTAAAGAAATTTATGAGTTCTTAAATAAAGTGTATGGCAACGAATGTTTATCCCGTTCGCGTGTTTTTGAGTGGTATAAACGTTTTAAAGACGGCCGAGAGGACGTTGAAGATGATACCCGCCCAGGTCGTCCTGTCACATCAAAAACAGACAAAAACGTCGAAAAAATTACTTCGCTGGGTTCCAGAAGGTCAAAATATCAAGGTATACTACCTTGAACATCTACTATAACATCAGGTATACTACCTTGAAATCATTGCTCAGCTGCGAGAAAGAATTCCTAAAAAAAGACCCGAATTATGGAAAAATAAATCATGGGTGCTGCATCAAGACAATGCACCAGCGCACACTGCATTGTCAGTTAAGTCATTTCTCGCGAAGCACAGCATCCCGGTGTTGGACCACCCGCCATATTCACCTGACCTGGCTCCGTGTGACTTTTACCTGTTCCCCAAGATCAAATCCGCGTTAAAAGGGACACGTTTCGACAGCGTTGAAGAAGTTAAAAAAAGCGGCAAACGTCATGAAAGAGCTGACGAATGAAGACTTCCAGCACTGTTTCGATCAGTAGAAAATTCGTATGGAGAAGTGTAGGGATCGTGGAGGGGTGTATATTGAAGGGGATAACTAATTTATATAACTAAATTTAAAATATTTTTTTTTACAGTGTCAGTCTCGTTATTTAATAGCCACACCTCGTATGTATATGTTTCAGAAAATTTAGGAGCCTTTCTGAAACTTCTATTTTTACAATTATCTTACATTTTCTGTCAATTTTTCATTTTGTTATCGCGCTTTCAGTAACTGTTTTTAGAAAATTTCTTAGTTAAATTTTCATTAAATTGCGAAACATTTCGTACAGTTACGCAATTTGTTTGGCTTTCCAATTGCAAAATTTTGCATTTGCATTAAATTTTCTGCTAGTCAATAGGAATAACTTGTCCTTTTTGACTAATTTAACTGGCTTTGTGTGAGTTATCATGACCCCAATGCTGGCCATTGAAATACGGTAAACCCTGTAGATATAGATTATAGACACATACAATACATAGTTGATTGCCAATGGCGAAGAAGCAAAAACAATTATACATTACTATTTAATTTTTTCTTCTCTCCATTTGCGACTACTAGTTATATACGTAATAATTTATCTACTATTTCTTTGTAGTTGACATGTTAGCAACGAAAATCCATTTACTGAAATCCATAAAAAAACTAGTGCCAGTTATTATCCTGCACGTCACATTCAATTCCATTAAGTTTCCTTCCTCCCAACCAGTTTATTTTTCATGGCTAGGTGCGATGCACCTATGGGACCCCACCCTGTCTAGTCGCACTACATCAAATCAACCCACGTTGAAATGTTTTAAGCGGCTTTAATACCCTCGGATTGTGCGGCGTCGGTGAAGATCGCGATTTACAACAATTATCCCATTGGCCGTACGAAGACGGCTGTGTTGACAAGCATCTCGAAGGTGCAACATTCCGCGAGCAAACGATTTCCATATAAGTTTATCGGTATGGATTTTTCCGCTGCCAGTCCGGTAATAACTCGAGGGTAATTATAAGCGATAATAAGCGGAGATAGGCTGTAATAGATTACCGAGAGCCGGGTATGTTATTGGCATACCTCCCTAAGGCCTCGCTTGCATAACAATTAATTTCATTGCGTTTTGATAGGTGTAATTTACCGCAGTTTAATGCTCCGCGGAGAATCGAATTCGTAAAGTCGCTGTGACTTACGATAACGCGGCCATAAATCGCCCGCTGTATGAATGAACAATGGATTGATTTTGATTCCTTCTCCACGAAGCTATTTTCGTGATATTCCGTGCTGCTTTATTGCACCGCAGCTCTCTTTCTTGGGCAAACAAAAGTAACCAAAATGACTGGCAGACAAAGACCTGGCGCTCGCGGATCACTTTCCCAATTGACTCGAACCCACGCTTTGACCTGCTCCAAGCCCAACCTGGTTGTGTAGGTTAGTTAAACCCTAGGACTGCAATATCACTTCGATTACCAGCGACTCCCAACTGCACTACAAAGTCGTATAAATCTGCATACATTCGCCGCTGCTAATCAAGCGCAGTCACAAGCCTCATTAGTTGCTTAATTAATCCCACGTATGAAAATAGCTGCAAGAATGCGTGAACTTGGGAGTCGCTCGAAGACTGCGTGTATATTTAGAGGTTGTTTATTTTCGTGCACGTAATTTTAATGCATCCCCTTCTGGTTATCGACGGCTATTTCTGGTGATTGCACACTCAAGGAAACATCTCTACAAAGTCAAAAATATTCGTGCAGAGCCGATGTTTAGGGTGGACACACTTTTAAAGACCGAAATATTCACTTTTATCTTTGATTTGCTAAGGAATCTGCTTTGGTTCAAACTTTGTTTGCATGGGTTATTTTAACAAGAAGGACATATGCTTTAATCCTTCGAGCCGTTGTAAACCAGAGTGAGAATCCATAATTACCATTCTTTTTCTCCAACCACAAGTCCCTTGTATATTTCTGGATTTCATCGGATGGTTTTCAACTGCTCAATTTCTAAAGGTATCCGATTTGTTTGAAATACGTGCTTCTAACCTTAGTTTAGCATACATAGTGTTTGATGTGAGGGAAGTTTTGTAATATGCCCATTGAACTTACGTTTGTGGTGCATTATGTCCACCAGACGGAAATATTCGCTTTGATCTTTGATTTGTAATAGAAGCCGATGCATTGTTTATGAATCGGTGCGTTGAACCTTCGTTTCGGGTTAACCATTTCAACAAGTCGGAAAAGTCTGCTTTTATCCCCAAGTTGTAAAAGCTGCCGGCGATTCTTTAAACCATAATTTTATTCTAGTGCAGACTATTTTAACAATCCTGAAATATTCGCTTTGATCTTTAGCTTCTGAACGAACTCGATAAATTGTTTTGGATTATGTGCGTTCCACCCTAATTTGGGATGCTGACTCTATCAAGGCGCTTTTATCTCCAACGTGTAATAGACGCCCGAGATTCATTAAACCATAATTTTTGGTGTCCAACATACACATTCCAAATCAATGAGATCCATTATAAATGCAAGATGAAAGCATGTACTTACGTTTTGTTTAAATAGTTTGCAACAAAAATTACCCAAATAATATAAAATTACCCAAATACGGTTTAAAAAAAATACGGTAAAATTACGGTTTAATGAATAACTTTTTAAACAAAACGGAAGTACAGCGTTTCGTCTTTGATTTATAGCGAATCTCATTGATTTGGAATATACAGGGTGGTCACTTTTACGACGCCCACCATTAGGATCTATTTAACGGAAATATATACAGAGTCTGTCAAATGGGATATATGTTTCTCATTTTTGTGCCTTTCAAAAACGAAATCCGGGATATCTTGCACAGTTCCTGAAATATGGCTGAAGAACTGAAAAAGTGCACTTTTCCTTTTCCTTTTATAACTTTTTTACTTTTGAAGGAAATTTTACGAAACTTGGCACTCTTACATTTTCGACGTCGCTCTTCTGATCACAGTGCCAAACATTTTCTGCGCCAACTAGATGCCAAAATTTTCATAGTTAACTTTTGATTTTCTTATGGCCGCAATATTGGATTTTATTGGTATTCAAAGCAGCGAAAAATTCCGATTTCAACCATGTATAACACATGGGTAATCTGACATTATTTACTAACATAAATCGATAATTTAAAAATTTGTTGCAAAAATCAAACTGCTGTGGACTGCTCTAAAAATCAAGTTGCCATGGAATAACAAATTTCACATTTCTTCATACAAAGAAAATAACTTCTGAGTAATTTTATTGTGTATAAAGTGCAAGAAATGAGATAATGTCTTTGATTAGTAAAAATGGCAATAATTAAATATCCTAAATTTTAATTCAATAATGGTATTTGATCAGATTATTTAATGAATACAATATAATTTATGATTTGCAATCTCGGTCAGGGAAATATAATGTAAGATATTACATTATAGAGATTGTACATGTCAATTTTTTCATGTTGAGCCATTTTTACTAATCAAAGATATTATCTCCTTTTTGCACTTTATACACAATAAAATTATTCAGAAGTTATTTTCTTTGTATGAAGAAATGTCAAAATGTAAATTTGTTATTCCATTGCAACTTGATTTTTAGAGCAGTCCACAGCAGTTTGATGTTTGCAACAATTTTTTAAATTATCGATTTTTGGTGGTAAATAATATCAGATTGCCCATGGTTGAAATTGGAATTTCTCTCTCTTTTGAATGCTTTTAAAATCCAATATTGCGGCCAGAAGACAATCAAAAGTTGACTATGAAAGTGTATGCATCTAGTTGGCGCAAAAAATGTTTAGTACTGTCATCAGAAATCTCACGTCGAAAAATGTAAGCATGCCAAGTTTCGTAAAATTTCCTTCAAAAGTAAAAAGGTTAGAAAAGGAAAATGAAAGTGCACTTTTTCAGTTTTTCAGCGATATTTCAGGAACTGTGCAAGATATATCGCATTTCGTTTCAGTATATTGAAAGGCACAAAAATAAGACACTTTTATCCCATTCGACCAACTCTGTATGTATTTCCGTTCAATAGATCCTAATGGTGGGCGTCGTAAAAGTGACCACCCTGTATACAGGATGTCCAAGATAAGGATCAACAGCATAGGGATCTTGGAAAGCGTAAAAGTTACAAAGGCGGTTAAATTACAAAAAAAGTTGCTCAATTTAGTGGTCAGTAATATTCTTTTGAGAAAAGGAGAAATTTCCGCTTACTTCCGGAGATATTCGACAAAATCCGAAGTCTTGCGATTTAGTTTTTATATTATTGTGAAGTTATTTGAAATGGTAAGTGAAAAGCAAAGGCACTTTCTCATTGCCACATTTTTAGCCTACAAGACAGCGTTTACAAATTTACACTACAACGTTTCGTTTCGAAGGAACCATCTTCAACTTTATTTTGTTATATGGCCTGTAAAATATGTACACCCTGTATTAGATGTCATTTCCTATTATGAATTCAACTATTTATATCACAGTATGGTTTCTAATGTTCTTATTCAGAAAAAAAACTGGTTAATACATTTCGAACATTTTCTTGTAGTAGGCGTTGAAATGATAACGACTCAGAAAAAAAAAATCTTATTTTAACCCAAAATAGGTATCAAAATAGTAACTAAAAATAATTTAGCAAGAATAGTTCTTAAACATTGAAACATTAAAGCTATTTAGAAGTACACTTATTCTTTTTTTACTGTAATATGAGAATTGTTCTGTTCATTTAATGCCGATGAAGACAAAAATTATTACACAATATTAACCCAGAATAGGTACCAAAATAGTAACTAAAAACAATTTATCACGAATAGTCGTTAAACATAGTACCATTATAGTTATATTTTTTACTGTAATATGAGAATTGTTCTGTTTTCTTTAATGCCGATAAAGACAAAAAATATTACACAATTTTAACCCAGAATTGGTACCAAAATAGTACCTAAAAACAATTTATCAGGAATAGTCGTTAAACATTGAACCATAATAGTTATTCAGAACCATACTTATTATTTTTTTACTGTGGTATTATGAGACTTGTTCTGTTGATTTAATTAATCATCTTAAAATCATAAAATTAGGTGAGAAATTTTGTCTTCGTCGCTCATTTCAACTCCTACTACACCAAAATGTTCGAAATGTATTAACAAGCTATTTTTTCCGAATGAAAACATGAGGAATCATACTGCGATATAAATCGTTAAATAGGTAATGGGAAATGCTATTTAATATAGGGTGTACTTTATTTACGGGCCATATAAAAATATAAAGTTAATGATGATTTCTTCGAAACGAAACGTTGTACTGAGAATTTATAAACGCTGTCTTGTAGAGCTAAAAAAGTGGCAACGAGAAAGTGCCTTTTGTTTTTTTATGCCTTTTCAAATAACTTCGGCAAAACATAAAAACGATATCGCAAAATTTCGGATTTGGTCGAATATCTCCGGAAGTAAGCGGAATTTTCTGGTTTTCTCAACAGAATATTACTGACCACTAAATTGCTAACTTTTTTGTAATAGCATTTTCTCTTATTAATTCAACTATTTATATCACAGCATGGTTTAAGCGCCTTTGTAACTTTTACGGTTTCCGAGATCCCCATGCTGTTGTTCCTTATCTTGGACACCCTGTATGTTGAACCTTTATCAGGGGTGCAGACAATTTCTGCAGTACTCAAATATTCGCCTTTGTTTTTCATTTGTAAAGAAAACCTACAAATTAGTTTAGAAAATAAATATTGTACCATAGTTTCGGGTGCGGTAGAGGCATCTGTTCTCGAAAATGTGCAGTCAACCTTTAAGTTGCAATCTATTTTAGTTGTAAAAGACACTTATAAATTCATGATACCACAAATTTTAGTGAAAACTCTTTTAATAAGACGGAAATATTCGTAGAAAGAGAGCTCAAATTTCTTGATGTTCTTGACTCTAGATCGCAAATCAGACTGGTACAAAAATCAAAACTTAAACTATTTAAAAAAATTAATATTGTACCATTGTTTGGGGTGCGTTAGAGGCATCTGGTGAACTGTTTTCGAAAATGTGCAGTCAACCTTTAAGTTGCAGTCTATTTTAGTTGTAAAAGACACTTATAAATTCATGATACCACAATTTTTGGTGAAAACTCCTTTAATACGAGGGTCGTTCAATAAGTAATGCCCCATATTTTTTTTCTTATAAACTATTTATTCAAAACTGTTAAATTTTGGTGACAATATAGCTACATGTTTCTTCTACACGTACTATTTTTCAACATAGTCTCCATGAACTTGTACGGTCTTACGCCAGCGTGAAACGCCAGCCTGTATTCCCTGCCGGTACCAACTCTTGACCTGTGCGCGAAATCATGTTTTCACCGCTTGAATGACGCTCTCATCATCATCGAAGTGTTTTCCACGCAAACCGTCTTAAAGAGGTCCGAAGAGATGGAAGTCTGACGGTGCCAGATCTGGACTGTATGGTGAATGGGGCAATGTTGTCCAACTCAATTTGGTAAGGTGTTCCCGGGTTCTGAGAATTGTGTGCCGGCGTGCATTATCGTGCAGGATCAAAATTTCAGCCGGATTCTTGTCATGCGTAACACGCCGGAAACGTTTCTTGAGTTTGACCAAGCTTCACGTATTCTTTCCGAATTTATGGTTGTCCTTCTTGGCATCACATCAACAAGAATGATTGCAATCGCTTTGCAATTGCAATTGCTTTCTCTGCAATCAAGAACTTAATCACTGCTCGCTGTTTGTAACGTGGATCACTAACAGATGCTACTTTGAAAATTCACTACAGCTCTGCCATTTGTTGGAATGATTTGATACTTCGGCCACCGGGAGGAGAAACACTGAACTTGAAGTACCTAGAAGTGCAACTTTCAGCTTTTGCTCATTGTGGAGAAAAAAAATATGGGGCATTACTTATTGAACGACCCTCGTAAGACGAAAATATTTGTAGAAAGAGAGCTCAAATTCCTTGATGTTCTTGATTCTAGATCGCAAATCGGGCTGGTACAAAAATCAAAAATTAAACTTTTTTAGAAAATAAATATTGTACCATTGTTTGGGGTGCGGTAGAGGCGTCTGGTGAACTGTTTTCGAAAATGTGCAGTCAACCTTTAAGTTGCTGTCTATTTTAGTTGTAAAAGACACTTATATCATGATACCACAATTTTTGGTGAAAACTTTTTTAATAAGATGGAAATACTCGTAGAAAGAGAGTTCAAATTCCTTGATGTTCTTAACTGTAGATCGCAAATCTGGCAAAAATAAAAAAATAAACATGTGCCACCTATAGGAAGCGCTTGAAACACGGAAACCGCATACTTCCCATTGAAATATTTTCCGTGTGCAGTGCTTGTGTTTTTCCACGACTCATTCAAACCACATTTGTGTAAGAGCCAAACCACAGGAATAAACTACTCGCGTGATTCACCGTTGTATTGATAAACTGTAAATATTATCTTAGCTCGCTACAGGATTACAATGAATTTTCTGAATTATATGGCGCCTAGATTAGTTTATGTACCAATCAATGCATTTTCCATTGGAGTCACTACAGATTAGCTGGAAAAAATCAGTGACTGGTAGCTTCTCTTTATCGTGAATGATTCTCAAACACGCGTAACCGAAAAAACAAAATAAAAATGTTGATAACATAACAATTCTCAAAAGGTTCTTAGAAAATATTATTTTCGAAATTGAAACCTTTAAATTCCAATTATTCTAATAATCAAGTGTTTGAAAACATAATAGATTCTTTATAATAATTCATAATAACTTATAAACCTTGGTAGATACTAAAAACGGTTAGAAAGTACATCACTAAATAAAATGTCTGCAAGATAAATCACATTCTGATTAGCATTAGCAGCTACTAGGGTCATATATTGGAAAAAGTTTTTTTAAACCCACCGAAAAATAAAATAAGCTACTGAGGTGTTTTCCATTTCAAGTGAAACACACTGTATATAAAAGGTAAAAGGAAAGATGTAAGTATACAATTTAGGTAAATTGAAGTTTTAAATTTGGCTTGAATCAGTCCAAAATACTAAGTATTTTTATACATATATTGTTTGCATATGCGTGAAATTTTCCGTAGTTTTTTCCCCGTAATTTCTATGATTTTTATGTACCTATATTTTGTAATTAAAGTTTCATCAACTTTCTTTAGGTACATTTCATAAAATTTAGAAGTATTTGTAGGTTCTCGGGCTTTGTGCCTTAGAAATGCTCCTAAATTCTGAAACATGCCTAAAGAAAGAAGAAATGAGATTTTTATAGAAAAGTCATAAGAACGTAAATTGAAAAAAAATGCCTCGATCGTTTTATTTTTCATTTCATGGTTCATTTTGGAAGAATTTTCGAATTTTCACTGCATGTTAATCTATAGGATGACAAATATCCATATTATGTAGAAATAAGTTTCGACTTCGCACTTTGTATTAAACAGTTTCCATCAAATTCTCTATATCTTCTGGTACAAATATTTTATCTATGCTTCTCTGTCGCTCTTACCTGTAGTGCTACAATCGGACTCATTTGTAGTCTTATCTGAATATAGAAATGTGCCTTTATATGGCTTAAATTAATGCTTACCTTGGACAATCCGTTTCTAGAAAGCGTTTAATCATTCGTTTCATTTTTGTACTGGTAGTAGAGCAATATTTGTTAACACAAAATTAGCCATAATTTTACTCTATTCGTACCTTTATTGCCCCAAACCACCTGCCAGTTTTTATGTCGGACCAACAGACAAATCCAGACTTACAGACTTAATTCAGACAATTCTGCCTCTTTATCTGTGTGATATCTGTACAATGTATATCTTCCGAGTTTATGTGTATGTACATTTGTATGGCTGTTAGGCCATTCATATAAGTTTTATCTTAACAACAACAATAATCAATGACAATGATCTTGGAGCCCATGGCTGATAAAGACCACTGCCATTGCTATTTGTTGTAGTATTGTTGGCCTTACTGGCTTAGATATATTGATTTTAATGAATATCAGGTCAAATAGAACACAGTTTATATTGAATGATAGAAATTTTTTTTCGACGTATTACTAATTCTATTATTTCATTGAAATCTTGGAAAAAGCTCAATTGAAATTAGCTTTTTTTCTACACCTACACTTTAATTGTTATAATAAACATTCGCTACCTGTACCTAAATGATAGTCATTTAGATACAAATTTTTCATTAAGATACAAGTTTATCTAAAAAGCTATAACAATGACAGATATAAAATTAATTAGTTTTGACAGCTGTGCATGGGGAATTGGCGATTCGTATTCTTAATAAATTGTTGCTTTTTAAAATAAAATCATTAAACATGTCGAATAGTGATAGTGATATGGAAAATTTAACCCCACCGGACATTGTGGAGAAGGCCACAAGAGCCACAAACAATTTATTACCAGTGAAATCGTTAAAAACTTACGAGAAATTTTACTCTAGTTTTATGGATTGGAGAAACACAAATAAGGTCAGCAGCTTTTCCGAAAACGTCTTGTTTATTTTAATGAAATATAAAAAAATGAAATCTCCAACTTTATGGACACAATGTTCAATTTTGAAATCTACGTTGGGTACCAAACATAATGCGGACATATCCAAATACCCCAAATTACATGCTTTATTAAAAAGAAAATCTGAAGGATATAAACCTAAAAAAAGCTAAAACTTTTGTTACCAACGAAATCAAGCAATTTATTACTGACGCCCCAGATGTTAAATATTTATTGTGCAAGGTAAGCACAATCATCTTAGTTTTTCATTTAATGGAAAACTGTATTTCTTTAAAGTGGCATATATATTTGGTATTATGGTATTATTATCTTTGTCGTACAAAAAATAGTGTATGCAACTCGCAATTAATGGTTATTAAATGCTCGTTGCATAATATACTATTTTCGACGCCTCCATTACCTACTAATTCTATTATTTCATTGAAATGTTGACAAAAGTCAAATTACTATGATGTATCGACCATACATCATAGTAATTTGACTAATAAGGCCATAATAAAGTGGAACAGGTTTTTTGCCTAGTGTGAATTTAGTTTAGCTGAAGAAATAAAAAATATGTAACTTTATCCATTATTCTTCTAATTCATCCATTACACATACAATTATTAACAGTTAATGGCATTCATTTCCTTTATGAATTGAATAATGACAGTTCGATTGAACCCCATCGACTTCTCAAATTCACTCAGTTTTTCGCTGTCTGAAATATTGGAATTAGCAACAAATACATCAGAAAGTTTGCTACCTTGACAATTCAAAAGGTAAATACAATGCCGTATACAAGAGCTTTATGGATTGGCATCGACACAAAATAACAACGCCATTTTCCGAAAATGTTGTACTTGTATATTTTGCTGACCTAGCAAAAAAGTTCGTCATCGTAATTTGTGCTTCTTGTTATTAAAGTATTAATATGTTACTAAAATAGATGTAGATAATAGCTATTTATGGTATAAGTGAATAAAGTCGAATTTTTCGATAATATTTTCGAGTGGATACAATTGCTTTAGTCACGTGTATCATACAAGATTTTTTTCCAATTCGTTATCAGAATTGAAGAATTTGCGTGAAGTGTCACATTGTCAGGTGACAACGAAAATTTTAAGGATAGTGCGAATTTACCTATTTTTTACTTTATTCACGTTGTCAATGGTTATCGTGAATGAAGTGAAAATGTAAACATTTTATTCACCCCTTCGATTAAAGTGTAGTTTTAACGATGAGATTCCATATACATAATGAGCATTTTAATAGTGCGAATTGGAAAAACTATATTATGTATATTATTCAATACGCACTCAGATGATTACAACACCATCCTTCAGCTCCTGATGCAAATTTCATCTTCGTGGGTAATAGCCACCATGTGCCAGTTGAATTATATACTATTACATTACTGTATTAATCCAGATAAACCCACTTCTTTCTAACCCCTTAGTAAATAAGATGACACATAAATAGAGACGTTCTTTGCTTTTCGTTTGCAATTTATGAGCGAACCTTGGCAAAATTATGTCAAAGCGTGGAGTTCTTGCGGCCACATTTGTGCTATCAATTGTTGGAACGCTGCCGTTCCTACCAATTTATGTGATTAAATTGCTTATCTTATCACGCGGGGCATATATTTCCATGTAAAATGTAGAAATGGCGGTGGAAAATAATTATATCGATTGCGGCATTTCTAACGTACATAAGACAGATAATTAAAATAAATTATCAAGAAAATTCCGGTGCAAAATAGATTAGAATCGCGAAGGAAAATACAGTTTGAACGCTTGTTAAAATTATACGTCCGCATTTTAATTTTAACAATGATTTATTTCTGCCTCAGTCTATGATTAATATGCTTGCAATTACGCTATCAATTGCCATACACTGTGAAGGGCAGTAGATTTTATCCCGTAAAAATATATTTTAGTTTTTAAACACCTAATCGGGAGTTGTAGGTACGCCATACCTGAGTGAGTTAAGGCTGCTACTTTAAATGCAAACTAGTTAATTCAAGTTTCGCCCAGGATAGAATTATTAAATGATTAATTGTCTAAATTAGAGTACAGCATATTGGCCATGTTACGGCCAATGATGGCTGACATCCTAAATCAAACAAAAAAGTATGGCTAAAGTATTAATGTTCTAAAAGTTTTCTTAAAATTGTCCAATTTATTTCCTCATAAACATTTTTATCATAGAATCGAAATAATAAACTAGAAAAGATGAATTAAATAATGTATATAATTCGAACCAATTGTTGTTAATATTTTTTATATTGATTGTAGGTATAGGCATGTATTAAAATAGTTGCCCAAACTCACTTAGAAGCAGGTCGTTGTCTTCTTAATAATGTTTTTAATTGAACAAAACTAAAGTTGAACCTCTAATCTATTTATCAATTAAAGCACCTAGCAACATTGCTTTAGAGGAGTGTGTGCTACTTCTGAGCGGAAAGTCTCGGGTTCAAAACCGAGAAAAAACAGGTTGCAAGACATGGTACAACCAGTGATAATACTTAGTCCCAGGAATACTTCAATATCACAGGAGTTCGCAAACATTATTCTAGTGCAGATGCCATGCATTAGTGTAAAAACCAGACAACACATTTAGGGAAGTCACGAACGTCACAAATTTCATTTTGCAGTCGAATAAGAATCGATATTTTAAGGAAATTCTATTTTTTTTTTTTTAATAGTGATGGACATTATTGATTATGGCAAAACATTTTATGCACTTTCAGTGATTATTTTGGAATATACATTTGGGAATTACTTCCGTGGATAACTAGATACCGGTTTCGACTTTATTGAGTCTCATCAGTCCGAGCCATTTGCATCTCTAGCGCATCTCTGAGGCGTACAGCCTCAGCACCGCTTTATGAATTACGAATATGCATTTGGGAATTGTATCTTTGGGCTAGGCTCGGACTGATGAGACTCAATAAAGTCGAAAACGGTATCCAGTTATCCACGGAAGTAATTCCCAAATACATAGTCCAAAATAATCACTAAGAGTGTAAAAAAAATTTCTAGTAATTTAACCAAGTAGGATCCGTAAATTCGTTCACTTTTAATTATTGATTAAATTGTCGCCAATGCCAGAAAATGGCGTAAAACATAAACATTTAAAATTGACATATAGTACCCCAAATGCACGAAATTGATGGCTTGACTATGAAGTGTGGTACCTCAATTCCGCACAGTTTAAATTCATCTTTCAATTTTACGAAGGTACTTATATCGTTTTTTCTTTGTTAAATCAGTGAACAGTAACTTTGAAACACAAAACTGAGTTACGCCATTTCGTGATATTGACGACGACGTGAATATTAATAATCATAATAATTTAATAATAGTAATTTATTCCAACACTAATTATAATCGTTCATATTTACAAAATAGATGCATTTGTATTAATTAGATTGTATGAATCGGTGGTTAATACTTGGCGAAACCTCTTTAAATTAATATAAATAAAGCACAAAGCAAATAAAGGTTAAGTTTCACATTTTTTTTATAGAAAAACTCTACAATTGTTTCTGTTTCTGGGCCATTATCAAGATGTCTCACGACCATTATCAGTCTTATTTGTCTCTTGATAATGGTCGTGAGACCGAAACTATTGTAGAGATTTTCTATAAAAAAATTGTGAAGTTTAACCAAGTGCTTTATTTATATTAAAAAGCATGTTTTATTCAATTCTGACGTTTTAAACTGACGTTATCTCTTAGCAGACATCATAAACAGTTGTGTATCTTCAAATAATAATTTAAAAAATCCAATTGACTTTATTAAAATGTTCATTATGTATATTGAATCTCATCGTTAAAACTACACTTTAATCGAATGGGTGAATAAAATGTTTACATTTTCACTTTATTCACTATAACCATTGACAACGAGATTGAAGTTAAAAAAAAGGTAAATTCGCACTCTCCTTGAAATTTTCGTTGTCACCTGTCACTGTGATACTTCACGCAAATTTTTCAATTCTGATTCTGACGAATAGGAAAAAATCTTGTATGACACACGTGAACAATGCAATTTTATCCACTCGAAAACATTATCGCACTGCTTCGCCTTTTGCGCTAAACTGTTTTTTCGTGGATAAAAATCGACTTTATTCACTTATACCATAAATAGCTATTTTACAATTCGCATTATTAACATGCTCATTATGTTTATTGAATCTCATCATTAAAACATTACTTTAATCGAATGGGTGAATAAAATGTTTACATTTTCACTTTATTCACTATAACTATTGACAACGTGAATAAAGTAAAAAATACGCAAATACGCACTATTCTTGAAATTTTTGTTGTCACCTGACAATGTGACACACTTGCATGCAAATTCTTCAATTCTGATAACATATTGGAAAAAATCTTGTATGATACAAGTGAATAAAGCAATTTTATTCACTTATACCATAAATAGCTATTATTCATTTCTGACGTTTTATACTGAGTTATATACCTCTTAGCAGACATCATAAGCAGTTGTTTATCTACAAGTGAAATAAAATTTTCTTGATTCCACTAGTGAATTTAAAACCACTAATACTCTTTTTGATACTTCTTTTTGGTTATTAAATTTTATTCAATTCGGATGTTTTAAACTAACATTATATACCTCTTAGCAGACATCATAAGCAGTTGTTTATCTTCAAGTTAAATACAATTTCTTGATTCCACTAAGTAGTGTATTTACGACTTTTAATTCATTCAAAATCAAAATCATACAACATCAATTTGATAGAATACTTTTAACTTCGTGGACACCAACTTTCCCACTGCTTCTGGGGCTTTATTTGGAACCCATTCTGGTACAAAACACTGCAATCGGCCTTTTAACATTTTGATTTGACAATAAATGTCAGTTTGACTTTTCGCCGACTTGATATTAAAACTGAAATGTGTAACTTCTAAATGTTTTTCGACAAAATTGAATAAAATATTCAATAAAACACGTGAGTTAAGGATGTTTTTCACTCGAATAAATTAACCCACTCGTTCTGACGGACTCTTGTCTTAAATTTTATTCTCGTGATAAACATCCACTTAACTCACTTGTTATATAAGTAACTATTATTCGAACCATTTAATTATCTCCCGCGTCAATTATTCTATCCTGTTAATAAATGTGTATCTAGGAAAGTAACTGCATGTCTATAAATAACTATTGATGCGATATTTGTCAGCAAAAGTTTTCCACGAAGCATTACAAAATATTGGCCACTTTCATTCATATTGCGTTCATCCGCGGTCAAATTTATCTTGGAGTGGGCTGTGGGCGGATTTTAATTAAAAGTGAGTCATCACTATGCGATGCAAGCTGTGTTAAGCACGAAAATGTAAGTTTACCGTATTCCGTATGTGCTATTGCGCTCATATAAATTATTGTACGGGATGCTCATAAAATAGGTGGAATCAGAAACTTGTATCATGCCTAGGCTCATCTTAGCCTAGGCTCTAAATCATCAAAAAGGAGGCAAAATTAGAAACCCTTATCTTGCTAACTCGAGGTTGCCAAAATTAATATTTTTAAATGTATTAATTATAGTGGTAATCACAGTTGTAAGGCATACAACTATTGATTTCAGTATATTTACCCAATTTCCATTGGGTCGAATGTAAGAGTATGACATTTGTTTTGATCAAATCCTAGGAGGTAGATTTTTTTTCTCTTGTACTTACTGGAATAATAATAGTAATAGAAGTGTGTATTGTAGAGTAGCAGTGACAATATTGGCGACAACTCTTATTGTACTTATTGTGTTGGGTTTGGTTTGTTTGGCAAGGATGGTTCATGATTTTCGTTTTGCTATTTATTGGTGACTTGTCAGTGGCTTGGTGACTTTATAAACGATCATTGTCGGTGTTAGCTCATAGAAATGTTGTCACTATTATTTTAATCTGTATAAACTAAATCATCCTAATGTTTGCATCATATTTTTGTTTTTTACTTTTCCTTGCTTGAATTCCAGATTTCAACGAAATTTTCGTTTGGAGATCTGTCTAGTCCAAGATAGCCGGATAGCCGACTCAGGATATTTGGATATTTTTATTTTTAATAAAAGTTTGAAATTTAGAACAAAATCGAAATTTGAAAAGGTTTTGGAAAAAAATGATAAATAATTTTCAGTATACCGACAATTTTCAGTAACTAAAGCATTAGTTGCATATAGTAAGCATATATTCATCGGAGATTAATTTTGCAACCAAAATTTTGTATTGTCTTTATGTATGTTCCTATTGATTTATTTTAGTTCTATTGTTTTATTCTTCTTATTTTTCTTATTGTGTTGCGTTTGGTTTGTTTGGTAAGGATAGTTCAAGATTTTCGTTTGCTATTTCTCGATATTACATTTCTGCTCCTTTGGATAATTACCTAAAAATAGATATCTGGATCTCAGAGCCAAACAGTATTAAGTCACATTTTTTAAATTTTACAGTAGAGCAATTTGAAGATTTTGAACAATGGTATTTTTTCAAACCGATTACTATTGTAAATAGGAGAGCATGGGTTATTTTTCTCCCAGTTGTGATTTTCGATGCTAACTAAAGCTGATAATAACCAACCTCCTAAATTAATTTATTTAAATAATTTTAAATTTATTGGGGGACTTAATACTGTTTGGTTCTAGCAACGGACTTAATATCTTGTGACTTAATACGGTTTACCTCCTACGAATGTATACATACGTGGCACTTGATACTGAATTATTATTAAGAAACCCATAGTAGAACAAAGCAAAATAGAACCAAAATTAATTAAAATCAATTATAACTAAATAACAAAGGGTAACAAAAGGCAAGAAACAAAAATTGTTTCTAAAATAAATGAGAGATTACACCAAAATGTTACAAACGAAAACTATCAATCTTAAAGTTCAAGTAACAAACAAATAATTAATAATTAATAATATCTAATTAAAGAGAAAATGCATAATGAAGATCAATGCATTTTTCAGCCGTCTTCCATGAGGTTATCATGTGGAAGATTTTTAAAGTATTCATGGAATCTTTTAGGCACCCATGTTAGTAAGTTCTGCAAATCATTATACTTTTTTGATGAAATAGGTTTTAATGTATGTCTTATTGGTTTCAGTAGCATTAAGTTAGCATTGACAACAACTTCCTTAGAATTAACAGTACGTTTCTCTTTGCCGTTTCATGTTAGTTTCATGTTAGTCTTTTACTGGCTCTATTGAAATTATCTTATTCAAAATTTTGATTTTTGATTTATTCTTATTTTTCTTATTGTGCAGCGTTTGGTTTGTTTGGTAAGGATGGTTCAAGATTTTCGTTTGCTATTTCTCGATATCACATTTCTGATCCTTTGGTTAATTACCTAAAGATATTTAGATACAGTTTAGATCAACACACAACCCATCAGCCCACCAACACAAATATCATCACCCCACAACTCCAATACAGCCTACAATTTTACGTAACTCACTCAGGCATCTCCGGTGCATTTATTGCCAGTCGCATTCCTCGTGCTTACCTTACAGCATTTTTCAGTGGGGTTTCAGAGCCGCTGTAACGCATTCCTGTGCGAGCCGGCTAATGTTGCGAATTAATTCGGAATTCAGACACCCCGTGTCCGCGTTTTGCATAACAATCCCCACTTGTTGCTCGTCGGGCTCTCGTTTCTGAGAACCTGCATCCTGTCGGCGTGATCCTGACTAAGCGTAAGCAGGTTACTTCTCGTCCACTGCCCATGGAGAACCCCACAGAGCGTGTCGTGATATACGAGAGGCTTATCAAAAGAACTGCAGCATTAAAACCATCTGACAAATAATAAGAGCAGACGTTGTTAAAGTGCCCAGGGGCCAGTGTTTCCATGCACCGAAAAAGGTGCTGATAGTTATCCGATGGTTTAATATGCCCATGCGATTATATGAACGCTTTAGGCAGGTAGTTTCCAAGCGCGATGCCCGCAAATGAGTCTGGGCAGGCGAAATGAGCTGCAATTGCACTAGTTGGGTTCTTGATGGAGAATGAAATCAGAAATCTGGTTCCTTGGTACAGCTGATGGAATGCAATTTCAGCTGGGAAATTTTGTAAGACCATTTTACAATAACAAACTTTCTTCAATATCTTCGAAGGATTCGCTTGGCAAAGTTTGCGCAGACGCACATTTACTTTGTACGAGATTAGACGTTGCGAATAATTCATTTCTCTCCACAAATAATCGGATCGAAGTTTAATTTCTAACGGTATTTTTATCCGGTAGATAACTTATCTAAACATTAAAAAGAGGAGCTTGATGAGTTCATCAACAACTTACCAGCAATCTTATTTATTTTATTGATTTATTTATTCCTTTGCCTATCTACATTTCGGTGTAAGGCATACATTATTTATTTTTATAATATTCTCTACACTTCCTCCTATCTTTTGTTAATTCCTTTATTTCTTCCCATGTGTTCCCTTTTCTTGTAGCCTCTTATTTTATTGCGCCGTTCCACTCTTTTCTCGGTCTTCCTCTTTGTTGTTTTCCTGTTACTCTCGTCTCGTATATTTTCTTAGTGTTTCTTTCTTTTCTCATTCGTCTCATGTGTCCATACCACCTCATTTGGCATTCTGTTATTTTTTCCTGTATTGGTTTTATTTTTAAGTTTTTCCAGTGCGTCTCGTTCCTTATCCTGTCTCTTCTTGTTTTGTTTTCTATTTTTCTTAGGAATCTCATCTCCATGGCATTTATTCTTTTTATTTGTTTTCCTGTCATCGTCCAGGTTTCGCTTCTGTAAGTTAGCATTGGCCTCATTACTTTTTTGACTATTTCTGGTTTTGTGTCTCTTGATATTTAATTCTTGCTAAATAAGGTGTTTTTTAACATGTTATATAGTTTTGCTGTTTTTCCTATTTTATATTCTATTTCATTATCTAATTTACCATTGCTCTGTATGATTGTTCCTAAATATCTGTATTGTTCCACTTGTTCGATTTTTTTCATTGTATTTTTATTTCGTGTTTTTTTTTCTCTTTGGCAATTATCATGGTTTTTGTCTTTTCGTGGTTTATTTTCATGTTTATTTTCTTAATCTCTCAATTATTTCCATGTGGTGTTGCAGTTTTTCCTCTGTTGCAATTATTGCCATGTCATCCGCGAGTAGTAGTTCAGCTATTTTTGTTATCTCCATTTTCCTGTATCCAATTTTTAGCATTTTCATTTTTTGCTTTGCTTTCTTCATCGCCTTATCCAATACAATTGTGAAAAGCAAAGGGCTTAGCACGCATCCTTGTTTTACTCCGTTCTTCGTTTCGAATTTTTGGATTCCTCATTGTTTGTTCTTGCAATATTTCTATTTTCTCTGTACATGCATTTTATTACATTTATTATTTCCTCCTCTATTCCTCTTTCTGCTAGTTCGTTCCAGATGTCCTGTCTCCTTATCCTGTCGAATGTATTTTCGAGATCTACGAAGCATGTGCATTTCAGCGTTGTTCTTAATTAGTTTATCGCTTAGTTGTCTGAGTATGAAGGATTGGTCTTACGTAGTTCTTCCTCTTCTGAATCCGCACTGGCTGTCCTCTATTGTTGTTTCTACTTTGTCTCGCATCTTTTTTTCTAGTACCCTGGTCATTATCTTACTTGTTATACTTGTTAGTGTGATTCCTCTGTAATTTTCGCATATTCTTTTATCCCCTTTCTTATATATTGGTAGAATTATTCCTTTATTCCATTTTCTTGGTGTTACCCCTCTGCTTATTATGTCATTTATTAGTTTCGTTATTTGTGTTTCAATTCCCTCTTCTCCCATGTGTTTCATCATCTCCGGTTTTATATCGTCTGTTCCTGGTGCTTTCCCGTTTTTAGTTTTTTTATTGGTTCTTCTACTTCCTTTTTTGATTTGTTCAATTTTTTTCTCTTGCCTTTCTTGTGACTTTTCCCCCCATTCTTGTGTTACGTTATCTTCTTTATCCTGTTCGGTTAATTCTTTGAAATATTGTCCCCATCTTTCCATTTTCTTGTCTTCATTCGTGATAATTGTTCCATTTTTATCTTTTATGTTCATCATGTTGTGTTCTTTTTTTGTTTTAGTTGCTTTAGTGTTCCGTAGAATAGTTTTTGGTTCTGCCTAAAATTCTCATTCATTCTTTCACCAAATTTCGTCCATGACTTTTGCTTCTTTTATTATTGAAATCGTTGTGTTTCTCTTTTCTTTCTATTTTTCATAATCTTCTATTTTTTTTTTGTTGTAGGTTTCTTTTCCATTTCTCTTTTTTGTCTTTCATTTCCTTTATGACTTCCTCTGTCCACCAGTTTGTTTTTTTTTTTCATTTCCCTGTTACCAATTTCTATCGTTCCGAGGTCTCCCTTGCCGCTTCTAGTATATTTCTTTTGAATGTTTCCCATTTTCCTTCTATGTTTAGACTCATTTCGCTGTCTCTCAATTTATTTTGTAGTATCTCTCGTATTTCTCTTGTGTTTGTGTTTCTCTTAATCTGTAGGCTTTTATCTTTTCTTAAATTTTTATCCTCCTCTTGTCTTTTTTTTGTATTTTCTTCCAACTCTTGTCCATTTTTAGGGGAACGATCAAACTTAACTAAGACCTATATGCTAATTAGGGTTCAATAATATGAGTAATTAATAGTGTTTTTTAGAGACAAATTCAAAGTCCTGCTGTTGAGTTTTAAAATTTCTGTATCATCAAATTGAATTTTGTTCTTATGAATGTTACGAGCAGGAAGTAAAATCGGTGCGCTTAATTGGATCTAATGTTTCCAAATAGTGTTAACAACTTCATTGATTTAGAACCAAGCAAGTTGCTAATATTCTAGCACAATAACAAAAATTAGCATTACTTTACCTCTGTTTGTATAAAACACGTTGGATATTTCCGTAATAACAAAACCATATGACTGCATTCCAATTATACACGTGATTCATGGTTAAGTAACAGGTTTATTATTTTTTAATTTGCAAATCGCATTCATACATATTAATTCTTCTATCTTCTTTAAGCTCGCTTCTTAGCAGCGTCTGCATTGAGTACGAATTTCTTTAAACACTATTGTATTTAATGCGATGTTACATACACACCATTTCACGCCTTTTAATTGAATCCATTGTCTAGAGCTTAATTACACACAGAGCCGCAACATTCCGCGCTTTGAACATCACCATAAAAAAAGCTACTCTAGCTCTACTGCTTTGCAAAGATGCAAAGCAAACGTTGATGATAATACGTAATAATTTTTCCTCGCACGGTACATGAATATTTATTTCACAAAAACTAAAAATTGTGATTATCAAAGATTAAATAAAAATCCGCGGTATTAGTTTTGGCCATGCGACCATTATCAAATTATTATATATTTTTAATATAAATTACAAGGCTATAGAGATTTTTTTAATGTTTTATCTATTTTCGTACCAGTTATATCATATATTGGGGAAACTTTATATATTGCTGACAAAAATTTGTTTATAGAATATTAATTTAAATAATGGAACTACGTTTATGCACTCTCAGGTGTAGGGTATAAATCATTAATTTAAATGTTTTGTACACTTTAAATACCATCCTTGCGGACAACTGGAGGCCGGTTTCGACCTGGTGGGTCTCATCAGTCCAGTGCGTCCGGAGATGGTAACAAAAATGTACAACTTGCTCATGCAAGTTGTACATTTTTGTTGTACATTTTATAAATCATTTTATAAAACTCATCGTAATCGAATGAAATTGATCTCAACAAGAGCTTCATGCGCTTCTCTGACACTTCATTGTTAATAGAATATAAATTCATTTTATTGCCGTTGTTTATGCTGCTATATATAGAAGTAATTACCGTATAATAATTATTATTGTTTTGCTTGTTCCAGGCGTCCATGGACTTGCCTCCTGACAAGGCGAAGCTGCTCAAGAACTACGATTACGAGAAGAAATGGGATATCATCTGCGACCAGGTGAGGGCCTATCTCGCGAATTAAGCGTAAATCGCAATTAGATATGTGCAAGGCGACGTCCTAATTGTTGCAGTTGCCAAGAGGCATTTGCATCTATTTGAATTGCAAATCGAGACATTTCAGTGCCGGACGGCTCATCTTTACCCGTTTGGTGCTGAACACTGCCACATTGTATTACATTCCAATTTACCGAATACATTACTAGATGCACAATTAAGATACTTAATAATTTAATCTTCTCAGAAAAAAAATGCACTTTCTACTCAAAATTTGTTAAAATACTTGAGAACTTTGTGACATTTTTTTAGTGGGCACTTCTTCAGGCAGATCATGGGAACATGAAAGATTGGCCTTTATTATTTCAAGTCACCTTTTTTTAAAATGTGAATAATACGAATAACCATATATCGAATGCATGACAAAATTCGAGAATAACTCTCAGTAGTAAACAATAAAAAATGTTTCAGAGGACACTGAAGACTTCTCCAGTGAAGAAGTCTTCAGTTGAAGATCTAGAAAGCTCACTAAACTGCAATTTAACCATAGCAGCAGAATTATACCGTTGTTGAATAAACAAACAAACCATGAACAAATCTTTCAAGCAAATACGTTTTTTTCTGATTATCTGATTGAGAGGTCCCCAAACTTTTTGGCAGAAAGGCCAATAAATATTTTTTAATACATGAGCAGCCTGGCCTTTATTTACCTATATATACCTATATACATGATAAATGATACAGGTAAATCATATATACATAATGTTAATAACTGGCTGCCAGTTTGTTTTTTAAATTGCGGCTAATATAATGAAAATGCTACATTTTGTAATTAAAACATCTTTGTTTTTTAGATGTACCAAAAAAGTCCCCAATTTTCTTAAAATTCCATCTTTCTAATAAATCTAAAACAGTGAATGAAAGTGTAATGATATAAAAGAATGCGTGAAACTGGATGCAAATTAAAAAACCGCTACAACCCTACAAATACTAATACCTATTTGAAGCTTCAAAAATGCTCCTAAATTTTCTGGAACATAGCCGAAGAAAGAATAAATGAAAAGTTTGTAGAAAATTTAATCATAATAACATAAAAATTATAAAATTGCAAAAAAAAATTAAACGTGCTCGAATCTGCAATTATTTAATTTATTATATTATTTCTTTATAATATATTTAGAAGAAATATTTACACTCGTCAAACATAATAGTGGTAGTACTATTAGCATTATCTTTTTTTTTAATCAATATTACATTGTCAATATTCATTTAGAAATAAATTCAGAATTTTTTTTTCAAGTATGTATTTTATAACGTAAAAACATCTTTATTTTCTTATTACTTTGATGATGGCAAGCAAGCAGATAATTCACATGTCGGGGAAATGATTAATAAAAATGGAGTAATAAGCAAGAATAGGTATTAATTTAATTATTTTAAATATAAATTTAAAAAATTTAAGTTATGTAAGTTTACATTATCTATTTTTTTTAATCAATATTATATTGTCAATATTCATTTAGAAATAACTTCTGATTTTTTTTTGCGAGTATGTATTTTATAATGTAAAAGCATATTTATTTTCTTATTTTAGGTAATTCACGTGTCGGTGAAATGATTAATAAAAATGGAATAATAAGCAAGAATAATTATTTAATTTAAAGAAATGTTATATGAATCAATATTCCAAAATTGGCAGCGAAACCATTCAATTTGTTAATCTTTTGTTCTACCTGCAAAGTAGGCCTTGGCCTCGAGATTATTTTGTCTAATTTAATCAACTCTATCTCTTACTGTTTACGAGATCCCCGTGTTGAGGACGTTTATTGGAGCACCCTGTATCTAAAACCTGTATAGAAACCTTGTTATAATTAGTCTAGCAAATTTTAAATTTAATGCTTCGATCTGCCGAAATAAATATGATATTCAAATTTTAAGAATCTTTATAAATACATATTTTGCACTTCGTCAAAAGTGTTAGAAGTTAGAAGCTTCAAACATTGCGAACATAAGGAGGTTTAATGAAAATTTCCGAAATTTTATGTCAAAATATCAAAAGAAAATCCAGAATGTTTCAAGAATATCAAAAGTGTCTAATGGATCACAAATTGCAATAAAACATTATTGTTTCATTTTTTTAAAGAGTACAAAATCAATACAAAACAGAATATTCTACATATTTTTAGAAAATTGCACGATAAGTACAAATCTGCAGAAGGTAATAAAAATATCTAATAATAATTTAACGAAAAAATAATTAAACTCCATGTTTTAAACATTGGTAAGTGCCCTGTCAATATTTAAAAAATCCAAATATTTTATACAAATTTTTAATTCAAATTCAAAAGTAAATGTATCGAAAATAGCACAACAATTGAAAAAAAAATAACAGGAATAAAATGTCTCTGTATTTTGTTAACTAAATGAAGTTAAAATTGATTTCATTTTAACTATTGAGTAAATTCCTTGTCATTTTTTTTAAATTCTAAAGTTAAGGTGCTGACAACTAAAAAAACATGCAGAGAATATTCGTAGTGTAATAATGACATGATTGGACAACAGGAGAACACACGATCCTAGATGAAGTAATATTATTGGTTCAAATAATTGTAAAAAAATAATCAACCACAAATTATTCCTTGTGATTTCTTCATCATCTCAATTTTGTTTGCGACATTTCCATGTTTTTCAATTTTTCAGAAATTCGTGTCGATAATTGTTAAGAGGAAATACCTACCTCGACAACGTGAATAAACATCATTAGGTGTATTTTAAAAAGTTTTGTAACATTTCCGGTACATGTTAAAGATTACAATAAACCTTCACGCTTTGCCAATTTTTGAATAATTCCGTATATGTTTAGTGAATGGTTCAGCAATTTAAACAATATACAGTGTGAGTCACGAAGAAAGGTAAATATTTTAAGAAATGATAGTATGGTTTAAAATTTAAAAAAAAACATGAAAATAGGTATAATGTTGTTTCGGAGATACAGCTGTTTGAACTTTGCAGGGGTGTATTGTCTATTATTATTGCAAATTCTCAAAAACCACATATCTATTATTATTATTATTATAGCAAATTCCTAAAAAAACTACATGTCTATTATAAATATAAAATATAAATATATAAATAGAACTGTTGACTTCGATACACTTGTCAAATCATGAAAACACAAACATTATAATAATGAGAATTATACCTATATTAATATATTTTTTTTTAATATTTACCCCTCTTCTATTTCTTAAAATATTTATCTTTAATGAAAATTACACCTATATTAATATGATTTTTTTTTATATTTTACCCATCTACTGTATATGTCAATTACTAGTCATAAATTTGACTTGGCAATTAAAAAAAAATCACATAGTTGTTTCGGCAATAGTCTAAATCTAGTCTAGTCTAAATGACTATTAAAATATCTCGCAAGTAAATAAACAGTTTTTATATGTATATATAATGATCTTTATTAAGGCTAGCGACCCCAAAAGGGGTCTTTTTATTACAGTTTTTATTATCCAAATTTTTTTTTAAATTCGTTAATACCCAAGATAAAGTAAAATTTTCAAGTGATCTCCAGAATTTTTGAAACACTTCAGAAAATCGACACATCACCGGCAATTTAAAAAAAATTAAAACATTTGGGGAAAATTCTGCCTGTATCACGCCCTCGTATTTTTTCAGTCAGCAAAGTTTTTCAGTAGTTTCACATAATTTCGCAAATTTTGTAGCAGAAAATGCATATTTTTTTCAGAAACATGATAATTTTGGCAAATTGTGTAGTCGTCCGTGGTTTTGCGACACCATTTGCGATGTTTCCTCCTCAGAGCTCAGTCTAGGGTGGCATTTTTGTTTTGTGGGTGTGTTCCAGAAATTACTAGGCCTGAAAATTATAGGAACTTTGTAAAACAAATTCTGGATAAAATGTTGTAAACGGTAATTACATTTCGAAGAAGAAATGCGTGTCGAATCGTTATTTGAACATCAGCAGTTCGTATATTATCCACGTGAGCTATTCTGCATGTATAATATCTCGACTACCAAGGTTTCTGAAAACAATTGGCAGCCTTAAGAAATTACTAACAATGCGAATGTCTTCAGTTTCACGCGTGCCCATGACCATGACCATTTGAAGTGATTAATCAACGCTAACGGTCACGGCCAACTGAGCGCCGCTAATTGCTAAAGATCTTAAAGAGGCAAACAACGCCCATTCAAACACTCCCACACTAAAATCGTTACGAAAAATAAGTTCGATATAAATCAATGATCAAAGCGCTATGATTTTATACTTTTCATGTCGATGCTAAAAGCTCAGGTAAAGATCGGGGAATTTGGTCTAGTGATAAATCTTTATGAGATAATCAATGATGAGAATCAGCAGCGATGTAGAAATTAAAATTTTACAAAATGATCAAGGAAATGACATGACGGAAAATGGAATTGTGAAAACTGTAAAAATTACATGATTTTTATTGAAAAGGGGATTCAAACGAAAAACTAACTATTCAGTGGCATACAATATTCATTTTGTGAATTTTTGGTACTGAAAAAGATTTTGAAAAAGTCCGAGTTCGTTATCATGCCGAAAATTGCGCTTTTAAATAAATCGAAAATAATGATAATGACGCAATAGTAAATGTTTTATTCTGTGTTTAAATCGAAAATATACATACATTAATGATTGTTTTAATGATTAATGATTAAAGCATTAATTAAAAAACGATTAAAAAGAAAATATAAATTAACTTCTTGCGTAATTCAATTGCGCTCACGTGCTCACGTTTCCCTACTCAACGCCCTCCATGATGTGTGTGAAATAATACTCGTATCCTGTTGAATTGAAGCTATTAATAACACGCTGCAGTAATGTCTGGTGCGTGTTTGGCGTTTTCAAAACATTGCAAATCGCTCAAACGGCAGCAATTTGGGCGGTGAACAACCTCATTATTGCCAAACCAGCATTGCGATTTAAAACAGAAAGTGAATAAATCGGACGCTATTGGGGACACGTAATGTCTGTGATTATATATTCGCTTGGATGATCGTAATCTTCAATTTCCATACGTCCTTGAACTTTTACTCGCGGGATCCGCGTTTAGCCCATTTCGTCATTTCCGCACTTAAAATGTTATTTAGTGTTTTATTGCGCATTTCACAAGCTTTCGTTTGCATATTTTAGGTTCGCGTTTATAAGGCATTTGCGTATAAATTGAACACCGGCGCTTGAGTGATCGTTTAAATTACCTACATCGCATGCACGCGATCTTGATTCGAGTTGGATACGAACTGGCAACGTTCTATATCCAATGGTTTATATTGCCCGATCTCTGATGAACTGATTTTCTACCATAAAACGCAGTACAGTTCCCAGTTTCTTCCTACTAATTGCACTGGTATACAAGGTTTTGGACTGAAGCAACCAAATAGTGTTTTTAAGTAATTTGGTACGCTGAATTCGAATCTGTAACTGTTTTTTTCTTCTATCAGGTCATTTTCTATTCAAGTTTGCTAGATATAAAATATCATTGTTTTCGTATGTTTTTAATTAAAAATCGTTAATTTATTCAAAAATTATTGGAATTTCAAAAGTAAATGGAAGTGTTTGAACATCGTTTGTATTTATCTGGGTCAGTTTCAAGTATTAGAGCCCAGCAATAATCTCCCAGCATACTGTTGTCCCTTGATAATTTCATTCAATTTTCATTAAATCTTGATGAGAACGTTCTCCTTGTTCATCACTCACCGCACCCAGGTTTTGTGGAAAAAAGTTCAAAAGTGAAAGTGCAAAAAATGCATCTTGAGTAACATCCGTGCACCTAATTCACAATATTTTTTCAATAATTCAATAACAATTTGTCTGTAGTTTTTCTTCTCTCCAAGGAAACCATCTACGATGCTTTTGCAAGTTTGCCAGGCTGCAGATTATTTCTCTGATAAACATCTGAGGACCAACAAATAAGCCTTCTTTAATTTTAGCTTATGAAATTGTAGGAAAAACTGCTAACAAATATCTAAAAGCAGCACCATCTTTATTCAGAGCCTTGACAAAGTTTTTGAAAAGACCTAGTTTTATATGCAGTGGTGGAAGTAGAACGTCATTTGAATCAATTAATGGATTATTTGAAATATTTTGTGTTCCAGGAGAATACTCTGTTCTTTGTGGCCAATCTATTCTGGTATAATGATGACTTGTAGCTCCACTATCTTATAAACAAAGGAAACAACAACATTTTGTGAAACCTCCTTGCATGCCAGTTAACAAACAAATGACCTAAATAAATTTGATTTAGTTAAAACTTGGAATTTACGATGTACATAGAACATTCAATCACATACCTTTAAATCCGCACATATCTTCCATTTACGATCTTCGTATTTGAGTAAAGTTAAAATTTGAGTCATTGATTCGTAATTTTCCTTAGTATTAACAGCATGAGTAATTGGTACGGATGTTTTTTTTATTACCATTGTGTAAACGAAGAGCCTTTAAACTGTACTTACAGCCGTCAATGAATCGTCTCCATTCATTTTTTTTTCGTATGGTTGGTTCATTTTTTGCAATAAACCTTGAATGTCGTTACAGTAGAGAATAGTGTTTTCTTCTCATAATATGCAGCCAATTCCAAGCTTCTTTCTCTATAAACTGCTACTTTTGTCCCAACTGCAAGATGTTTCCATTGTTGCATACGTGAAGCCGATAATTTTGCGTCTTGCTTTGATAAATGTAAATCACGAACCAGATCATTAAGTTCAGCTTGAGTCACTAAATGGCATTCATTAGACTCATACAAAGTACCACTGCTGGGAACAATGTCATTGAAAGATGATTCCGAATCACTGCTTGTAGTACCAGGAACGACTGGCAATAGATCATTTGGTAAACGTTGAACTGGTTTTGAAACAGTTGGAACATTTGCGTATTGCACACATGTTCGATTTTTTATATTGATCCCAACGACTTTTGATAAACAAAAATAACAATCGATTTGGTGATTACTTTGCTCTCTCCATATTACTGGAACTGAAAAGTCAAAATATTTCCTCTCGCCATTCGACCACTTGTATAAAATAGCTCTGCAAAACAATGTTAGTGTCCACGTTTTGTCTAAATTTCTGGTAGCAAAACCAAAGTAATGTAAAAATGCATATTTTAACGGTTCTGTTATTGCATATATTTTTTTCCAACCATATATTTACTACAAACAAAGCAGAAATAGCTTGAATTATTAACATACGATCTACTTGACATATTTAAGCACTATTATTATGAAGATAGGCAATAAATGTGGGTTTCCGTCAAATTACTTTATAGTAGCGCCACCCATGCGACATAAAAAGAACTAGACCTGATAGCGCAATTCTGCTGGTAAATTTAAATTCTACACACACAAATTATTAGGAAAACATCCTCCTCTTTTCCAGTCAAATGTTTTATTTTAACTTGTAGACCAGTGTTAATAACATATAAAGGGGCGTCTTCACTGAGCCCAAATGTTCGCGAATGTTGGATGAAATATCCACTTCAAGTCAAATTTATAGATTTACGATTTGCTTTGCATATAGCGTTGAAGGCTGTACTGCACTAAAATAGGCTTCTAGATAATATTGCAAGCAACGATGTGTGGAGGAAACCCTGGATAATCGATGTATGAAGCATACAAATACGCTGATTCAGCTGTATGCTCTCATAACATAAAATCATTGCGAAATCAGAACCGCCGAATGATTTACGGAGGCCAGTGTTGGGGAACCGACTGCGCATGAGACTGCATATAAACGTAACCCTGATTCTGGTTTCAAACACTGGAAATAAATGGCAATGTGAGAGTATTAAGTCCATAAGAGTACACATTGCTTTATCTCTGCTGCTCTATACAGAGAGCGCATAAAGTATTAAGACCTGGCTTTATTTCTTCCCCTGTATAAATTTTTGAAAAATGCTTCAACAGGTTAAAATGATTTTTTTTCAAACAAATATTTTGAGACCATTTTCAATTTTCCATCTCTCTCCGTTTTGAATTTATGACGTCAGAGCCATTTTTTCAAATGACAACTTATATTTTTTTATTATTGATTTTGATAGTACTTTTTATTATGTTTTCAACAACATGACATTTTCAATATGTAACATTTGAAAAAAAAATGAGAAAAGGTGCGTTAAAGTAAATCTATTAAATTATTATTTCAATGTGCAGACTGCATCTAGTTACCATTCAAATCAACGTCAGCTAAAACAAAATTGGGAAAACAGGCTTGGATTTTAAATATTGGGATAAAACAATGTTGATTAACCTGAAAAACAATCTAGTACAATTATGCGAAACAAATTATTACCTTCTCACAGTCAGATTGACGTTTCGTTCGATTCATCGTGTCACAAGTTAATTTCAAAATTGTTCGACGTTTTTCGGAAGCACAAAGAATTAAAATTCTTATGATTAGTGGTTGTGGTGATAGAATACGTACCTATGAAGAAGTGTGCATTTATTTTAATAATAAATATCCGCTTCAAGAACCTCTTCTTAAGACGTCGATTAGTGCAATCATAAGAAAGTATGAGCTGTTGGGGCATATTAGAGAACGCCCCAAAAGTGGACGACCGTCAGTTCCGGAAGATGTTAAGCTAAACGTGCTGTTAGAGCTGCAAGAAAACCCGCATTTTCCCTCCAGAGCGGTTGCGGCAAAGAGTGAGCTTTCACAAACATCTTTTTTGAAATTTTTGAAACGGCACAAATGGCATGCTTACAAAGTAAATTTCATCCACGAAGTGAACGATGATGATTTTGATCGTAGGGTTCAGTTTTGCGAACAAATGATGAATCTCTGTAACGTCGATGAAGGGTTTGCTAATAGAATTTTATTTAGTGATGTAGCAACTTTTTATTTGAATGGAACGGTGAATAAACAAAATTGTCGCTATTGGTCCGAGCGCAACCCTCAGTGGATGATGGAAGCCCATACCCAATTTCCGAAAAAACTAAACGTTTGGGTAGGAATAGTAGTAGGTAGGTAGTAGGTAGTACGTAGTAGTAGTAGGTGATATTATTATTGGACCCTTCTTCATTAATGGCTCGTTGACAGGCCAAACATATTTGGAGCTATTGAGAGATTACCTCGTTCCAGCTTTGGCGGTTCTATTCCTAAGTCAACATCATCCCGACATTCCTAATGAAGACTTATGGTTCCAACAAGATGGGGCTCCACCTCATTATAGCCGAATGGTACGCGACTATCTCAACGAAGTCTTTCAATGCAGGTGGATTGGCAGAAGGGGTTTTGTTGAATGGCCAGCGCGTTCCCCTAACCTGACCCCTTTAGATTTTTTCTTATGGGGTTACATTAAAAGTTAAGTATACTTTAATCGGCCAACCACAATTGAACAATTGAAAGAACGGATCCAAGTCGAAATGAGACAAATACATCCAGAAGTTCTCCTGAATGTCTGTGCGGCCTTTCGACATCGATTGCACAATGGTCAACAATTTGAACATCTAATTCGATTTTTTTCCCTAACCAATATTTTTTCGTTATTTTAATTATTTTTGTGACTTCATATTATTTTAAAACTTATCTTAAAACAAGTCATTAGTATTTTTTTCTCGATAAAAGTTTCTTTTGGTTTTTCTGTTCTTATTTTTGTAATTGATGATATTGTAATAAGAATGTTTTTCAGGTTGATCAATTTTGTTTTATTCCAATATTTAAAATCCAAGTCTGTTTTCCTAATTTTGTTTTAACTGACGTTGTTTTGAATGGTAACTAGATGCATTCTGCACATTGAAATAATAATTTAATAGTTTTACTTTAACGCACTTTTTCTAAATTTTTTTCACATGTTACATATTGAAAATGTTATGTTGTTGAAAACATAATAAAAAGTACTATCAAAATCAATAATAAAAATATAGGTTGTCATTTAAAAAAAATCGCTCTGACGTCATAACTTCAAAAAGGAGAGAGATGGAAAATTGAAAATGGTCTCAAAATATTTGTTTGAAAAAAAATCATTTTGACCTGTGAAGCGTTATTCGAAAATTTATTCAGGGGAAAAAATAAAGCCAGGTTTTAATACTTTATGCGCGTTCTGTATTTGGGAATCAAACCCGAAACCTTATTAGCCGCACGCACTTACTACTATGCCACTCTCTTTAAACTGGAGATCATAATAAATCATTCACAGAGACATTGGTAATGCATCTCCAAGGTTTTCATTATCAGTGATAATAACCTCGTTTGAACAGATGTCCGCGTGTTCAAGTACTGAGGCTGTAATAATTCACTTTCATCCATCAGTTTACATACTGAAACTCAATTACTTTCATTCTCCAATGCGATTAATGCTCGAGAACATCCTTCAAGTACGCAATTTGATTGACAATATACTTTCATATAGCTGCACGTAAGTGGAATTTAAAGGACGAATTAATTAAAACCTACATGGCAATAGTTGGAACTGATTATGTTTCTTACTTAGTTCTATTACCACGAATGTGTTATATTGGTGAAATACTCAACGCGACAGTTTTTTTGCTGTTGTATATAATTTTGCCAATGTCACATTATTGTTCTCAAGTTTACATTAGTGAGTTTCCCTAAGTTTACTTATTTTGCTGGACGATTATGTGAAGTAATTGCCAATTTAAAAATGGGCCCCCATCACCACATAAACACATAAAAACAGATTAAACATCTGTGACCCAGCCGGGTTGGGCGAGAAAATTACAAGCCACATACCCGAGAACACGTTTATGTGGGCCCATGAAAGTTTTAGTTATTCGTAAACAGTGCCAACGTGATTAATCGCAATTCGCTTTACTTCGTTAAAAAAAAATAACCAAAATTAAGATTTGATCCCTAAAAAGCTCCTCGCGTGTTTACGTTTGGGCGGTTATTCAAATTTAACACGGAATTCGTGCCACATCAGCGTTTTAGTGAATATTCGGGAGGGTGCGTCCAGGCTTTCTTCTGGCACGACAATCGGGCGTGTTTAATTAGCCGCTCGCGTGGTTAGCGCGCGGTGCACGTTGTGAATTAGAGCCGGCGTATAATAGAGACACACGTTACCCCCGTAATGGGCAATTTCATGCGGAGGTAACCTCGTCTTTCTGTTGCGAAACGCGGGCCGTGCCGTTTCCGAGAGGAAAACGAAAGTTTCCGGCCTCGCTTAATTACAGTCATTGTGCTGACGCACGCGCGCCGTCCCCAACTGGGGTGACCCTAATTACACCGGAGGAGACAATCAAAAATCCGCGCGAAAAATTAAGGACGTTTGCATGCATCACACGGGCAATGAGTTTTTAAGTGTCGCGCAATTGGGGCAGGTCCATCTGCCTCTGGCCAGGAACCTGGTCACATTGTGCGGCAATTAAGGATGAGGTGTAATGAGAGAAAATGCACAGCCCGAAGCTTAATGAGAAAATGATTGATTTTAAACAATGCATTTTAATAGAAAATGCAAAGTTGCTTTGCTACAGCAATTTTCAAAGTGAGATGACGAATACTTAATCTTTACACTCATTTCACTCATTCTTTACACTTTGTTTTGCACAATATGATTCATAAATACTACGAAATATACAGTTCGGGCTTTATCTCCCGGCAGCACTGGACTGTCGTGGCCCATTAGGTCGAAACCGGTCTCCAGGTGTCGTATGGAGATGATGCTCAACTGTACAATATTTTAGCATAACCTATTTCCCTCTGTTTGTTATACAGATAGCGCATAAAGTAATAAGACCTGGCTTTATTTTTTCCCCTGTATAAATTTTCAAAAACGCTTCAACAGGTCAAAATGTTTTTTTTTCAAACAAATATTTTGAGACCATTTTCAATTTTCCGACTCTCTCAGTTTTGAAGTTATCACGTCAAAGCCATTTTTTTTTTTAAATGACATCCTACATTTTTTATTATTGATTTTGATAGTACTTTTTATTATGTTTTCAACAACATGACATTTTCAATATGTAACGTTTGCAAAAAATTGAGAAAAAGTGCATTAAAGTAAAACTATTAAATTATTATTTCAATGTGCAGAATGCATCTAGTTACCATTCAAAACAACGTCAGTTAAAACAAAATTAGGAAAACAGGCTTGGATTTTTAATATTATAATAAAACAAAATTGATCAACCTGAAAAACATTCTTATTACTATATCATCAATTATAAAAATAAGAACAGAAAGACCAAAAGAAATTTTTATCGAGAAAAACATACTAATGACTTGTTTTAAGATAAGTTTTAAAATAATAGTCACAAATATAATTAAAATAACGAAAAAATATCGGTTAGGGAAAAAATCAAATTAGACGTTCAAATTGTTAACCATTTTGTTCTTGGCAGTGTGCCAATCGATGTCGAAAGGTCGCACAGGCATTGAGGAGAACTTCTGGCTGTATTTGTCTTATTTCGACTTGGATCCGTTCTTTCAATTGTTCAATTGTGGTTGGCCGATTAAAGTATACTTTTGATGTAACCCCATACGAACAAATCTTAAGGGGTCAGGTCAGGGAAACCCGCTGGCCATTCAACAAAACCCCTTCTGCCAAGCCACCTGCCTTTGAAGGCTTAGTTGAGATAGTCGCGTACCATTTGGCTATAATGAGGTGGAGCCCCATCTTGTTGGAACCATAAGTCTTCATTTGAAATGTCGGGATCGTGTTGACTTAGGAATAGAACCGCCAAAGCTGGAACGAGGTAATCTCTCAATAGCTCCAAATATGTTTTGCCTGTCAACAAGCCATCAATGAAGAAGGGCCCAATAATAATATCGCCTACTATTCCTGCCCAAACGTTTAATTTTTCCGGAAATTGGGTATGGGCTTCCATCATCCACTGAGGGTTGCGCTCGGACAATTTTGTTCATTCACAGTTCCATTCAAATAAAAAGTTGCTTCATGACTAAATAAAATTCTGCTAGCAAACCCTTCATCGACGTTACAGAGATTCATCATTTGTTCGCAAAACTGAACCTTACGATCAAAAGCATCTTCGTTCAGTTCGTGGACTAAATTTACTTTGTAAGGATGCCATTTCTGCCGTTTCAAAATTTTCAAAACAGATGTTTGTGAAAGCTCTCAATTTGCTGCAACCGCTCTGCAGGGAATATGAGGGTTTTCTTGCAACTCTAACAGCACGTTTAGCTTAACATATTCCGGAACCGACGGTTGTCCACTTTTCGTGCGATCTATAATATGCCCCAACTGCTCATACTTTCTTATGATTGCACTAACAGACGTCTTAAGAAGGGGTTCTTGAAGCGGATATTTATTATTAAAATAAATGCACACTTCTTCATAGGTACGTATTCTATCACCACAACCTCTAATCATAAGAATTTCAATTATTTGTGCCTCCAAAAAAGGTCGAACCATTTTGAAATTAACTTGTTTTTCGATTAACTCTAATTAACATCTAACACGATGAATCGAACGAAACGGCAATCTGACTGTGAGTAGGTAATAATTAGTTTCACATAATTGTACTAGATTGTTTTTCAGGGTAATCAATTTTGTTTCTTTCAAATTTTTAAAACCAAGCCTGTTTTCCAATTTTGTTTTAACTGACGTTGTTTTGAATGGTACCTAGATGCATTCTGCACATTGAAATAATAATTTAATAGTTTTACTTTAACCCACTTTTTCTCAATTTTTTTCAAATATTACATATTGAAAATGTCATGTTGTTGAAAACATAATAAAAAGTACTATCAAAATCAATAATAAAAAATATAGGTTGTCATTAAAAAAAATGGCTCTGACGTCACAACTTCAAAACGGAGAGAGATGGAAAAATGAAAATGGTCCCAAAATATTTGTTTGAAAAAAAATCATGTTGACCTGTTAAAGCATTTTTCAAAAATTTATACAAGGGAAAAAATAAGGTCTAATACTTTATGCGCTCTCTGTATAAATGTAACATCAGCTATTATTAAATTTTACGTTTTCCAACTTATAATAAATTGATACCTCATATGCGTGCATATCTGTAGAGAGGTAGCAGTTTGGAACCAGTTTCATATTTTGGCAATATGTGGGCGTCACCAGAGAATGGGTTTTGTTATGACAGAGCAGCACGCTTGTATATGGATCTGGTTATGAATCATTTCGCAGAGGTGACCCAGATCCCATGCATGATCAAGCACTCGAATGGTTTTTACGATACGTGGAGATGCAAAGTACAATTTGAGATAAGTTACTCGTGCATGCCATAAAAGTTCAGTTCTAGGCATCGAATGTCACAAAATTATTTACCATGATTATTGTTATAAGTATTTATAAATGTCTGCAATTAACGACTCCTACAATTTAGAGTATGATAAGGCTTGTATTCAGAGATGATTTAGAGATGATCTGCTCATCCAATCAACTAGACTTCACCTGACAGATCCAACATCGCTGCGGATAAAAATATGAAATCATCTGCCAATTCAATGGCAGCACCAGAAAATGCACAGTTTCAAAAAGCAACTCAGCGAACACCTAAAAGAGCATGCTTTCTATTCAGCACAGGATTTTTCCTCCGAAATACTCCATACAATGTAGTGTTTTCCTAGTGTTTATGTTTCATGTGTTGTATTGACCTCACATGTATTCCATGTGGAATAAATGAAGTTTCAAGTTTGATTAAAATTGATGTCTGAAAAAATCAACGATGTTTAAAATTTTTGTTCTCATTTTTTTTCCTGATACATGATTGTAATTACATATTATCAGTGCTGTCTCCATGGTTATTATTTAACTGATATCATCCACGGCCCTTAAAATTTAACAGCCGTGGACTGTTATTTATTTTGGTGTTCACAAGCGTTACTACACAACCATCACAGCATACTTGAAATATGTCATTAAGATTTATGAAAATAATTTCGCAAAATTTAATCCTTTTTATTTTAGTATCACGAAAACTGTAAAACACCATACGGCCGATATGGATATAACAGACTCGATTGATTATAAAATCGCAACCTCGTCTGTTATACAGGGTGTCCAAGATAAGGATCAACAGCATGTGGATCTCGGAAACCGTAAAAGTTACAAAGACGGTTAAATTACAGGGTGTACAATTTAGTGATGAGTAATATTCTGTCGAGAAAACGAGAAATGTCCGCTTACTTCCGGAGATATTCGACAAAATCCGAAATCTTTCGATTTCGTTTTAATTTTTTCTAAAGTTATTTGAAAAGGTGTAAGAAAACCAAAGGCACTTTCTCATTGCCACTTTTTTTGCTCTATAAGACAGCGTTTACAAATTTTCAGTACAAATTTCGTTACGTTTCGAAGACTTTATTAACTTAAAAAAAAAATTATATGCCCCGTAAAAAATGTACACCCTGTATAAGGTAGCGTTTCCTATTAAGAAATCAACTATTTATATCACAATGTGGTTTTTCTCATGTTTTTATTCAGAAAAAGGCTTGTTAATACATTTCGAACATTTTCTTGTAGTAGGCGGTGAAATGATGACGACGAAGAAAAAAATATTAACTAAATTTAACCCAAAATAGGTACCATAGTAACTAAAAATAATTTAGCAAGAATAGTTTTTAAACATTGAAACATTATAGCTATTTAGAAGTACACTTATTATTTTTTTACTGTGATCATTTAATGGCGACGAAGACAAACATTATTGCGTAAGTTTAACCCAGAATATGTACCAAAATAGTAACAAAAAAATTATTTAGCAAGAATAGTTGTTAAGCATTGAAACATTATAGTTATTTAGAACTACACGTTTTTTTTCTGTGGTATTATGACAATGGTTCTGTTCATTTAGTTAACTTAAAATCTGAAAATTAGGTGATCAATTTTGTCTTCGTCGCTAATTTCAACGCCTACTACACCAAAATGTTCGAAATGTATTAATTTGTCGAATATCTCCGGAAGTAATCTGAAATCTCCGGTTTTCTCAACAGAATATTACTGAGCACTAAACTGCGCAACTTTTTTTTTAATTTAACCGCCTTTGTAACTTTTACAGTTTCCGAGATCCCCATGCTGTTCATCCTTATCTTGGACACCCTGTATATTTGATATTGACAAAATATTATACTGTCAATATAAATTGAAATTTTCAGAGTCACATAATATTTGGTGCCATTTGCCACAGGTCTTTCCATTCTTTAATAAAATTGAGCATAGTTTTCGAATGGCTACGTCTACTCAAAAGGAGATTTTTTGGTAGTTAAGGTATCCAGAGATTACTCAACATTATCTTTAAGTTAACCAACCAATATCTGCCTATTATAGTTGACTGTATACTGTACACAATGTTATCAATGGATGGAAAGGCCATCCCTTAACCAATCAATTTGTACATACAATTGTAGACATTCTTAATTTTTCTTGAAAGGTTTCGGTTAACTTATAAGCTGATACCAAAGTTCTCTCCTCTCCTTTAACGAGTTATAATTTTTAAAAGGATTCATACACAACTTTGAATTGCCGAGTTCATTCATATGCTGTAATTTAATAGCCGAGCTGAAGTTGTGAAAGTGCAGTTGGCTTTTACAGTCATTTGGATCTATGCCACAGCGAAATTGCACCAGCACTAACTCAAATGCATCGTTACGAAATTGCTGGCGTGTTACTACAAATTGGGCTGCCGAACATGTAAATGCACGTTATCATATCTTCAGCTTACCATGGAAATTATCGCATGTATAAACATATTATTTGAATATTGAGCTTGGCAAATCGTAAACAATAAAATGAAAGTATACAAACCAAATTGTTTAATCGTGAACAAACAATACATTCAGATTGATACGATGCATAATTGCAATTTCTCTGTAAATCGATGCTAGTAGCCGAATCACTTCTACTGTTTAAACGTTTGAAATTGTGCACTCCTGATAAGCGAATATCCGAACATTCGGTTAACTGGAGTTCGAATAATTGAATGTTGGAATAAGGGGAAATCGAATATCCGAATGGGACTTGAGTTCCAGTCAGTCAGTCAGTCAGTCCAGTCTGTGAGATTACGGGTTCGATCCCGGTATCTGCATTTCTGGCATGGTTTTTCTGTAGTTGTCCCACTCAGTCCTCAGCAGAAAACATTGGATATATCACCTACAAAAGTACCGAGGGCAAATTAATTCTGCACTAATCCAAATACCGTATAGGAAGCAAGTCACAGAGACTACGAAAAAAAAAACTGTTCATCCAGTTAATATTGCATCCGATTAATTGAATGTACCTACGAATATACGGACAAATAGAGCTCAGATAATTGAGTTTCTTTTGAATTGATTCTGTATAATTAAAAAAAGGCAACACGTTGTTTATCACTTACATTTTCCAACTTAAATTAAATTTGAACTCTCCTTAAGATCGTGGCATTAAATTGCCATTTGAACTCTTAAAATGCACTACAAATGCCGTTGCATGCAAGCACACGTTACGATTTAATTAACTGGCGTACAGCCAATAAATATCAGCCGTGACCATTGGTTATTAATACAGTAATCATGATTAAAACACAACCACGATGAACGTACGCAATTATAAGGTTGCGCAAGTATCGCATTATCCTCACGATTGCCGCGTTCCCATGCGGATTCAGTGTGAAATTGAAAAGTCTGGCAACTTAATCCGATACTATCTGCGATTTTTAACCGCGATCACATCCACCTTTCACTTAATGAAGCCGACACAATCGATTTGTTTTGCACCCTTCACCGTGTGCTCCACAGCTTCATTCTCTTCGAAAGCAGAACCACTTAACTTCCCCCTTGGGCTCTTCGTATCGTGGCGAATCGTTCGCGTGGAAAATTATGGACGTAGTCCTTTGTGCCACCAATCTTGTATGGATGATCTATTTTTCATCAGTGCGACATACATGGTGATACTTGTTATTTATTAATAACAAATATGATCGTTCTTTTTAAAAATAACTATGAAGATGTAAATATGGGTGTGCTAAAATTATGACAATTTTTGTCATAATCAAATGTGCCCAGATTTGTGCTTGTAATAAAAAAAAATGTTTGGAAGTTGGATGAAAATGTACCTCACGAAAACCTCTAATGATATAACCACTATTAGACAAATATTTTGAAAAGCGAGGTACCTACTTACCTAGATTTATACCAATGATCATAAGAAATGTGACTATGCTTGTTTGAAAAGAAGATGAAAATGTACACAGAGTTGTACTTGATCAAAATTGAAATACAGATCATTCATGTATCAATAGAAGGGGAAATATACCTCGAGTTGTGCCTGATCCAAATAAAAACCATCTACCTACTGATGCACAGTTCAAATAGTTGAGAATGGTTATTTGGAGGTTTTAATCGCTTATAAGCGAATTGGAATAATTGGACATCTTCAACTTGCGAAACCTTGATTTTTATTTTTTTTTATTTTTTATTAAATTATGCCTAACATTTTTTTTTCAATATTTTCCATATTACCACTTTGCTACTTAAATCTACTACAGTTTTCTAAACGGTTTTATAAACGTTGTGCATTTTCTTGCACGTTCTATTGAGTGCCCACTGTAAGATATTTTTGCAAATGTTTTCACAGCTGCTCAATTATTTCAAGAGGAAACTGACGAGGCGAGAGCGTATTAAAACTGTAATTGCACAATAATTAAACCAGTTTCTATTTTCACTATAATACTAAGCTGATAACGAAAGTTGCTGGCGACTCAGCGATTTTCCTCACTGCCCACGGCGACATACTTGCAAACGTCTAATTTTTGCTAAATGCATATTTATTTAAGTTGACGGGTTCTCAGCGCAGCTTCACGTGATAATTTATATTATTCTCGCATGCGTTTGCAAGGTGTGTTATTACCTTGTTTAATATTATTCTAGCACACATTTCTTGGATACATGTATTATCGTCTTTCTGGCATTCGTTCGTTAGATACGTTCTTTAGTTTCAAGTTTGTTGATGTTGTTATACAAGTTTATTGTTTCTTTTTTAATAATTGTTTAGTTGTTTTTTACATTTGTATTTGTTGTTTATTTGGCAAGTCCGAGTTGTAAGTTAATATAACAGTTTTTTCTTCGTGTATAGTTTTCATTTTTTTAACTATTTTAAGTTTATTAAGTTTGTACAAATTTGGTTACGATTTTGTAAATCATCTCATGAAAGTATAGTCTTTACAAGTGAGGAGCGTAAACCACACATGTCCACTAAAAGAAACTTGTGTATTTTATCTTAATTTCTTCGTAGCTTAGACATTGCTTGCACGATTGTACTTTCCTATGGATATGCTACAGGACAAAATATTTTTTGCACAAAGCCGATATCAAATTCGGATTTCTGAAAATCCTACCGAATACAACAATTAACTGATTTGAGACATATGGACATGTGTGCTGTTGCAAGGACGCTCCTCAAGTATCATACTTGTTTCTTTACATGTTTTACTTGTTTCAATTTGTTGTTGTAGTTCTACTTAATATCAATCAAAGTGTTTTTTTCTTGGTTTCGTGTCTTTTCAAAGACATGTTTACTAGTAAGCTATTTCTTAACAAATTTATTGCATATGTACACATTTGGGTGCAACTTTGTTAAAGTACACCCTACCCAATTAAAGTAAAATCTACAAAATTGTTTTCTTTCGTTACATATATATATATATATATATATATATATATATATATATATATATATATATAACAGATAGGTATCTATAACCTTTCATATAAAGTGTATCGCTTTTTTGTTACAAGTTTATTGTGGTTTTTTGTATGTTCATGGTTCCCTCTTCTTCTTCTGCTTTTACTTCTTCTTCTTCTTCTTCTTCTTATTATTATTATTATTATTTTGCTTCTTCAAAAGCAACTTTGCTTATGTACACTAGTAACAATGGTCATTACAAATTTGTTGTTTCATTGCAAGTTTTGCACTGTTGTTGTTTCATTTAAAGTGTGTCGTTATATTACATGTTTGTTGAAGTTTATTACTGAATAAGTATATCTATAACCTTTCATATAAAGTGTATCGCTCTTTCGTTCCAAGTTTATTGTGGTTTTTTGCATGTTCATGGTTCCCTCTTCTTCTTCTTCTTCTTCTTCTTTTACTTCTTCTTCTTCTTCTTCTGCTTCTTCTTCTTTTGCTTCTTCATAAGCAACTTTGCTTATGTACACTAGTAACAATGGTCATGACAAATTTGTTGTTTCATTGCAAGTTTTGCAATGTTGTTGTTTCATTCCCTTTGGGTACATTCCCTTTGGGTACATTTGACGGCTCACGCTCGTCATGCGCAAATTTTGGCGTAATAACATTTGATGAGTCCGACTCGTCATTTCAAATAACGCAATACGGCTGTAATAGTTATTTTTGAACTCACCGCCTCGAAAGTGACATTTGACGCACTCTATTGACAACCGGAAATCCGTATTTCCCGGTCTAGTAGACCGGGAAAACGGCAAAAAAACACTGTCATAAATAAATCAATACATAATTATTTATTGTGAACGATCTACATCGACTTAAGCAGGGTTATTATTGTACACATTTATCGTACAATTAGTACAATTTGAAATGCAAATTCCCGAACTTTCCACCGCATCGGGTTTAGATATAGTGTGCGACACATTAAGAGTTTCAGAGATTGTATAGTTTTCAACTTGAGATGAAGGTCCCGGAGCTGGTTGCATCAATCTTTCAGCTACGTTAATTTTACTCTGCACAGAGTCATCGACGTAACCTTCGGCCACGCTTGAAGATCTCCAACCGCCAAATTTTTTAAGAGTCAGTAAATCGCCACCGTTGTTTGCAAGTAAAGTAGCTGAACTTCTTCGAAAGCAATGACCAGTGTAGGCCTGTGGAGCCTCTAGCTGAAGGTACTGTGCCACAGAGCAAGGTATTTTGCCAATTGTATTAAGACCAATAGGTGAATTAATACATTTCCCATTTCTGTAGGTCAAAAAGAAACGTTTATTTGTCCCTACTCTTAAATTTTTGTATTTTAACAATAAATTTATCCATTCTGGATTGATCACCATAAAACGTCGAGAAATATTAGTTTTGGTCTCTGGTACATTAACAAGTACCATTTCATGTTTAAACTCGATATGATCAATTAACATTTTACATAATTCATCGCGGCGACAAGCGCCAGAAATGCCCAATATTACTACTGCCTGTAAAACATATTATAGAATAATAGAATAATATCGATTAATGAAACATATTGTGTACGTACCTTCATTAACAGAAATGAGTTATCAGGGGCTTCATGAATAAATTTGTCAATTTCATGACTTTCTAATACCTTGGATTTTTTCGGTTTCAGGTTATACGTTTCTTTTTTGAGAAATGCGTAAAATTTCGTAAATTTGGAAATATCTACGTTATTGTGTATTAGTAGACAGGACTTTAGCATAGAGTAAGTGGACCATAGCGACTTTTTGCTTGAAAAGGTTTGAAAATATGCCAGCAAACAATTTTCTGAATAAGTCCGTATTTTGTTTAACCTGCACCAATCCATAAATTTCGAGTATACCAACTCGTACCTTCGTTTGGATTTATCCGGCAATAAATTTTTAATTGCCGTATTAGCGGCATTGCGGATTTCCGGAGGTGTACAACTACTTATATCCGAATCGGAAGACATTTTATTAGAAACTGAGACTTTAAACGACAGGCTTTAAAAAATCAACTGTCAAAGTAACAATCATTGTTTTGCTATACAGCCATGGCTTGCTTTATTTCATATTTTGAAACGGAATGAAAATTATTTGAGTTTATGCTGATCGTTCTGTTCGTTTCAAAAAAAAAATGTACAAACCACTTGCGGGAATCATTTTCCCGCATTCACGCAGATGAAGCATTCGCTCCCTTCGGTCGCTCATGCTTCAAAATTGCGTTCATGCGGGAAAATTGTGTTCCCGCACTTGGTTTGTAATAGTTATTTACAAACCAAGTGCGGGAACACAATTTTCCCGCATGAACGCAATTTTGAAGCATGAGCGACCGAAGGGAGCGAATGCTTCATCTGCGTGAATGCGGGAAAATGATTCCCGCAAGTGGTTTGTACATTTTTTTTTGAAACGAACAGAACGATCAGCATAAACTCAAATAATTTTCATTCCGTTTCAAAATATGAAATAAAGCAAGCCATGGCTGTATAGCAAAACAATGATTGTTACTTTGACAGTTGATTTTTTAAAGCCTGTCGTTTAAAGTCTCAGTTTCTAATAAAATGTCTTCCGATTCGGATATAAGTAGTTGTACACCTCCGGAAATCCGCAATGCCGCTAATACGGCAATTAAAAATTTATTGCCGGATAAATCCAAACGAAGGTACGAGTTGGTATACTCGAAATTTATGGATTGGTGCAGGTTAAACAAAATACGGACTTATTCAGAAAATTGTTTGCTGGCATATTTTCAAACCTTTTCAAGCAAAAAGTCGCTATGGTCCACTTACTCTATGCTAAAGTCCTGTCTACTAATACACAATAACGTAGATATTTCCAAATTTACGAAATTTTACGCATTTCTCAAAAAAGAAACGTATAACCTGAAACCGAAAAAATCCAAGGTATTAGAAAGTCATGAAATTGACAAATTTATTCATGAAGCCCCTGATAACTCATTTCTGTTAATGAAGGTACGTACACAATATGTTTCATTAATCGATATTATTCTATTATTCTATAATATGTTTTACAGGCAGTAGTAATATTGGGCATTTCTGGCGCTTGTCGCCGCGATGAATTATGTAAAATGTTAATTGATCATATCGAGTTTAAACATGAAATGGTACTTGTTAATGTACCAGAGACCAAAACTAATATTTCTCGACGTTTTATGGTGATCAATCCAGAATGGATAAATTTATTGTTAAAATACAAAAATTTAAGAGTAGGGACAAATAAACGTTTCTTTTTGACCTACAGAAATGGGAAATGTATTAATTCACCTATTGGTCTTAATACAATTGGCAAAATACCTTGCTCTGTGGCACAGTACCTTCAGCTAGAGGCTCCACAGGCCTACACTGGTCATTGCTTTCGAAGAAGTTCAGCTACTTTACTTGCAAACAACGGTGGCGATTTACTGACTCTTAAAAAATTTGGCGGTTGGAGATCTTCAAGCGTGGCCGAAGGTTACGTCGATGACTCTGTGCAGAGTAAAATTAACGTAGCTGAAAGATTGATGCAACCAGCTCCGGGACCTTCATCTCAAGTTGAAAACTATACAATCTCTGAAACTCTTAATGTGTCGCACACTATATCTAAACCCGATGCGGTGGAAAGTTCGGGAATTTGCATTTCAAATTGTACTAATTGTACGATAAATGTGTACAATAATAACCCTGCTTAAGTCGATGTAGATCGTTCACAATAAATAATTATGTATTGATTTATTTATGACAGTGTTTTTTTGCCGTTTTCCCGGTCTACTAGACCGGGAAATACGGATTTCCGGTTGTCAATAGAGTGCGTCAAATGTCACTTTCGAGGCGGTGAGTTCAAAAACATGATTTGAGTTTGCCGTGCGATGATTGTTTTATGTTTTTGGTTTTGTTTTTGTTAGTTGTCACTAGCACCTAACGCTATTGCTTTGCGAGTAAAAAACTGAGATTGTTTGACGATATTTAGTTATATTTTATCTCTTCCATAATGTCAGATATTGAAACTGCATTATTCGAAAGTGATAATGAACGAGAATATGAAGAATTTGATAGAGATGCGTCAATTAGTGAAATGGAAATTGAAGACAATAACGAATTGGAAGATGATAGTGATAGCGACATACAACCCATACGACGAAGACGCAACAGACTCTTATCGAGTAGTGATAGTGAGTCATCTGATCAACCATTTCAGGAGGAATGGGTTTGGAATGAAACAGAAAATATACCTAATATAAAACAATTTTCCGATATTGCTGGAATCAATCCTATTTTCCTGCGAAGAGTAAGTGATAGTCCTTCGCCATTGAATGTCTTACACCAAGTGCTCACTCAAAGTTTTTGGGATATTATAACAGAAGAAACAAATAGGTATGCTAGACAAAAAATAGAAAAAGAAGGTTTTGCCAAGAAAAGGAATCAAAGATGGTTTCCTGTAAGTTCTGATGAAATGAAAGCATATATTGCGTTATGCATTTTGATGTCCCAAGTAAAGAAATCAAAGTTACATATGTATTGGTCTAAACGAAATATTATAAATACACCAATTTTCGCAAACACAATGCCTCGGGATAGGTTTTTTGACATTTCAAGTTTTCTGCATTTTACAGATAATGAAATAATAAATAAAAATGATAGAATAAGAAAAGTTAGAAATTTAGTAGATTATCTCAATAATACATTCTCTAATCTATATACTCCTAATAATGAAGTATCTATTGATGAATCTCTGATGAAGTTCAAGGGACGATTGAGTTATATTCAATTCAACCCATCAAAACGAGCTCGATTTGGCATCAAAATATATAAACTTTGTGAATCTTCATCTGGCTACTGCATGCGTTTCAAAATATACGTAGGCAAAGATAAAGTACAGGGTGTTGATATACCTGCTTCAGAGAGTGTAGTCATGGAAGTGGCGCAACCAATTCTAAATAAAGGCTACACATTATACATGGACAATTGGTATTCATCGCCACAATTATTTTCTGTTTTACAAAACCAAAATACAAATGTCGTTGGAACTGTCCGAAAAAACAGAAAGCATATGCCAAAACAGCTTGCTTCATTCAAATTGAAGAAAGGGGAATATAGAATGTTATCCTGTCGTGGTTTATTGGCATTGAAATGGAAAGACAGAAAAGACGTGTATATGCTTAGCACAAAACATGCAAATGTTGGAATGGTAGATACAGGCAAAAGGCGAAAACTAAAGGATGGCAATTTTGAAAATATTATCAAACCTTCATGCATTGTTGATTATAATAAAGGCATGGGAGGTGTTGATAAACATGACCAAATGCTAGCGTGCTTCCCTGTTATGAGAAAGTGTGTAAAGGGATATAAGAAAATGGCATTTTATCTATTAGACATGGCTATTTATAATGCACACATCATATATTCTAAAATAAACAGCACAAAAACCTCTGGCATTGTATCATATCGGCTGAGTATTGCAGAAGAACTATTAGAGCAAGTGTCACTGCCAAATTATAATTGCCGTGGTCGTCCTTCGCATAGTGATACACCATACCGTTTACAGGCAAAAACCTGGGCACCACACTTTCCAGAGAATATTCCATCAACAGAGTCCAAACAACACCCTACAAAAAGATGCCGAGTTTGTTATAAAAACAAAATTAGAAGTGAAACTACCTGGCAGTGCAAACAATGCCAAGTACCTCTGCATTTACCAACATGTTTCGAAAAATATCACACTTTGCAAAATTATTAGTAATTTTCTTTTTGATATATTTAGTTGTTAGTTGAAAACTACTTGTTATTATTTTTGTTTGTTTTATTTATCATTATTATTCTGTAATTATTATAAACTTATATCTTATTTAAACTATGTATTAAATTAAAATAAACAATTTGTTACATACAAAATATTGCATTATGATACTACTTCAGATAGCAACAAATTAAATACGTTTCAGATGAATGATACTCTTTAAATAATTCAGTACCCAAAGGGTTAAAGTGTGTCGTTATATTACATGTTTGTTGATGTTTCCATACCTACAAGTCCATTCTTCATTTATGTTTAAATTTTCATTTAAGTTTTTCGCTGTTTCAGTACAAGTTTGTTATTGTTATTTAATTAATTATTTATTGAACAGTGGCCCATCTCGACTGCTAATATGCTGCTCATGACTAATAACCGTAATCTCAAGAAGCAATGTCTTGATTACTTAAATAACTTACATACATATAACGAAAAGCGCTGTTTTGGACATCGATACTGTGAAAATATATTTAAAGTTTCTACTATTTTTAAGGTACTACGTAGTAACGTTATATGAATGTACGTCTATGTGATAATATTAATTAAGCGGAAATAGAAACTAGTAACATAATACAAAACTGCACCACTCATAAATTTTAAATCGTTGTCACATAATCGTATTACATAAAATAGCAAAAAAAAAATTGGCTGGGGTTCTTGTTTTGCAATAATTTTAACATTAATAACATTTTTCAGGTGTGCATCATATTTCTGGTAATTAACTTTTTTGTTTATAGATTTTTATGCTAAACCTGGGTAAGATTTTCCTAACAAAAATATAACTGCACTTGCATAACGTCTTTTCTTCTATATTTTCATAAAATGTTAGTCAAAATTTGGTTAAAGGAAATTAGGATTAATGAAGTATGAGAGAACCATTTAAAAAAAAAAACTTTAAATATTTAAAATTACAAATACATTAGAAATTAGGATTACTATTTGAAACAACTATAGTCTGTCCAATTTCAAGACGGAGTTAATATAATAATCGTATGCTTGATCACGTGCCGATCACGCTTGTAACAGGTTTATATAAGCTTCGGCTTGAAATTGGACGGAGTATAATTTATATTAAATTGCACATTGAAACGCGCAATAAAAATATACAAAAGTGTTTCTAACTGCTGCACTAATTGCAACGAAGTGCATTACTATTATATTCTCTTGTTCTGTATTATTGTTTGCAATACAATAACAATTCTACGCGCAATTCTAATTGTTTCCACTGTCCAGTGTGAAACTCATAAAAGGCATGACCACCACAATCAACGCGATCAATTGATGCAACAAAGAGGAGTCTGGAACCGAAACGATAGATTTTAGAAAGCAGCGAAATTGCAACAAAATAAAATTACTTTGGTCTAGATTCGTGGCTGCTGAACGGACCGCGATAATTACCCCATCACGAATGTAAATCGATTTAGATAAACGGAAATGGAACGAAATTACAACGTTTATGGATGTAAATTTATAATTGCGTTTACACGCCTCGTTTATACAATTATAATTGTTTCACTTGGATTCAGTGTGCACCTACAAATTGCAACGGGTTTAATTGTAGTGTTGGTTTTCATGTAATGCCAGTACTAAATTGTTCATATTTTATGTGCAAAGTAGTAGGATAATGATAAGTTTGCACTATAATATTAGCGAAGACGAATTTTTGTATATTGATGTACTTCCAATTTCTTAATTTATTATTAAGTACGTAGTATTTATAGATAAAGTATTTTTTTCCAATTCGCATTAATAAAATGCTCATTGTGTATATTGAATATCATATTTAAAACAACACTTAAATCGAATGGGTGAATAAAATGTTTACATTCTCTCTGTATTCACTATTACCATTGACAATGTGAATAAAGTAAAAAAATACGTAACTTCACACTAGCCTTGAAATTTTCATTGTGACCTGACAATGTGACACTTTGCGCAAATTTTATAATTCTAATAACGAATTGTAAAAATTCTTGTATGATACACGTCAATAAAGCAATGCTATCCGCTATTCTTCAATTCTGATAACGAATTGGAAAAAATCTTGTATGATACACGTGAATAAAGCAATTTTATTCACTTATACCATAAATAGCTATTAACCGTGTAAAATGAATGAAGTATGTGAAAATGAAATTTACGGGACTCTTGGATTATAGAGAAATTTGTTTTACTTGTACATTTATTAATACGCGAGTTCCCCTGCACTTTTTTAGTTCTAATTTAATTAATTTAAATCTAATTAAGTGAGGATTTAGCTCGACCTCAAATATTTCCAGTTATTGTGCACGAGTTTTATTATTCACCTTCATGCATACAATTATTGCAGGAAAATATTTATCCTGCAGTGATCGCGTCGAGTGCCAAATGGGAAATTGGACTAATGCGGTGTTATGTTTATCTACATTCGCTGTCTTCGCTCCGTTGAGATGGGTTTTCTGTTTTTTACCTTTTGCAGCGAACAATGCTATTTATACTTGTACAGTTATGTGTTATGTAGAGGAACTGAGTGACCTTTTACCTCCAGGGGCATTTATATAAGTAATTTTTGCTGTGGCAATTTAAGACTGCAATGACTGTTGCGGGTGATTTATGAAAAGTTTAACATTTAAAGTGTTACACTCTGAAGACCAGTTTCGTCCTGGAGGGTCTAGTTCTAGTCAGTTCTGTCATTGAGTAAGGAATCTTTACTCAAAGGTTCAGTGCTCCCCAGAGAAGATATCCAAGTTAGAAATCACTAGATAGCTATGTACTACATAAAAATAACACATCACTAGGAGGATTCTCAAAAATCTTATCAAAATATATTTATTAAACATTAAAATACTTTATTAAAATCGATTCAAATGTTATTAACATAGAAAATTTTATTCAGAAATAACATTATTCAAATCGAAAAAATTATATCTCATTACTATAAATACATTTATATAATTCAAAATCGGTTACTTATTTTTTTAAGTATATGCGACTTCAAGTGTTACGTATTCTTTCGTTCAGGCATTCAGATCGTGGTGATTGAATCGATGGACGGCGATAACAATTATTACCATTTAATGAGGCATCGCGTAAGCGACATGATATAAAAGCAGGAGCTCAATCGAAATAATAAATTATAATGAAGGTAATTAAAAGTCAACTTTCATGGGTCGATTTGTGTTGCACAATGAAGCAGGTTTCTAAAAAATAATACGATTCGTATCCAATTTCAGATCATATACTTACTGTTTTCGCAAAGATTCAGTGTGCAATAGAGCTGTTTTCGCAAAGATGCAGTGTGCAATAAATAAATTGGTCAAATGTTGTATTAATTATAATTTTGAAATGAGGCTGTTTTCACTTAAATGTAACCGTAAATTAAGATTTATTTGCAACGTCGTTGTATGGACTAATTTATTTATTAAAATTATTATAATATGCAGGGTGACTCAGATTGGACCTTCACCATGGGCATGCCGTTTCTTATGTCATACACATCCTATCAACGTTAGGCCTACTTTGTAATCATATTCAACAACTTTTCCCGAAATTTCTTGGAAACATACACAGAATGTCCAGAAAATCGTTGCAGTATACTGCATATTAAGAATGTACCCTACGGTAACACCACTGCCTATATGTATAGTAAACTCTACGAGTAATTACAAAACACAGCCAACTTTGGCGAGAATTGTTTGGTAACTGAGTTTTATCCTAAGTTCGATAAAAATTTCAATGAATCCGAAATTTGGATGTATCATTCAATACGTACCAAATCTCGGTACGCAGCTACATTTCGAAAAAAAAACATTTGTGTTAATAAATTTAACGATCGGAGATATATCTCAGTCGCTAATAGTAATAATTATGCTGAATTCCGAAGTTAACATTTTCCGGGTGATTGCTAAATTAAAGCCAATTAATGCGCTTTGGGGTAATTGCATCTCGCAAGCAAATTAGATGAGGTTGCGAGCACGTCCAATTAACAAATTACACGTGAAATTAAGCATCAGAACTGGCACGTTAATACCTTAATTGCGGTTAAGTAGTTTGCATGTCACAAGATTAAGAAAACGGGGCTAATTACACGCACTGTCAAAATTGTTGAATGCACGAGGGCTGCGTGCATCGACCGGTGCATTCGATCTCCTCGGGGAACTTTCACGTCACACTTTTTTAAGAATCTCGCGGCTCTGCCGGGTTTCTTTAAAGGTAACGTGATATCATCGTGTGAGTCATTGAGTCATGCCGGGGCAAGCATAATATGCTACTTTTTTCACAAGGCAATCGGGCAAAAAGTACACGCATCGGACAGGAAGCTGGACTCTCTGCGATCGACGACAGATATCTGGACGCGATATCGAGAGGGTAATTGCCGATGTGCACGAATATATCCAAGGAAGCTTCTTGCTGTAATACTGTAATACATAAAACACACAACCGGTTAATGGCCGGGTGTTTATTTGCATGCAATAAAATTGTATACACTTAAGTTGTAATTAATTAGAAAGTTTTTGAGGAGTGCTATGGCCAATCAAATATGTTTCTCCTACAAGATAACAATACATATTATACAAGTAATTAACGCTAATTTATTATTATTGTTATTATTATTGTGGTCGTTTCAATATTGAAGTTGTTTTGTGGGTTGTTGGATTAGTCCCATTGATTTGCATTAATGGGGATCGACGTAAAGTTATAATAATAATTATTTTTATAATTATTATACATCAATCGTAGTTAAATCCATTCACAATACAGTGAAATAGTCTATATGTTGTATGCTATAGCCCAGGGCAGCAAAATCCAGGGGCGGCAAATTTTTGGAAAAATATGAAAGTCACAATAAGAAATAAATATACAAATAAATAGAGAAATGATGAACCGAAAAGTAAACTAGAAGACGTGAAGCGTGAATCATAATGCTCCGTCTTTGTCATACTCTTAACTCTTTGAAAATTCAGACCAAATATGGAAAATTCAGATCAAATTTTAGTTGTTAAAATTTAAGAATCGCTGTCAAAATTTTACATTTATTGACCAATTTAGCGCTATGCACAATCTTAAAAATTTCGATTCTTCAAGTTCACATATTCGAATTGTCGATTGTAGTTTGCGCGTAGTAAATTAACTTTACTTTTCATTCGTTCTGTTGCAATTATAGATAAAATGTGATAAGTACCTGCGATTAAAATTAATCCAAGTATTGAGAGTCAAAATTTAACATTTGTAGCCCAAATTTGTGAATCTCAGGTAAAATCGTAAAATTTAAACAAAAAATCGTAATAAATGGTCAGGTAAAGTGTAAAATCATTTGAATTCTGACATATTATGTTAACATTTTGGATAAAATTTGATGACCGCAGTCAGAATATTATAATTGTCATTGTTACCATTGGACGTGACAACAGACAATAGAATTTGTGAGTTTCTATTAAAATTACCGATGGAATTTGCCACCTGCGAACAAAATTTCATATATTTTGTTAAAATTTAGGAATAGCAGTGAACAATTTTGATGAAACTTGTAAATTACAGTAAGAAGCTATAAATTGTCTTGAAATATGGCAAGCTTATATAAAATTTCAGTTTCGGCCTTACCACTTCAACTTAACCTTATACCCTGATTATATTATACCCCTTACCCTTATTGTCGGCCATTTTTTTTACAATTCTTTAATATGAATATTTTTCATTTATTGATAAAATTTGAACATTACAGTTTAAAAGTCATAATTCGTTAAAATTGGAAACTTTTCAAATTCGACCATTAATTCGAGTGTTTTCGAAACAAAGACAGCCCAAATTTGGCAAGTTTATATCAAACTTGCAAAATTCAAACCAAAAGTGGTAAAATTCAGATCAAATTTGAAATGTTAAATTTTAAAAATTATTGTACAAAACTATCAAAACTCTACACAATGTTGTCCAAAATTATGAATACCATTTCATAACCAATGAAAGGATAAAATTTAATGACCGCAGTCAGAATTTTATAATTCAGATTAAATTTTATAATTATCATTGTTTCCATTGGACGTGACAACAGACAATGGAATTTGTGAGTTTCTATTTAAATTACCGATGGAATTTGCCACCTGCCAACCAAATTTCATATATTTTGTTAAAAGTAAGGAATATCAGTAAAAAATGTTGATGAAATTTGTAAATTACAGTTATAAGCTATAAATTGTCTTGAAATATGGCAAAATTTTATAAAATTTCAGTTTCGACCTTACCACTTAAACTTAACCTTATACCCTTATTATATTATTATATTAACCAATGTTAACAAAGAAAATTCACTTTTGAAAAGTTCACTTTAAATTGTTAATATCGTTGATAGTCCAGTCATATTAGCCTCAAATCTTATAATAACGATTTATAAGTTCGAATTATCAATTATATGATGGATAATTGCAGACTAGCGTTTGTTTCTCACTAGTTCTGTTGAAATCTTAGGTTAAATATGATATGTGTCCTTAAACTAATTCAAAATTTAACATTTGCCATTGAAATTCAGGTAAAATCGTCAAATCTCCTTTGCATTCTGACGAGTAATTTAGGATTTTAATTGTAATTTAATTTTTAATTTTAATTGTAATTTAGTAGTTTAGGATCAAATTTGATATATGCAGTAAGAATTGCTCAATCATTCAGATTGAGTTTTATATTTATCGTTGTAACCATTCCATGTGAATGTCAATTCTATTCGAAATTTTGCAGACTGGCATTTGCTTCTCACTGGTTCTGTTGAAATTTTGGGTGAAATATGATCCTTGAGGTCCTTGTCACTCTTATCCAGTTAAACAATACAAATTTTGTGAACACTTATGTATAATACCCGAAGGATATACTGTCGCTCTTAATATTCGACAATTTTGCCTGAAGATGGCTGAAATATCAGCTGAAACTCGTTGCAAATAGTAATAAATAATTTTATTAACGAATTATGATGTTTCACTGAAGATAACAATAACATTAATATGAGAAGCAATCAGAAATAGATCCTTTATAATAGATATGTTTTTCAGAATGATTATAAAAGTATTTCGCATATCTTATAACAAAAATCACAAAATTGTGTCTTCACGTTTCTATGTATAGAAAAGTATGTATATGCTATATAGTTTATTATACAAACATATTTAATAAGCAATTAGCGGTACTGTCTACAACTTTATGTAGATACACATCACCTAGACACAATTCTTGGGAAGATTATAACTTTGTAAAAACGGTTAAATTTTTTTTTCAAAACTTCTAAAACTTCTTACAATTTCCACGATTTGTACTCTCTGCCTTTCATTATGACCTCTAAACAAAACAAATTTAGTGTTTGTTTTGTAATAGAACAACTTCTACAGTGATCATATTTGAGAGAGCTATTAAAAAGAGACCATTTTTGCATAGAGACTCTATGATACTCAAAATGGCGATATACTTGATATTTTTTCAAGCTTTCTTCCAATTTTTAGAGCCAAATGAGATATAAACTTGGGGATGGGGGGTACATTTTGTTGGATTCTTGCAAGGATTGGACATTGTTTCCAGGGCGGCAAGTTGCTGGTAGACCCTAGGCGGCAGAAGTATAAATCCGCCACTGACTCCGTACTCATGTTTATGTATAACATAGATAAAACATAATTGGTGTGTCTGCAATAGGTATAAATGTATATTAATCACAAATTTGCCAAATAACTGCCAAATCTGCCAAATTAGTCTGTTTCCGACTATAGGTCTGATCTTCCCTAAGTTACCTTAATCGTTCGTTAATTTCCTTGTAATATCATTGCCGACACCATGGTGCTTTGGTAGCTATAGAAACTAAAATTATCGACTATAGTTAATCAGACATTACATATGTATACGATACTTATTTTTGCTTTAGGCTATTACTGACTACTCAGTTCCGTACATTGTTCTCGTGACAAGCAGGAAAATGAGGTTTTAATGGCTAATTTCCATATTTTTTTCGTTCAATCATCAGCAAAATAGAGCGGAATTAATGGCTAGATGCGGACGGCTTTTCTTGATCAATTCAAGTAGCATCAATTACAAGTGCCGCCTACGTGCATTCAGATTGAACCGCCGTACGTGAGCCAGATAATGCCAGTTATTATCACTGTGCTTTATTACAATTTATTTTATTTTAAACGCAACACAATGGCTTAAACAGCCAAACGATATGTAACCTCTCTAGCTTCGTGCCCGCATTGTCCGCATCGCTATCATATGTTAAATCCCACCTTCATTCCTGCTGACGTTGCCCATTAAGGTGCGTGCACACCAAAAAGCGAGGAATCGCTCATTTTAGCTCTTTGTTTGAAAAATAGTCTTAGAGCAACCAAAGCCGCACCGATATTTTGTTCAAGTTGCGAAAATAAATTAATCAAACACAAACAATTAAACCAACTTCAGGAGTGGAAAACAGTTATAACTTATAAGCAATTCGAGAGGTAAGTTTTGACCAGTCTCGGACGTTATTGCTAGCCCTCTCTATCGCTCGGGCGCAAACTCAACCTCGACTGGTAAACAATACTTACCTCCCTTAATGCTTAAATAACTAGTATTTAATTCCGTTATGAAAAGCCAAATTTTACATCAATTTATGTCGTTATGAAACGTTAACTTTTTCACAACTGTCACGCACACAGTTATATAATGTAGTTATGTAAAGACATTTCATAACTGCAGTTCCCACCAAGCTTCAAACTTTTTGTAGGTTACAGCGTATCTATTTCTGGATTTTTCTGGTAGTAGACTACCCATGGCAACATTAGCAGAGTCTTCAACATCATAAGTTAGTTCTGAATTGCTATTTGAGGACAATTTTTGGCATTGTTATTAAATTTGTGAATTATTTTAGTTTCTTGACAAATTTGTTTATGCCAGTGCAATCATGTGTTCCGTATAAACAATAGGTATAAGGTTATCTGATTCTGTGATGTAGTAAGGGACGTTCTTATTCAAATAGTAGATAAAATAATTCTGACGGAATTAAATAAAGTCACTTTTCATAACTGATTACGTAAATATCTAGTAATATACTATATGGATACCTGAACCATTAAATAACTATAGCAATATATAACATAATCAGGCGCTCAAAAGACGAAAAACTCCGATCCTAAGGCAATTTGAAAATATTGTGACTCGTTTTATCAGAATTTAAATGTAAAATGATCTCGCATATACAAATATATTTGGCAGCAACAAAGTCATAATTCAAAAATCATAACTTTTCAGTGATTTTTGCAGAAAATGAGCAATGTGATATGATTACAGAGCGGATTGTAGGCAAATGCCTATCAGTCATGTTTATAGGCATCAACAAACGGATAGTACAAAACTATGTTTCATCATTTTTCCTAAATTTTAAGCAGTATTTGCTTTTGCCTATTTTTCCCTATTTCAGCAGTTTTATAAACAACTTCAGATTTACAACTTTTTGTTCTTACATTTGCCTACTTTGCAATATTAGTCAATTTAGTCATATTTGCTTAATTTTGCCATATTTTTGCCTAATTTTGCCACAATTATTGCCAAATATATATGCCAAAATATTTTTGTTTTCAACATAATATATCGCCATTCTAGAGAAAATTATTTTCCAGCTATGATGTGGAAAATAAATCTCACTTAATTTGAAGTTAAATTAAATTTTAATAATTTTAATAACTCTTTTCTTTGTCAGTTCTGCGTGACTCTCGACTCTCGTTTACTTCGGTGTGACAAAATGTCTACTTAATTAAGAGAATAAAACTAATTTCGAAAAATGCATTTTTGGCAGTGTTTTTCAAATAATCGATAAATTAATCACTACTACATCATGCTGAGCGACCAATTTCTAGTAACATATATGTATTTTCAGAAAAAGACAAAAGTAGATAATATTAAAATGATATTGGTCATTGCAGAAATTAATAGCCATTACAATATATTTTATTTTATAAAATATATTTTTCTGTATTACAGTCACTGATCTGTATATTAACTGGATTGGGCTTAGGGCGTATTCTGGCATCTGAGAGCGTTCCTGATTGAACGGCGCCATGACAGTGAAATTGAGGTTTTGTGACACGATTCGGCAGCGGCGACTGGAAATCTTGAAAATATTCACATCATAACATCAAAATAAACATAGGTTATGTTTACTTATTTCAGACAGAAGGAAACGTTCCCGATGAATCGGATTTCTTCCCGCACTCGAACATGCACTCGAACATTATGTTTTTAAAATACCTTCAGATAAAACTGCTACATCTGAGAAATTGCGGCTAACTAAATTGTCACAAAACCTCAACTTTTGCCAAGATGGCGGCGCTCAATTAGGAACGCACTCTACCGCTTAAGCCCAATCCAGTTAATATACAGATCAGTGATTACAGTACTATTTACAGTAATCAAATGTTATTACTGCCTATTTCTGCCTAGTTTAATAATTATTGCTGCCTATTTGCCCATTTTATGACTTGTTGGTGCCTGTAATCTGTTCTTTAGTTATGATCCTCATCGAACTAATAACTTATTATTGCCGCTCTTTGAGTCCAATAAAAATGTCGCGAATAGTTATCTGGGGGTTGAAATTGTCAGCAACGGGATTAGAAGCTCATTGGCCAGACTTGGCCAACTTTGGATAGACTGGCCTTTAAAGTGTTAACTAACGACCGCCAGATAGATGAAACATAGAACGGGCTACAATATCAATCATTTGTAATAACGGGTCTATCTCAAACTATCCTATAACTAGTCGCCACTTCATTAGTGGATGACTAGACTGGTTCTAGGAGAAGGTCTATCCAAAGTTGATAATTAGGCATCTGCCAGACAGTCATATTCACTAGGTGAGTTAGAAACTTGCAAAAAGCGGTTATAGTTTCGTTTGGGTAACGTAAAACCTATTAACTTTCCTCAAGTATATCAGTACATGGAAAACCTGTCGTAAGTAACATGTCATATCAAGGGACAAATCCATAAACATGCAGATGTTATGCAGACATATCTGATTATCTATATGATTGTTGGTTTGTAATTCGGCGAGGTATGTGGACTATATCGCGGGTTTACAAGGAAAAGTGACCAAATCAAACAGGGCAGTTTCTAAATATATGCATTTGGAAATTCAACACTTTGTGATATATCTAGTTTTCAATATTTATTGTTTTTGCAAAGTTTTTATTAAAATTCTAGTGAACCACGACACAACATAGAAACTTTTTCCTGATAAATACCACAAACTTTTATGGTGCCTGCTCAGTTCAGCTCTTATTTGTCAAATTTTGACTTGGTCACTTTTGCTCGTATTCCCACGACATATTTACTTGTACATTGCGTGTGTTTTTGTAAGGAATCGTTATAACACTCTTGTACTTTCTTTAATTAATGTCATCCTTGTTTCAGGAAATGGTTCAAGCCAAGGATCCGCCGTCTTATTATCTAAATAAGTTGAGAACGTATTTGGACCCAAAGGCTTCCAGGAGTCATCGCGTGAGTAATGTTTGTTGTATTATATCATCGCGTCCTCCGAGCCGCACTTAAGCCGTACATGTTTTTTTACATGCTCTCTAGTGCAGCATCTTGAAACTCTATGAATCATTTAACTGCCGAGTGATATATGCATATTTTTATTATAATAGTGATGTTATTGCAGACAACTGTTTTGCTTCTCGTTTTTCATTTCTCATCTGCATATCTCATTTCGCTTATTATCAACTGACACACGATATATTGGGTTATCACAATTCATAGTGAAGTGTTTGTAACTGCTATCGAATTCGGACGTGTAGAGCCATAAGATTAAATCCCATATTTACGGTACAACTGTTTAAAGAGTCTTGAAATGATTGCAGTGTGATGTATTAAATTTGCCAGTATTTCCATACCTGAGGATACATTATCTGCCGAGATACCGAAATACGGTTATCTGCCGTATAACCACAAGGAGATTATACACAATCAGTCTAATGCGTTGCAATTCTTGTGGAGTTTGTAGCTTGGTGGTATTGTAAACCCTCGGATATTTGCAACCTTATCAGTGGATGGAAAAATTAACCCTGTAGTAAGATATTATTTCTGTATACGTAGCGATGAAAAAGATTATATTAATTATTTATTCCCTGACTATGGGATGAGAAGTACTCACAAACTCATTCATCTGCCTGTTAATCAAGTAGTGAATTTCATACGAACATACGTCTGGAATGCGCTTGTTGCACATCTGCAGACGGCATGTAAAACGTCTGTTGGAGGAAGAAGGCTGGCTTGGTGGTAATCACGAAGTGTCACGTTGTCTACGGGTTTATTTATCAAGGGACACAAAGCCCGAGGTCGTAAAACTCGGGTTCTATCCGCGAGTAATTGTAAAAAAGTACCCATGTAAACGTCAAAGCGCAGGGGTAATCGGACGGCTATCGATTTTTAAGGGAAAATTAAAAATTTTCATCATGAGAAGTTTGTAAGGGCGATGCATAGTCGCAGTTTTTGTTGCTGAAACACGAGCTGCCGGTTTTTTTTCTGCTGCACGCTGCACATACAAATAAATCTCCCGTGTGTAATGAAAACGCCTAACTGCATTGTGTTGGATTATGCCTACAAATTTACTCCACATTTTTCAATAGTTAATATTCCTCTATTTGATTTTTTGCATATTTTGAGCAAAAGAAATCATAGAAGCGACAGTAAGTTGCCACAGCAGTCGAAATGACTAAGCAACAATGTAAAGTGTAAAAAAAAAGGTTGTGAATTCAACAATCAGAAATATTTAATTATTATAAATTATTATAAATTGTATTAACATTAATTCATCTAGTTTGTAGTAATATATTATAGAATCTGTCTGTACCAAGGCTTTCAACTCTAAAAGAGATAACATTGTTTCAGTTATCTCGGACCCGTTTAAAAAATATATTTCGACTTTAATTTTACAGGACTCGTCCGAAATATTTTATTTTTCGTCCTAATGCATACAATACTATTTTGGTACTTATCAAAGTTAATATTTAATAATCACGCGACCACTTGTCTCTACAACATCGAGTGATTATAATACCAAGTAATAAAGGCTAACACATAATATTGGCACCAAAATTGCAAACAATGTTTCAAAGTACGCACTGCATCAAAGCACCGCAGCCTGCCTGCCTGCCGTCAAGATATTTAGAAATTCATTTGAGGTGCAGCGATGATCATTATGACCATCATCGGATGGAAAGTGTTAGGTAACCTGGCTTTTGAGGTGAAGGTCACGACGGGAGTAGCATACGTTATTAGTCACAGCTTAAATTAATTCGTTTCAAAGCCTTCCCTACAATGAATTACCAGATTACATACTTAATTCGTTCCAGTCTAAGGCCATGATTACATATCTGCACGCATAATGTGGTGTAAAACAAGATTTACGTGCTCGTGTCGTTAATTACTAGAAATGTTACGTTTGATCATTCTAGATATAAATATTAATAATACTACATCACGTATATGCGTTATACATACAGAATAATTTAACTGAATGAATAACTTCAGAGAATTGTTTCATTATTTTTCATTACTTCTATGAAATAAAAAAAAAAACTAGAATTTGCGAAAAGTGGAAACAAATTTGAACAATTGTCTCTAGAATGTTCGTCATTTGTGTCACATCTGCATAAATTATTTTCTGGATAATTCTTTAATGTTGAAAAATTGAATAACAATTCTGAGAAATATAAAAATATGTTTTAGAATTTCTTTGATATAATAATTTTGATATAATAAATTATGTATTTGTGGACATTTTGACTAAACTTCAGGTTAAAAAAAGTTTTGAAATACAATAGTTTCGAAAGTATTACAGATGTCTCTAACATATTTTCATTCAGCTTAGAATCCTCGTTTACGGAGAAAATTATGCTAACATTTTTTTTGTCTATATGTGCATAGATAGATACGTTTATTAATGTTTATATGGTGTGTTTGAGAAAGAGGACGAACATAGGGATTTAGGATGTTTTAAACATTTTTACGAATGACTGCTCCGATATTAAATATTGAACAATTTTCATCATTTTTGTTCGAACTATATTGATTTAAAACTCTTATGTTTTAAAATGGGTTGCCATTAATTTTAAGACAATAAACAATTACCGTCCAATAACTTAAAAAAAGATGATCATTCATTTTGTACTGAAATAGAAATGCTACTGCTCTAACATATCATATTAATAACTATGCGGAGAAAGTCTTGAGATGTCCACATCAGATTGTTTTGACCTGAACTTGTAGCCTACGTACATACGATAAGTTAAATGGCAAGAAGACTTGTAATATCGGCAACCAACTATACATGAGATCATAATTTTTTAATGAATTTTCTCTTTATTTTAACTGAAATCATTTTTTCAAAAGGGGATCTTATGTTAAAACCTCGCATGCCACTGTGAGTTTAGGCCCTGACTTGTATTCTTTAGTCATGGTTATGATTTTCATCAAACACAATATTTCTGGAAATATTTTTATTTTCGAAAATTAAAAAAAATATATGCTTGTATTAATTAATGTTAAATAATTGTGGGGCTTAATGCTGTTGGCAACTAAACCGTAGCTAAAATATTCCTACTTGCCCAAACCTCAAAATATCTTTAATTATTCAGATGCAACTATCGAAGATTTCTACATTACAGAAACGAAAAATGGTCGGTGACTCTACATCTACACAGGTCCTCAGGGACCTGGAAATATCGTTACGTACTAATCATATCGAGTGAGTAAATATGCAAAAAGAAAATTAGCATCGTATTAAACCGTTAAATATTTAGGTGGGTCCGTGAATTCCTCAACGAGGAAAACCTGGGCCTCGACGTGCTCATCGACTACCTGAACTTCCGGCTAAGCATGATGCGGCACGAGCAGCGCATCGCCGAGTTCCGGTCAGAGAGTGAGGAGCAGCTGAACCAGAATAACACAACGGTCGCCACCATGGACAGGACGTACAACGGATACATACGGCCACCACTGGATATGACCGACAGCCCAGGCATTAAAAGGCGATCGAAACACGTGGCAAAGCTTAACATGGGGGAGTCCAAGGACGATATCCATGTTTGCATTATGTGTATGCGAGCAATTATGAATAATAAGGTCAGTTCTGTTCATTAACTTAGTTATTACTAAAGTACTCCTTAGTTATCTAGTAGCTTTATATTTTTGTAATCCTTTGATAATATGTTTATGTAAACCACCCAACTCGCACAGAATTTAGAAATACATAATTGAAACGTTTAAAAAATTTGCTTAGGAAAACCTAACCGTTCTATATTTATTTTTTTAATACTTCGTACCGTCTGAATATGTTTATGTAGACAACCCAATTCACATAGAATTTAGAAATAATTGAACGGGCAAAAAATTTGCTTAGCAAAACCTAACCGTTCTATATTATTTTTTTTATTAATAATTTGTTCCATCTGAATGGACTTTGACACATAGCTAGGATCTAATAAAACACTGTGTTTGAAACTTATCCTTTTGGTTTTTTGGTTGCCAGTATGGATTTAACATGGTCATTCAGCACAGAGAAGCAATAAACTGCATATCATTAAGTCTAACGCACAAAAGCCTACGGACCAAGGCGTTAGTTTTGGAGTTACTGGCCGCAATCTGCTTAGTCAAAGGAGGACACGAAATAATCCTCTCCGCTTTCGATAACTTCAAAGAAGTGCTAAAGGAGCGTCACCGATTCCAAACTTTGATGGAGTACTTCGTTAATCCGGAACTTTTCCACATAGAGTTCATGGTAAACACAATCCATTACCAACGCTTCATTAATCTATAAGCGTATAATATATTGTAATTGCAGGTGGCTTGTATGCAATTTGTGAATATAATCGTGCACTCGGTGGAAGACATGAACTTTCGAGTTCATCTGCAATACGAATTCACCGCCCTGAATTTGGACGAATATTTGGAGAGACTGCGGATGACGGAAAGTGAAGAGCTTCATGTCCAAATTTCTGCTTATCTCGACAATGTTTTCGATGTTCACGCCCTCATGGAGGATAGTGAAACTAAAACATCAGCCTTAGAGAAAGTAGCAGAGTTGGAAGAAGAATTAGGCCAGGTAATGTTAATTTACATATCTATACCGAAATGCTCACTTCATTGATGATTTTTAAATATAAAATCAATGAGGAGTATAGTTTTCCCAATTCAAGTTAGTATATTTTGTAGGCTCATGATCGACTCCATGACTTGGAACACGAAGCCTTGGCCAAGATTGGGGAGCTGGAAACGGAGATGTGTATGCTGCGGCAGGAACGTGATGAGCTTCTCGAACTGCGCAAGCAACGAGAAGAAGAAGTTACAACATTGCGGCGAGTGGTCCAGCAACACCAACAAGAATCAAAGAACCGACAGTCAATGTTAGAATCGAAAATAATGGAGCTCGAAACTATAACGAAAAGTTTGCCACGAGGATCAACAAGTATGTATCTATACTTAAAAGAAATATTTTGGGCACTACATTTTTCCTACTACTGAAATTAAATTTAACCTTAACTTTAATTACGACCTTATGATTAACTACTAACAAAAATTCTATTCTCATTATTCATTACCTATATAACTAGTATTGTGCTATCATCTAATTTTTAGTTGCTGGTCTTTCGGACATGCTAGAAACGACACCCCCCAGTTCATCCAACTCGACTTCAGCAACGACGCCGAGCACACCTGTGATACCTCCTCCGCCTCCAACTGCGCCCGCGGCACCACCACCACCGCCTTGCCCGCCCCCACCACCTTTGAGGCTGTCCACGATACCCTCAGGGCCACCTCCACCACCGGCACCAGGTTTCATGCCAGCACCCGATGGGGCAATGACAATAAAGAGGAAGGTCCAAACGAAACACAAGCTACCGACGATAAACTGGATCGCTCTCAAGCCTACTCAGGTAAATTGCTTTAATAATAATTAGTAACAATTTAAAATTAAATTATAACCATTTATTTTTTTCCAGGTAAGAGGTACAATTTTCAATGAACTGGATGATGACCGACTACACAACTCTATAGACTTTAATGAATTTGAGGAACGATTCAAGATAGGCAATTTGAGTGCAATGAGTAATGGCACGAACGAACCTGATGGCTTGAACAGTATGCCCAGCAAACGGTTTAAGAAGCCAGAAAACATTACGGTTCTTGAACATACTAGGCTACGAAACATTGGTAAGCTAACAGCAACTTCCACATTGCAATGGGTACTATGTTACTGTATTTTTCCAGCAATATCGAGGCGAAAACTAGATATGCCGGTAGATAAAGTCGTGAACGCTATAAACCAGTTAGATTTGAAGCAGTTATCGCTAGAAAATGTCGAGTTGCTGCAGAGGATGGTGCCTACCGAGCAAGAAGTTAAAGCTTATAAAGACTTTGCTGCCGAGAAGAAAAACCCAAGCCTCCTAACCGACGAAGACCGGTTCCTGATGCAACTTGCGAAGGTTGAAAGAATTTCCTCGAAGTTGTCCATCATGAGCTACATGGGAAATTTCTTCGACAACATCCACTTAATTACTCCCGTGAGTACCAAACACACCTATCTAATTTGTATGAGTAATGAAATTTATTTACAGCAAATCAATGCGATAATCTCAGCTTCGAGTTCTGTGAAGAACTCGAGAAAACTAAGATCTGTACTAGAAGTGATATTAGCTTTCGGAAATTATTTAAATAGTAGCAAACGAGGACCCGCGTACGGGTTTAAACTGCAATCATTAGATTCACTACTGGACACAAAGTCTAGTGACAAGAAAATGTCGTTGCTGCACTATATTGTGGCGACGATCCGGCAAAACTTCACCGAATTAATCAGCTTCGATTCCGAGCTCACTTTCATAGAAAAGGCGGCAGTAGGTGAGTACCTCATAAAAATAATTGTATTCCAATATTGAAAGCATAATTTTCAGTTTCTCTGGAAAACATAATGACGGACGTTCAGGAACTCGAAAAGAACATGGAAGCTGTGCGTAAAGAAGCGGAGCTGCGGGGTAAAATAAACAACAACCCAATTCTGCGAGATTTCCTAGGGAACTCCGAGGACAAGTTGAGGAAACTTAAAAATGACTCAAAATCCGCGCAGGACGCATTTCGGGAGTGTGTGGAGTTCTTCGCTGAATCTCCTAGAACCACCGATGCTAACAGTTTCTTCTCGTTGCTTGTTAGATTTGTAAAGGCATTTAAAGTAAGTTTGCTTTCTCAACACTGAATTGGGGACGTCAGACAAAATTACAATAAATGAGAAACTTGAATTTTGTATATTATTGCTAACGATTATTTTTCCAGACTGCAGATCAGGAAAATGAAACGAGAAGGAGGCTCGAGTTAGCGGCCTTGAAGAATAACAAATCCAACAATAACGTAGTGGAGAAAAACAAAATTAATCAAAAGAAACAACAGGTAAACACGACTTTTAATACATAACAAATGCTTTGCTTGCAAACTTTGGTGGTGGCGTTCGTCAGGCTTGCATTATATGCTATGCTTTAATTTACGATATGCGTTAATGAGGTGATATTTGGTAGGAGGCTGTGATAAATGAGTTAAAACATAAAACGAAATTGGTACACGAGAAGAAGCTTCTCCAGCAGGACGAGGTGTACAACGGTGCTTTAGAAGATATTTTATTAGGGTTAAAGAGCGAGCCGTACAGGAGAGCGGACGCAGTGAGGCGAAGCCAGCGCAGGCGCATTGACAACAATCGGCTCTCTAAGACGATGGAGGAGATTGACTTTTAACTGACTTTCCCTAAACATTCCTACGCCTTGAATTTTATATTTTTATACGGTACAAATGTGTAATACTCTAAATGGAATAAGCTGTACCGGAAAAAGAACTGGAAGCTGCAAGATTAGCTCGCAACGTGTTATATGCATATCCACACCATATAATTAGTGCTAAGGATTTATAGTTTTATACAGTGCGTAAATAGAACTACACGATTTAGAAGAATCTTGGTGTATATTTTTTATTTATTCTTCTTTTGTACATATTTAAATATATAAACACCTTGATGATTATTATCTATATGTTGACGCTGAATTAATTGGAAATTGCACATTTATTTTTAATATATGACTTGAGTTTTGTACATAGGTATACATATTAATTTTCATATATTGTTATTTTTCTTGAAATATACTTTATATATTATTTACGACAGAGTTTTGCTTTATAATCTTTTGCAATAATTTTATCCAATGCTTCTACACTTTGATACACTCAAGGTGTAGCGATTACAGGTTCTAACTGGATTAGATGCTGCGTAAAATCTATACCAAGTGTAACAATAAAATTATTTGTGTTTAGATTAAATATGATTAACCTTAATTTTGAAATTAATAGAATACACAAAATAATTTGAGTGCTCGTAACATGTTCAACATGTACAAATTTCACGAAGTAATATTTCCATATGTGTTCTGTACTATCGGGAGCATAACAAATTCAATTTTGTTTTTAATATTGCGTAAACTAATATTTCAGGGATATAGTTTGCACATTTTGATTAATGTCTCGTGAATCCCAAGATTCCAAGAAAATGCTCTGAAATTCGAAGTGGATTAGATGCGTTGATTTCTATTATTACTTTTCAATAAATCGTTTGCACTGCAAATAAAATGTGATTTTATTACTCATTATTTTCATCTGCAATTCGTTCAGCGATAAGATTTACACATCCGTAGTCGGAAGACACTTATCTATTACAAGTTGTAATAGATAAGTGTCTAAGTGTCTCTTGAAACAACGTATCACGTGATTCGTCCCACAAATTACTTCACATTCCACAATTTTCGAAACAAAAATGCTAATGCTAATTTAAAAAAAATAGATTTGATACAATAACTTATACTGTATATTGAGATGCCTACATACTTAACATATCTCTGTAATCAAAGGTCGAACAGTGGCAAAATTTGCATATTTGAGTATAGTATATTTTATATATTATAGAGGGTATATTTTCAGGGTGAGACATTTGTATTACAATATGTAGCAATTATAGTTGGATCATAAATTAATTCGCCATCTTGCATGTATTAGCCCAAATGTAAAATTACCAAGAGTGGGAGGAAGTCATGAACTTTATGTGAATAAATTAATAAGTAGACCTTCATTTACCTTTTGAGTTTAGAATTGATCAGTTTTCAGCAGTTAAGTTTACATATTTAACTCATTTATCTCATCAATGAAAACCTTTCAGCGATGTGGTTTGCATATTTATATTAGTTGAAGCATAATTAACTCTACACCCACAAGGGTAGAAAAGGAATGACTATATATATATATATATATATATATATATATATATATATATATATATATATATACTTATATAAATATCTGTGTAACCAGAAAGTAACTAAATTTTCAAATAGTTCAAAGGGGTATTAAACTAGATCATTCTTCAAAAGGTTAAATGTGAAAATTTTGATTTGAAATCTGCATATTGCCATTTCTGGTTTCAGTTTTTAAAAATTCTTTTCACAAGTAATTGTGCAAATAGATGTGAGTTATCTATTTATTATTACCTTTGCAAGCCGAAACAGCAAAAAATGTATTAGCTAAAACTGGATATATTTCAAGATAGCAGCAAATATGCAAATGTGTATATAAATATGTATCGATATCGTCAAAGACGGCATTCTGCAATATACAAACAATCTATGCATACAATAATTCCAGCAGTATAGAAATCTACATAAGACAACTCGTGCATTACCATCTATGAGCGACTGGAATAACTAGTACTTAATTATTACCTTTCCTGAATAAATATAGTATATTTATGCTGTAATTTCAATTGTATTTGATATTTTAGAACGATGTTTGCGTATTCAAGTACTCACCAAAGTATTTATTGAATAATGTTTGTAAATTAGGCAAAGTTGATAAAGACGGTAATGTTGGTGTCATGACGTCACACGGCTAGAAATGAAAATGGCGTCCTGTCGTAGGGATCGGTCCGAATAATAATCTTGATTCTAAAATTATCGATGAATTTTTGCAGCATCAAAACTTATGCAATAGAAAATTGTCTAAAATAAAGTCTATACATTCATTCTAGAGTAATATTTTTCGAAGCAATTCTGCCGAAGTACACGTATTTGATAAAAGAAATATGGGGATATAACCCAGGACTATTAAAACTTGCGCCCAGTGTTGTGAATTGTTATTGTGCCTATATTGTGACTGGATGCACCGTTTCTTCTTACTGTTGGTGAGTTTTATTCAGTAATAATTTTTGCATTATTAGTCGCGTACTAGATGGACGAGAATTTTCCAAGACCCACCCAATTGTGTACATATACAATATCGCCATTGTCATTTTGTCAAATGTCAAATTAATAACCTTTTTAATTTCGATAAAACTTATAAACTCTGTACGTTCATGCAGAATATTATAATTTACCGAAAAAAACGCTCATGCAAAAAAGCTTGTCATTTCATCCTTAACTTAACCTAACTCAGACTAACTAGCGCAGCCCTCATTAATGCTAATGCAAAACTTAATTAAACATTCCACATAAAATAAGGACAAAATAAAACCTGAGATTAGGTTAGGAAATACCATTTGTTTTATTTTCAAGCCCCAACCTAACCCCAATCAGAATGCTCCCGTTATTAATTTACTTTCATTATTAATATATATGTAGTTTTGTTTTATTTTTCCAGTTTTAATATTATTTGATGTTTTTTGGTGTTCTTTTCTCTTTTATAGTTCCCATGGTTTGCTAAATTAAAACAGAAAGCTAAAAATTAATTCTCGGTGGAAGCTTATCATGTATTGTGTACCAACCTAACTTACCTTGCCCGAGCAAACTCTAATAAAATGGTGTGTATTTACAGTAATAGACCAGCACAGAGTAATATGTGCTGGATAAATAGGCAGATAGCATAAAATGGAAAAAGGTAGACATGGGAAACACAGTAAAGATAGGAAAAGATCTACTAAAAAGCGTAAAACCAGAGAGGAAAACGGTAACTCACCGAAAAGCGCCTTTTCAGGCAATCTGTCCTCGAAGCCACTAGTCGAGTACTCGGACGTTAGCTCAGAAGATCTATCAGGGCCCGAAGCTGGCGAGATTCAAAGCGAGGGTAGTTTCAGTTTAAGTGATGAAGGTGATGTAAACAGCTCAATGCATAGAAACAGCCACCGACGTTCATCTCGATACCCCATCTCCATCGAGGATGAGTACTACTTGCGGGCAGTCATGCCCCATTCCCCCGGCAGAAGGCCTAGGATCGACCATAACGTCATTTCGCTCTCACCGTCACCGGTGATGTCACGGAGGGAGAGGAAACACTCTGCTTCGTCACGGTCATCCAGATCCAGTGACCCACGGCATCGGAGAAAAGCAGAGCTCTCCCCGCCCGTGGAATTTAAACCGACATTGCAATCACCAAGCTACGATTATGACTTGGAGCGCAAGAAGCGGAAGAAGAAGGAAAAGAGACACAAAAAAGATAGGAAGGTGAAAAAGAAGAAGAAGAAATCGAAACACCGCTCTCGCAGCACAAGTCTCAGCAGTGTAGGCAGCGATTCTGAATCACTTCAAGCGGTCACCGCGAAGAATTCACCCGTGGAAAAGGAGCCACTCTCGGACTGGGAGCCTAACATACCGGAACCTTACATAGACGTTTCAAAACTTGACCCTCCGGCATGTTCCCCCGTCTCGAACGATTCCCATATTGCCTCTCCCGACATGATTGATGAGAGGATCCGTTCGCCGCCGTCTGGCGGCCGCAGGACTCCTCCGATGGACCTCAAGGAAGTCCGAGATTCCCCACACACACCACCCATTGCCAATGTCTCCAAATTGAACCAAATTATTACCGTGCCTGATGATAAAGTTCGCGAAACTATGTCTCCCATAATTATAGATAGCACTCCGTATAGAGATCGGACCATCTCAAGGCAAACTCTTAGTCCTGTACACTCATCACCATATCGAAATCCTAGCCCGGAAAGAGAAACTTTATCACACTACAACAGGTAAAGTATATGCATTACAATTATTTTATGTAAACATATATTCAGGTGTATTGCGTATCAAAAATGTTAATAGTAACTTATAATAATGATACGTTATTTGCAGCATCACATTTAAATGTCAAATGCAATTATGTCATAATAGCATTTGATATTTGAATGTAATACTGTCAAATAATGTACATGTTACTGTTAATATTTTTTTATACACAATACACCTGATTATGTGCCAGCAAATATGGGTGGACAAAAAAATTCAATATGTTGAGGTTTTTATTCAATAGGGGGAAGCTTTCAATGAATACTGTCCAAGGAAATCAATCAATCATATTAATTGATGATTAAAAGCCCCGATGGAAAACATCTTATTATTGAATTGCCATGTATTTGAGTTATTTTTTCTTATGATTTATCTTATCCAATATATTTATTTTTATCTTCCGTTATCAAGATTTGTTTGGTTTCTATTTAAATCACCATCTACACTTGACTCACTAATGTTTATTAACTGACCAGACCATTGAATCAAGATAAGTGCAAAATCGCATGTGTATTAATATACCCAAAAAAAAAAACTGATTAAAATATTGATAGAAATATATTCTTTTCTAATTATTATTGAGTTTATTGAAACATAGTTTTCAATCGTGGAGTATAAAGCTGGATTTATAGGACCTCCCACTGGAATCAGAAATATGCATGTCCATATCACTGTCCTTGGGCAGCACAGAAATAACGCATTGAAGTAATTTTATATGTCTAAGCCAGCTTGTGGTACTCAGCAGATACTTGTTTTCATGCAAGTACTTTCATTGGTTCTAGATATGTGAGAAGTTGGTCTAATAACGATTGTGAATGTATCTGGATTTATGCTTATGCTGCGATCTTATGTCGCGCTGTAAATGTCCATTTTTCGGCTCATTCCAACTTATGTCATGCTTATGAATAGCTATTTTGCCACTATAAATCCAGCTTAAGTTATTTGCTAGACATACCTACAAGAAGGTTCAATTGTACCAGCCAATTTTATTTATGATCTTATGAATAGTGCTGTCAGAAAGAACAGGGTACCCGGTTCTGGGAGCCGCTTGTACCCGAACAATTAAGTATCGGTTACCCCGGTTCCGGGGAAACATGGTTGTGTTTCGGGTATTTCAAGACCCTTAGTTCATACTTCTGAACTAAGAATCAGATTTTCAATCCTCTGATAAAGTCACATGGTTTAAGATACCCACAACGTGCATTGGACAGGTACTTTATAACATTCTTGTGAGTTTTATGTCTGGTTAGATAACTTATCCAAAATCTAGGAGAGACCTTGCCCTAAGAGAACTAACATGTGCAATTGGCTATCTTATACAACATACAATTATCTCGATTTTATTCCATATTCATCTTCAGTTTTACATGTATTTAATTGTCTAGACATGAGTTAGTGTTTTTTATACATTCGTTCCTAAATATGTAAATAAATTGTCATTTGCTTGATTTGACTAATAAACACTTATCTGAAGAAAATCGGCTTTCATCCTTGATTCTGTAGTTTTTTTAGGACTGTTTCGCCCAGTCGCAAGCGAAGGCCTGAAGTGAGCCACCACCGGAGGCATAGGAAAGAGAAGGAGAGAACAAAGAGGCGGATCAGCAGGAGCCCGATGAGGCGCAGGGTTTCCCGGTCACCCTCTCCTAATTGGAGCCGGAAGCACTACAGCCGATCCCCGGGACGGCCCGCAAAACGAATGCGTTCCAGGAGCCCCAAGCCTAGAGATAGGTCGTCAAGGACACCACAAAGGTAAGAAAACATTCAGATATTATACGGTGACCGGCCGAAGCATGATAGTTAGTAAAATGGTAATTTTGTGTGAAGGCTTTCCAATAATTATTAATTGGTTCTGTAACTGACTTAAGGTATATTCTGTAATGTGACATGTAGTAATTGTGGTTGCTGATATGGTGGTAGCTACTTCTTAGAAAATGTATTATGTTATGGTATGGATTATGAAAACCATTAAAATAGGAAACTGCAATACCAAATCGTAATGCGATGCATGTTAGAGTGGGGGGCACTGGTGCAATTTTGGTGAGCTGTACATATATGCTGTTATTTCAAAGGCCCAACACCTTTGGCATTATGTTGGCAAAGCAATAAATATCCCTAGATTTCAATCACTATTAACTGAAGACGATTCAAGTTGGTACAACTAAAACAATTTGTTAAACTGACCCATGAACGTTAGTTGACAAAAAAATTAAATTGATGCCATTGCACGAAAAGAAACTTGCATAACAAAACATTAAAAATATCTTTCTGTTTTTTTTTAACTGAGGATATTAAACTTTCCGTTTTCTCTGGCACTTTGTTTAGGTCTTGCCAGATAGTTAACACCTAACTGTTTATTTTGTCTAGACAGCGTTACCACGTATATTTTCGAGGTAAATTGTGGTGTTGGTTGATCTTTGATAATGTAAACAGAGTATAGTAAATTTGTAAATTTACAGTTGTGCAGTTTGTGTTGAAAATAAATGGTGGTTGATATAATCTCAAGTGGCCCAGATACAGTCAATAATATTGTCAATGATCGTCATTTATGTGACTCATTGACCATGTAAGAAGTGACCACCATAAAGCCTGCACCATACAGGAAACTTTTTTATTCGTTTCTTTTTCTATAATTGGGTTTCGTTTGGGTTTCGGCATTAATGTCTGCATGATTAGAAGGCATTGTTATATTTGCATCCTTTTTTATTTCATATTATTGACTTTTGAAGGTGTGTCTATTCTAGCACCAATTTTATTTATTGTGCATTTAAGACGAGATTGGAGAAGGGGGAAAAGTACAGCACAGTAACCATGCTATTTCTACTGTCAACTTATTCAGTTAAAACTAACTAAATTTTCAGCAACAACATCACAATTATTCTTGAAACTCCCGAGTGATCGATTTGGGGTGGGACTGTATTTTAAGTTGGTAACCTGCAGAAAATGGCAGCGTTGTGTGTTAAAAATGTGTATTGTCAAAAATGATGCAGAGTGGTTAGTGTTTCTTATAAACACTTTTGTGTTTACTTTTGTAGATAATAGAAATCCACAAGAGATTTTTTATCATAATAATACGTCAAAATAAAAAAAATGTAGAATAATTGATAAAGGTGTTGGTTAGTTTCATCAAAGTTTTAAAATATTTGTTGTAATGCTTATACATAAACAGTCAATTAACTCTAGTTCTAGTTACGAGCATTCTAAATATCCTTTTATTGGCGATGCCTTAATTACAGGCAAACTTTAAATTTAAAATTTAAAAAAAGCGGCTGTTGCTAGCTTTAAACAGGATACTAACAGCCCATTTTTTTGACCGCTATTTATTTAAAAATATCTACATTAAAATGATTGCCAATAAAATGTTTCACTACTTTAATACTCAATAATTAACAATTGATTTTCATCTCTCCAAAAATTCATGATTTTGCTGTTGTTAATTGATGCTCCGGAATGGTGATATGATATTTTAATACTCACAGAACATGCTGTAGGCCTTTTCGTTCAAGTCCCTTTATTTTGTTTGTAATACTATACCACGCGCTTTTCCTGATTCGCACATTTTTAAACGTCTTTTTAAAGTAAATTCTTAGCAACATGCCATGACATTCACAAATAATTTAATAATAAAAAATACGCTATGATTAATTTTTTATTAAGCCAATACAATGGTAGATATTACAAAAAACGTTGTATGTTATACGTCCTCTAAACAGTCTTAAGACCTCGGACGGTTAAACACTCGGCTGACGCATCGCCTTTAATATTCCGACCTCGCTCTTAAGACTTACTTAGAGGACTTGTATCATAAATAAGTATTAATAAATATTAGATTTTCAAATACACGATCTGTCAGTAAGACACTTATACAGGGTGAATCGGGAGGAACGGACCAAACTCCAGGAGTGTATTGTATACGTAAAAATGATTTTAAAAAACTCAAATGTTGTTGTCCGATTTTCATTTGTTTCCAAGTGATAGTTTCCAACAGTTGGTCGAAAACTCGGATAAATGCATTTTTATCCAGAGTTTTCTGATGTGGAAACCGTTGACAATATCTTTTAACAGCAGCTGAAGCACTCCCATTACAAAAACCATAGACAAACACCGCATTTGCTTATTCAAGACTTAAAACTATAACTTGAAAACAAATGAAGATCAAATAACTACATATGATTTTTTTAAAATTATTTTCACGTGTACAATATACTCCTGGAGTTTAGATTAGAGTTAGATATTTAAAAAAAAAGTGTCACAAACTATAGCTAAATAGTATTACCAACATAAAAAGTCTCACAATAAACAGACCACCCGGTACTACTTTTGTAGTTACAGAAAATACCTTTAGTTTTGCAAAAACATATTACCAATGAGTGTAATATCATCGTATATTTAAACATAATGGCAAATATGTATTGGTAAAGAATTTTATGCCCTGGTTTTGTACAGAACAACTATGTTTGTTCATTATTGTTCGTATGTAATTTATATGTAATGAACTTGGTGACTGGTTAATAGGTGGTTCAGAACAAATGTACGACTATTTTTCTACAATTTTTTAATTTTATGTTATCAAATATTTGCGATAAATGATATCATTTAGATGTTAGTTCAATACCATTGCCCAATGCAGCTTCCCCGGTTATGAGAAGGACGTAACCTTGGCTGAGAGTAACATTAATATTCTATCTTCTCAGCCCAACTTGATCAGTTTGAAGAGAACTTTTAATGACACAAGCACTTGAATCTTCTTAAGTTTCTTCGCTAAATGACAATCCGCCATGAAGCAGCTTAAAGAGTATATGTTTTTGAAAACTATTACTTGAAATGAATAGTGGAATACATTCATTTTTATAGGTATTATTTTGTTGACAGTTTATGGTTGAAGTTATGTTTGATGATTTTTCAATCATCATTCTCAGTCACATTGCTTTTTTTTCTCATTAAGGTTTATATCGTTGTTGTGCCTACAAAATCTGACTAAGATTACATCTGACATGTCAACGTGACAACTAGCATTGTACATTAGGGTGGGCCGAAAACGACTGAAAAAAATTTATTTTTAAAATCGAGGTAGGGCTAGTGCAGAAAAGTTGTATACAGACAAAATTGACTCGCACACCAAAAGTGGGACCGATTAAAAAAAAATTACCCGGGCCCCTGCGGCTCCAAAAAAATTATTTTCTTCATTTATGTTTATTTATATTAATACATAGTTAAACAACTTGGAAATACATTCTAATTAATTTGACTGCATTCTTGATGTGAAGTACTGCCTTTTGTGCTCAAATTTTGGCAATTATTTTCTTGCATTAATCTTAGCACATCGTAATATAGCTTCACACACATTTCTACTGCCTGGGTGTGACAAGGAAAATTGTCAAATTTCACATATTTGTTTACTATATTTAACAGCTCTTCTTTAGACATATGTTTTGTCTAAAAACCAGTCCATAGAATCAATACAGCCCTCTTGGTTAAAATTTATTTTAGGTAATTTAAAAATGCGTTTTGTTATATCAGTTTTTCCTGCTTCCAGGATTCTTTTTTACAGCTAGCTCTCTAATGTGGTGTCGTTCAATCTATCAACATCGCTATTAAGAAGTTCTCGGGGTGTGCAAAATGGGTATTGTCTTGTATTACCTTGTCCATAATGATCTTCACTTGACTCGGGAAATCTCTTGAAACCTGAATTGTTTTCCATACCAATCTAGCACCACATTCAAGTTGTGGTTGTGTTTTAATCTCAAACCACATCCGAGCATAAACTTTTATTATAAATTCAGTCAGCAGTTGCAAGTTCTCAGAGGGATGTTTCGTTTATACATATTACGTTGGGATCCGGTTTGCTGTTGTAAACCACCTTGAGTGTGCCGTTTTGCATGGACTCTTGCTCGCTAAACTAGGTTCCATCCCCGATTGCTTGACAAATATCAAACAAATATTTTTCATCTGTGCTTAGGTTGATTTCATTTACCAGGAGAAAATCTGTTTTGATTGGTTTAAATTCAACGGGTTCCATTTTGTCGCAATCAGGAAGTAGTAAACCAATTTGTCCTGAATAAGTATAAGGACCTTTCGTGTGGCCATCTAGTTTTTGTAATAAATGCCTTAAAGGTAATTCATTAGCCTGCAACAAATACACGCTCCTTTGTAGTGGTTTATTGAAACAAGTATCTAGCAATTGAATTACCCCACCTTTCAACGTTTAGCATTTGTTACATAGCACCCTATGACCATTAGTTGCGATAAGTCCACATCACTATGCGATTCTATGTAACTTATTATTTCGCTAGCAATATATGTCGCTCTTGAACGCGTAAGAGATAGATGCCAACAAAAAATTACTTCCTGGTTCTTCGACTAAATCTACATGTACTTCAGATTTTATAATTCGGCGATTATTCTCCTGAATCATAGTATGGTCCTTTCTTCCATCAAAATAGAGACCGTTTAGCGTAACTTTATTTGCATCTTGCAGTTTACATCAATTTTTATCTACCTTCTTCAGAATTTTATTTTTGTCGACGACCAATGCAGCATTGCCTTTTGAAATGCTATTTGCGTCTTCTAAGACCGCATTGGCAATTTTTGCTACATTTCGACTAGAAACACCTGTCATATCCGCTGCTTTTGCAGTTTGTGTTAGCAAAAGCTTTTTGGCAGAATTTTCTTCACAATAAAAAATAAGCGACCAGCACAGCTGATAGAAATCAACTGACTCAATAAGATGAGCTCATTGCATGCGTGCATATACGTAATATGTAAAAACAAAACTATACAAACAATTATTGCCGATTAGGTACGAAATTTAAAATTGCAATTTCCTGAAGGGGTCTAGCTAAACGTCAACATATTTTAACAATATTTGGTTTTTGTACTAATTTGATAGTTTCTTAATATTTGCGCACAAGCCCCGAATAATATTTTTCAATTTTAAATTTTCAAACTTTGGACCCCCAGGGGCCCGGCTAAATATTTTTTAATACTGCCCACTATTGGTGGGGGATTAAACAATTACAAGTCATAACTTTTCCAAACTAGCCCCCATTAAAATTCCAAAAAAAAAAATTTTCGGCCCACCCTATTGTACATGTGCTCATGTAATCTTAGTGCAGGCATGACTAGAGATTGTCAACATCAACTTCGTCGTCGATTTTTATTGTACACACTAGCAGTTTTGACTTTATCGCTTCTATTTGTTACTTATTTAACAAATTGATGTCGAATATTTATTTGGATGGAAGAATACATCTGATTTCTAACATTCTAAGATTAGCCTGCTGCACTTGAAATTAATATGAATGAATTATACTGGATAAAACTTCGTTGGTCACTCTGTGTATATTTAAGTTTCCTAGTCCAAAGATAGTTGTAGAATTTGTATGATATCCCCTTTTAGGAGAGAGAGAATCAGAAGTCCGTCACCACACTCTATTAGGTCATCTCAGTTGAAAAACAAAATAACGGACACTAGTTTATTTGCTGAATTGGTAAAGGACAAGCACAAACGCGAGCTTGAATTGAAAAAGCTGGAACAGAAATTAGAAAGCAAACCGGAGCCAACGACAACCATTGAAATAATAGACGTTCCGGATATGAAAACCATTGATAATGTTGACCCGATACCAATGGATATCGACAACATTCCAATCCCAAAGGAAAACAACATGGCCGAAGTGCCTCCGGTGAAACTGAACGATATAGCGTTGCCGAACAACAACGGGACGACCAAACTACCCGATATAACAGCTATTGCACCGCCACCTCTGCCCCTGCCTCAGACATCGATTCCTAAAATACCGATACCGGCAGCCAAGGAGAACAATTTGGTTCCCAAGAAGAACAAAAGCATCACTAAGCTCCCAATGCCGCCAGGTATTAAACAGACAGACTTGGAAGTCATAGAGTCACCGCCCAGTAGGTCACCGAGCCCCGTTAAACCCAAAACACCGCCCAGGAAGAGCATCATGAACTTACCTATGCCGCCAGGTAACCGATCACCACAGAAATCCTATAATGCCATTATTAACGCTTTTCTTTCTGCAGTCATTCCCGGAACTGAAGAGTTGAGCGGCGAAGAGGATATCACATCCACGCCCCCACGCGACGGCACCCTAGAAAAGCGTGTCCCCAAACCCAAACTAAAAAGGCCAAAGATTTTGAAACGCAGAGGATCTCGAAGCTTACAAGCGAATATGAATAAAGACTGGGGCGAACGTTGTGTGGATGTGTTCGAAATGATCAACCAAATAGGGGAAGGTACTTACGGGCAGGTGTACAAGGCGAGAGATGTGCAAGCTGACATCCTGGTGGCATTGAAAAAGGTGCGCCTGGAAAACGAGAAAGAAGGGTTTCCCATAACTGCTGTTCGAGAAATCAAGATCTTGCGGCAGTTGAATCATAAAAATATCGTGAACTTACGTGAGATCGTTACGGATAAGCAGGACGCTGTCGACTTTCGAAAGGTAACTTGAAAACATACTCCGATACATTTCTCTTATTACTTTCGCTTAAACTTAAGGAAGAAGTCCCTTTGTAAATTTCAGGGGGTATTACAATGCATTCATTCCTACATCAAATACTGTATTTTATACAATATAATATCCTCCTGGGTTCTGTGTGCAATTCTGCCCCAGTCACAAGAAAATTTCATGTAAATTAACTCATAGTTTTCGTAGAAACTGCTATAATAATTTTATTTAAATTATACCATAATTTAGAAAATATAAACAGATTTAGATATGATCCAAACAGATTTGTTTTAATAAGTATTATTTTCAGGATAAAGGATCATTTTATCTTGTTTTTGAGTACATGGATCACGATTTAATGGGGCTGCTGGAGTCTGGAATGGTTGACTTCAATGAGTTGAACAATGCATGTATTATGAGGCAGCTGTTGGACGGGTTAAACTATTGCCATAAGAAAAACTTTTTGCACCGAGACATTAAATGCAGCAATATCCTAATGAACAATAAGTAACGGGTACTCTCCTCAAGCAGTCCGTAAAAGTACTAAATGATTGTCTTTCAGAGGTGAGGTGAAATTAGCGGACTTTGGTTTGGCGAGGCTCTACAATGCCGAGGACCGGCAGAGGCCCTACACAAATAAAGTAATTACGTTATGGTATCGGCCGCCTGAGCTGCTCTTAGGTGAGGAGCGGTACGGCCCTGCCATTGACGTATGGTCATGCGGTTGCATTCTTGGTGAACTGTTTATGAAAAAGCCACTGTTCCAGGTATTTTTAAGGCACCAAATTTAGTAATGTATGTGATTGTTGTAAAATTTTGTTTAGGCGAGTGCTGAAATGATGCAGCTTGAAATCATTTCGAGGCTATGTGGGACGCCCACGCCGGCTGTTTGGCCGACGGTAATAAAGCTGCCATTATTCCATACATTGAAACCTAAGAAACTGCATAGGCGTAGGATTCGAGAGGAGTTTATGATGATGCCCAGTTCAGCTCTTGATCTCTTGGATAAGATGTTGGAACTCGACCCGGACAAGCGGATAACTGCCGAGGACGCACTGAAGTCCGACTGGTTAAAAAATATAAACCCCGAAAGGTATAGTTATCGTGGATTGCTCAGGTTTGATTTGATTGTATGGGGTTTTAGAATTTCGGCGCCTGAGCTGCCTACTTGGCAAGACTGTCACGAGCTGTGGAGTAAGAAACGCAAGCGGCAGATGCGGGAGCAGCAGGAGGCGATGGCCAATCTACCCCCTGGCAAGCCACCACTGCTTCCGAAACCACAGTTCATTAAAGCGGACGATAATAATGAATTCGGCGGGTAAGTGATAGTAACGATTTGGTGATCAAGTTCGTTGTAAATTATGTGCATAGACTATTGCATTTTAATGGACAAATTGTGCCCGGTTATCAATCAACGTTGATAGAAACTTGAAGGACCCGACTGTTAATTGATCTAAGATTTAAGATCTGCAAATCGAGCGGGTCTTGATGTATAAATAACGAATCATTGTTTATGTATTAAAATATTATTCATGAAAGTTTTATACAAAAGTCCATTTGATAGAACAATTTGTAATGTATGCTATATATATTTTTTTAATTATGAGTTTCGTATTAGTCATTGAGTTTAATGGTGTGTCCTGTCATAATTTTTGTTATTTAGTAAATACGTTAGTTCCCCCGCACAGATGTGTATTGATGAACTTTGGCATTAAGTATTCAAAAACTCGTTCCTACTTCGTAATTATTTATTAGTCTTTATTTATTGCTCCTTTGAAAAATACCATCAAATCTCGGTGTTGCATGATTTTGCAAATTATACAAAAAAAAAATATTAATAGCATGCCTAATTTTAAATAAATTACTTTAGTTGAAGAGAATAGTACTTCTTTACATTGTTATGAATATTTAAGATAGTTGTTGAAGTAATATTTTTGAGCTACAAATAAAATGAATAAGTAGTAATTTCTTTATTAATTAGGTTCATCTATACTATCAAGATTATTGTATATAAAACTATATATATACATATTTTAGTGTAACTCCTAGGTATCAAATTAATTTGATTTACTTCTACATAATCTAATTTATAGTTTGTATATATGTTTTATTTTTATTTTTGAATTGTAAATAAAATGGGATTAATTATTTATTTATTTTTCTTTTATTTTATTATATATTTATGTATGTTAGTTTATGTTCCACAACCTCCAAGAATTGCAAATATTAATTAATCCGAATCAATCCTAAGCAGAAATTTGTCAACCAAATTTCAATATATTTGCAAGTTCTGCCACAATTATATTTTTTTCATAGATTAGTTAATTGGTGTTCGTAATGAAAATGCAGGATTCTGAAGTCTTTTTATATTGTCTTGTCCGCAGTTCATCCAAAAGTTTAAAAATGGAAGCTTACGATACAGCTGTTTTATCGTACGCACTCGCAACTGCCGCTTGTAAATTAAAGCCAGGATTATTAGGAATCGCACCCAACATGATGCAACCAAGAACCGACGAGCTATCACTTACGCCCCCGACAAGGTCAAACGACGTCAAGCACGACGAGGACGTGCTCTTCAGAATGCTCGCCACGATAGAACAGTCATTACTGAACAAAGTGCCGGTCCAACTGCCACAGTTCTTTGAACTGTGCTCCCTGAAACAGGTTTGCTATTCTAAAAACGTTATCCTACGAAACGCCAATCAATGTGTTTGTTTTTGCAGTTGGACACGCAGAGCATTGTTTTACTGGACGGTTTGCACAATGAATTGCGGCAGATTTGTAAACTGCATCCAGGACAGCAGTTTTTTTTAGTTTTAAACGATAGTAAGTAACTATCTGAGGATATCTGACTAGGAATGAAAATGTTTCAAGTAATATCTATTCACAATCATCAAGTTAATGGCTACACTAATTCCCAAGGTTGTTTTTTGGAATATAAACTAATTTACGTAGTTTATTTTAGAAATTTAGACTGACTTTAGAGTTGGAGTACAAGCCATATACAATACTACATTTGCAAAGCCTATATTTCAATTCAGATTACAGTTTTTATTTTTGCAATTGGCTCGTCAATTTATAACTAACTTATTTGCTTTATTAAATTGCGGCAACTATGACTAATTACTGTCAGTGTATGTTGCAAATTAGAAACAATGTATGTAAGTGGTCATGAATTAAGTTCGTAAGTGGTCAAATTAGAATTGTAGAATGATGAGTGCCATATAGTAATCGTAGCTTTAGGATAATGTATGGATTACTTTGGAGTGATGTGATTGGCCTGTTCAGTTATGCTACATATTTAAGAAACCATTTTAACTGTTTTGTATACTGGAGTATAATATACTACGAGTAAAACATACAAACATTAGGATGGAAAAATACAAATGGAAATAGATGAGATTGTTCATTAATTACCTTGCAAACAAAAGTTTCAAGTTGCATTTGGTTTATTTGTCATTAGTGACTTCTCACTTAGTTTTTGGGTAGATTGTGATTTTATTGATTTTCAGTTATTTAATGTGCAAGAGTCTTGTGTCACAGTTCGTCAGCTATTTTAGTTTACTTGATCACTAGTGTGCAAAACAGGCCCATATTAATGTTCCTATAATTCTAAAGATTTAGAAAACCGCTGCGTTGACAATTTCATTAACATACTGTTTGGGTATCGAGAATAATTCAAAACCAGATAAATGACAACAATTACTACCATGATAAAATCTATAACACTACTACATAATCTCTCTCGACGGTAACTCAAGCTATCTAATCTAATCTGACCGATTATTTTGAAAAAGTGCAAACTGCCTGTACAGGATATGAAACAAAAACTGAAATTTTGTTGAAATGTTTTCATTCCAAAAACAATTCTTCTAATATTCATATTATTCTATTTACAACAATCATTTTTTAGGTGATGATGTGCAAGTATGCGGTCTACTGAAGAAAGACTCTGTCTGCAAATTGTTATCAGAATTGTATAGCAAGTTCGGAATGGCAGACACCGCGAACCTGTTGCGCTCGTTTATATCCTAATCTGGCGTGTTTAGCAAGTGCCAATGAAGTAAGTGTTTACCTTCTACTCTAAATGCAGATTAATCATTACCGATAAAGATAAATAATTGCTGTTGATACTTGTATATATTTCTAATCAAATTAGTGATTAATTAAATAGCTCCCAGTTAATAATCCTCGGCACTTGCAGCACGTTTAGCTTAAATATATCCTTTTGTACAAAAATAAAATTAATTTAACCAACATATTAATTTTATCAATTTACCTACCTGTTAAACGTTAATTGCCACATACAAATGTCTTTCGGTTATAACTCGGAGATTAATCAACTGATGCATCATTACGGTAATTTATTAGTTGGTTTATTTTAGAAATTCAGTGGTAGAAGGATTAGTTGATCCATGCATATTAATCAAATGCTTATTAAAATAGAAATAATAAATCTTGACCGGTTTCTTTTATATTAGCTAGGTAGGTATTATAATTTTTTAAATGAAAATTTGACTTGCCCCCACTATGTTATTTATATGCTAGAAATCTTGCATTAAGAGTGAGTAAATAATCATATAGCGATAGTTATATTTTCATGAAGAAAAAAAAATACAAGTATCTGGCCGAGTACTCTCCATTAATTGGCTGGACAATGGGTGCCCAAAATGTGCAAATCAAGGAGGCGAGGACTTGATGAATCTAAAGGAGCATGTAAACGAATTAAACAATTAGTTCGTAATACTACTGTATTTCAGCAGTGTTATGGCAAAACATGCTATCTGCCCTTTTTTTTAAAATGCACTTTTTGGCATTAAATGGTCACAAATAAAGTATACATACTAATCTACATTCACAATTATAAATACAAAACTGTTGTGCTTCTCCTGTAAAATAACAAAATTGGCATTTAACATGTTTTGCCATAACACTACTGATTTGTTAGGGATATATTGGTTCATAACGTAAGCATTCATTTTACTTTGGTCGTTCTGTATATGCATTTTTATGAACTTCTTCATTTCTATTGTAAATTGAACAAAAATTACGCAACAGCAACAAAAATCTTAACGTCAGTTTGCACCGATTCCTGGCACTGGCCAACCGTAGTACGTAAATGCGCCACTTTGAAGAATGTGCAGTCGTTATTTGATGAGATCTGGGAACAAATTAGTTTTTATACAATATTCATAAAAGACTCTGCAAATTTTCGAATGTAGCCAATTTAGCGGCTTTAAGCAAAAAGTGGCTAAATGTTCGTTAACACCTGTTAGCGTTAGTAAGGCACTGCTTACTAACTTTAGCGGCGTTTTTAGAAACCACCTATTCAGCTGTCCCTTTAACGCCAAGCAGCGTGCTGCTTGCTAATAGTTATTAAGTGTAAAAAGAAATGTACGATCAATGCTAAGTTTGTGAGCCCCATGTATGTGTTTTTCGCGAAAGGGCAAATCCTTTTAGGGATGATGAGGCGGGTTCTACAACAGCGTCGATGGAAATTTATTCAGAAGAAATTTTAATTCACACCATTTTTGAAGAAACCACCATTTTGAGGATTTATACGTCGATTAGGTCATACTGTGGGATGAATTATTGTTCATTTTCGCAGATATTTTAGGACTGTTTATATGTAGACTAAATTGTACTGTGGGATGAAGAATTCTTCATTTCCGCAGATATTTTAGGACAGTTTATACGTCGATTAAATTATACTGTGGGATGAATAACTCTTCATTTCCGCAGATATTTTACGACTGTTTATACGTCGATTAGTCATATTGAGGGATGAATAATTCTTCATTTCTGCAGATATTTTAGAACGGTTTATACGTCGATTAGATTATACTACGGGATGCATAATTCTTTATTTCCGCAAATATTATAGGACGGTTTACGAAAACTTGCGGAACTGACTTAACTATTTACTAAATTGGTGCCCACACATAACAATAACTTCTGCTTGCCCCATTCTCATAAATGTTGGATTCTATATTTCGAAACCTGTTAGGAGCTTATTATTCATGTTCTTTTTAATACGGGGCTGGTTTTTTAACTCTGGAAGTTAACCAAACAATCTTGGGGAGATTTTATATCTAAGTCCTTCCTTGTTTGAACAATCGACTTAGTATTCAAACATAAGCATTGCTGGGGTATTTTGCTTCTCAATATCAGGTGTTTTGTAGTTAGAATGCTAAAATTTGAGTTTTATTTAGTGTCACTGCGAGCATTTTCAAGTGCAAATAGCGACAGTTTTTATTTTCTTGGCGCCATCTACCACATATTTTATAACTGCTCAATAAATTGTTGGTAAAAAAGATCTGGATATCTGGAAAAATAGAAATCTGTTGTATCTCCCAAAATAGAAACCTGTACAAATTATTTTTTTCATTGTTCACTGGTGTGTCAACAGATGTCTCTGAGGTGTTTTTAGTTCTTATGTTCTGTCTGCAGATGTCACCGTTCGTCGCATTTTCAATTGCGTGGTCGAATGCACATGAAAAACGCCACTAGTAAACACACATCCATAAAACATAAAATCTTGGTCCTGGCAAAATATTCAACAAAACCTTATTATAAGATATCAATGCATCAACAGTGCTTAGGGCGGTAGGCTTTCGGGTTTCCGGGGCAAAAGTAATACCGCGGTTTTATGATGTTTTACTTACTTTTTCGAAGAAAAAATACTGCACACTTATAAACTAACCTTCGAGGAGCCGTCCATGACAATTTCGCTGTCAAATATAAGGTACAAACCAAATTATTAAATGATTTCTAACACGTCCATATTACATGGAAAGTTCAACTCCATGCTAAAGTATATTGGGTTGCATACTTCGTGGCGCATCCTCGATAGATGTGTCTTCCGTTTCGATTCCTCGCGGCTGACATTTAAAAACAGAATATAAAATATGTGCATAATTTCATCCCTGCTATGTGTATCAACGACTGATTGACATTGTATACAGCATAGATCGATTTCTACCAATGGTGATCTTTACCTAAAGGTATATTTCCCACCTATATGAATTCGCAAACCTGTGGTCGTTAAAACGGGGTGTGGAATAGATATATGCCATTAAATAATAATTATCTTATTATATATACCGGGCTTTTTTTTCGTTTTTACACATATGATTGACAATGTATAACTGGTTGCCTGCATCTACCCGTAAGGAAATTTCTATGTGTAATTCTAAAAAAAGAATAATCAACTCATTAGCGGCGTCGGTGCAAGCAACCTGTCAATTTTGGCATATGTTACACAGAGAGGTTAGGTTTTTATTCAAGACAATACAAGAGAGTATTCATAATGTATCAAGATCAGCTGATTTGTCAACAAATGATTATTTTCTTTGGGGTTACCTGAAAATGAAAATTTTTAATGACGTACAAATACATAATGTAGATGAATTGAAAGGCCGTATACGTACTGCATGTAATGGCATAAATCCACAATACATTAGGAATACTCTGCGTATCTTCAAAGACCCCGTCATGTATTGCCTTCAATAAAAACATAACCTCTCTGTGTAACATATGCCAAAATTGACCGGTTGCTTGCACCGACGCCGTTAATGAGTTGATTTTTTTTTTAGAATTACACATAGGAAATTCCTTACGGGTAGATGCAGGCAACCAGTTATACATTGTCAATCATATGTGTAAAAACGAAAAAAAAGCCCGGTATAATAATATTTACAATATTATAATTTTACTATAAATGTATTAATTTGCCTTGAACATAAAACCCCCCTCTGCATGATTTCGGCTTCCTGGGCCAAATTAAATTAGGGGGTTCCGGATGATTCATGGCAATAACATGCACATCTTTGGAATCTGCGATTTTTTTGCAATTTTATGAACTCTAGAAAAATATTATTTACCTTGAAAAAAAACTCCCCTCTGCACGATTTCGGCTTCCTGGGCCAAATTAAATTAGGGGGTTCGGGATGATTCATGGCAATAACATGCACATCTTTGGAATCTGTGATTTTTTTGCAATATTATGAACTCAAGAAAATTATTATTTACCTTGAAAAAAACTACCCTCTGCACGATTTCGGCTTCCTGGGCCAAATTAAATTAGGGGGTTCAGGATGATTCATGGCAATAACATGCACATCTTTGGAATCTGTGATTTTTTTGCAATTTGATGAACTCTAGAAAAAAATATTTACCTTGAAAAAAAACCCTCTGCACGATTTCGGCTTCCTGGGCCAAATTAAATTAGGGGGTTCAGGATGATTCATGACAAAAACATGCACATCTTTGGAATCTGTGATTTATTTGCAATTTGATGAACTCTAGAAAAAAAATATTTACCTTGAAAAAAAACCTCCCCTCTGCACGATTTCGGCTTCCTGGGCCAAATTAAATTAGGGGGTTCGGGATGATTCATGGCAATAACACGCACATCTTTGGAATCTGTGATTTTTTTGCAATTTTTTGAACTCAAGAAAATTATTATTTACCTTGAAAAAAAACTCCCCTCTGCATGATTTCGGCTTCCTGGGCCAAATTAAATTAGGGGGTTCGGGATGATTCATGGCAATAACATGTACATCTTTGGAATCTGTGACTTTTTTGCAATATTATGAACTCAAGAAAATTATTATTTACCTTGAAAAAAACTCCCCTCTGCACGATTTCGGCTTCCTGGGCCAAATTAAATTAGGGGGTTCAGGATGATTCATGGCAATAACATGCACATCTTTGGAATCTGTGATTTTTTTGCAATTTGATGAACTCTAGAAAAAAAATATTTACCTTGAAAAAAAACCCTCTGCACGATTTCGTCTTCCTGGGCCAAATTAAATTAGGGGGTTCAGGATGATTCATGGCAATAACATGCACATCTTTGGAATCTGTGATTTATTTGCAATTTGATGAACTCTAGAAAAAAATTATTTACCTTGAAAAAAAACCTCCCCTCTGCACGATTTCGGCTTCCTGGGCCAAATTAAATTAGGGGGTTCGGGATGATTCATGGCAATAACATGCACATCTTTGGAATCTGTGATTTTTTTTGTAATTTGATGACCTCTAGAAAAATATTATTTACCTTGAAAAAAAACTCCCCTCTGCAAGATTTCGGCTTCCTGGGCCAAATTAAATTGGGGGGTTCGGGATGATTCATGGCAATAACATGCACATCTTTGGAATCTGTGATTTATTTGCAATTTGATGAACTCATGAAAAATATTATTTACCTTGAAAAAAAACTCCCCTCTGCACGATTTCGGCTTCCTGGGCCAAATAAAATTAGGGGTTTCGGGATGATTGATTGCAATAACATGCACATCTTTGGAATCTGTGATTTTTTTTGTAATTTGATGACCTCTAGAAAAATATTATTTACCTTGAAAAAAAAACTCCCCTCTGCACGATTTCGGCTTCCTGGGCCAAATTAAATTAGGGGGTTCGGGATGATTCATGGTAATAACATGCACATCTTTGGAATCTGTGATTTTTTTGCAATTTTTTGAACTCAAGAAAATTATTATTTACCTTGAAAAAAACTCCCCTCTGCACGATTTCGGCTTCCTGGGCCAAATTAAATTAGGGGTTTCGGGATGATTGATGGCAATAACATGAATATCTTTGGAATCTGTGATTTTTTTGCAATTTTTTGAACTCAAGAAAAAAATTATTTTCCTTGAATAAAAACTTCCCCCTGCACGATTTCGGCTTCCAGGGCCAAATTAAATTAGGGCGTTCGGCATGATTCATGGCAATAACATGCACATCTTTGGAATCTGTGATTTTTTTTGCAATTTTAGGAACTCTAGAAAAATATTATTTACCTTGAAAAAAAACTCCCCTCTGCACGATTTCGGCTTCATGGGCCAAATTAAATTAGGGGGTTTGTGATGATTCATGGCAATAACAAACACATCTTTGGAATCTGTGATTTTTTTGCAGTATTTTAAACTCAAGAAAAAAAAAACTTACTGCATCAGTGGCGAATTTCATGTCATCGGTGGTCCTGTGGCAATGTGTTGCATCATGTGAGATGCATATCCAGTCACCATCTTGATATTTGCGTTTATCATTTGTAGCATTATAGAATGTGTCTTAGTCAGGAGATCCTAAGATTATCTGACTGCCAGTTTGTGTTAGTTCATTTAGCGTTATCCAGGGTGCACCACGAGGAGGCGAACTAACTTTACACCCTATGTAAATAGCACCCTATTGCACATGTGAGTGCTAAATTACTACAAGAAAAATATTTCAAAGTGTTCAACGGTAAAATAAATCCATTTAATGATGTTGTTTTTGAAAAGTCGAGAAATGCTAGAGACACGAAAAGGAAGCTGTTGTAAAAGTTACCAGAAAAATGCAAAGTAAGTGCTGAACCCTTAACAGTTAGGGAAATTGAAAATATTGCAATGCATTATGACAAGTATATCACTCATAATGCATTTCTGACCTATCTTGGGAAATAAAATTTTCATTCGTGATATAATCTGACGAATACCACTCTTGGAATCGTGACTATTGATAGTCGCATTGGTTGATGCACCCAACATGTCAAATAATTCCACTCGTCTTTCAGACTCGTGGAAATAATATTTGACAACATGTTTCGTGTCCCAACTTAATCGATTATCGATAGTCATAGTTCCACTCGTTGTATTATATCTGATAATGATAATTGCTTTCAGGGCTGGCATTCATGGCACTGACAATTATCTAGGTCAACAATCATTCTGGCCTTGCCAACCCCAGGATAAACCCTGGCAATATCATATAAATTTAGTGTAAATTTTCCTTCCCAAGTAGGAACATCCAGAATGTTGTTTCGATACATCCACTCCCCTACATATGCATTCACATGTGTTAAATTGTTACAAGATGCAAGGTGTCGTTTTAATTCTCTCCACGATCTCTCTATAATTTGTGTATGGTGTCTGTAAGGCATCATTGGAGCACCTGGTGGTTGTGGCCCTACCCACTGTTTGTCCCGACACTCTGGGTCAAATCGACCTGCGGGTGCCCAAAATGGCTCTTCATTTCTCGGCGGATCTATGAAATTAGTGGAGTGGTTTACAGAACCGTGCCCCGAAAATACGATACCGCACACCCATATGTAGGAATGGAAATTTATACAGTTCTCCATAATTAAGGTGACCAGATCCTAACGAACCAAAAGCAGGACAGCGGAAGGGGGGGGGGGGGGGGTGATGATTTTTAAATTAATTAACAAAGAACGCAAAACGCAAAATATACAGGGTGTCTCCCAAAAAACGCCGCGGGCCAATAACTCCATAACCCACTAACTATTTAACTATTTATTGCCCGATTTCAATAAAACAAAAACAAAATTAAATGTCTCCACATGTTCTACAAAGGGGCCCTAATTTTTTTTTTTTTTGCAAAATCAACTTTCATTACAACGATAGTCTGCTAGATTATGCAAAAAAAAAATAGGGCCTATTTGTAGACATGTGGAGCCATTTCGTTTTATTGAAAGCGGCCAATAAACAAAGAAGTTATCGCTAGCGGCGTTTTTTTAGCAGACACCCTGTATAATATTATATTAAAAAAAAAAAATTAATAACATGAAATATAATGTCATATTTACAAATATAATAAATACGAGCATGTTTTTAAAGTACTGTTTTGTATTTTGGCCGCTCCAGCGCTGCTACCAAATACAAATATCGGTGAAATATATAAGCTGATAACTTCAAAATAGCGAATAAAAGATCACCCCGAAAAAAAACTAATCTTTCAAAAGTCGGGACATTTTTGAAACGTCGCGGGACGCGGGACAAATTTCTAAAAATCGGGACTCCTTATCCATAATGGGTAAAAGCGTATCTTGACTCCTATCATCTACCATCATGCCGAAACATTTTTTGGTGGTTCGGCTAACACCCCCAAATAACCAAATTCCTCGCCATTGAGGCAACCGACGGACATTGTATTTTCTCTTAAAGAGATGTGTCTCGTCGATTTCTACAATGTCGGTTGGTCCCCTAGTGCTTCAAAATCATGCCAAGCAATGATTTCTGACACTTCCCTGCAGTACTGATACCAGGCAGTGGCAGTTTCGGAACCAACACCGCAGTCCAACATTGCTGACTGCAAAGGGTGGTTGCGAAGCCAACAATAAATTAATTTGACTACCGTATCGGTGCCAATATCCCGGTGACGTACTCTCTCAATGAACGTGTTTTTGCAGGGATTTGCTTTCTGCCTATTAGGGCATCTAAATCGAAACCCTATTGCCACGGACGCGTCAGCGGTTCCTCGCATAGGCATCCGACAAACTGAACAATTCACGACAGCATTTCTTTCGGGTGCAATTCCGAAGTGCCGCAAAGTGCCGCAATAACTGGAGGCCGCGGTTATTCGCTTCCTCTTTTTGGGCGTCGTTGAAACGCGGACCCAAATAAATACCCAAATTAAAAAAAAAAATAGGTTTGGTGCCTCAAACAGTCAAATCCATATTCACGAATACGTTAACAAATAAACAAACAAAATAAAAAAGAAGAAAACCACCAAAAAACGAAATATAAAATAGGCAAGAAGCAGGAACAACAACACAAAAGAGAAATAGAAAGTAAACAAGACAATGGGAACAAAATGCAAGATACAATAAACCAGAGAGATATAACCAAATAATAATTTGTCTGACGAGTCGTACGAGCGTAGGTCTGAAGCAGGAACAACAATACAAGAAAATTGAAACAACACAAAAAGAGAAATACAAAGTAAACAAGACAATGGGAACAAAACGCAAGATACAACAATCCAGAGAGATATAACCAAATAATAATTTGTCCGACGAGCGTACAATGCCAATGATGCTATTCACAAGAGTGCTAACAGAAGACTGAAGGCGTATGCCCTATGTGTTAACGTCATCATATAAGTATTGGTGTTCGGTCCAGCGTTATGTATAGATACATAACAATTTTTTAATAAATTTTCCCTTTGACGAGCGCCGCGCTCACCGCAAAAAAAATACTCCGCCGGTGCCGAATACAGCAGTGAGTTCAAACAAGCGGCAAAGTTTTAACGCAACAAACGTAGAGCGAAGTTATTATAAAATGTGTGCGCTATACTATTATTGTACACTGAAAATTGTACACTGCACCAGAATTGTACACTGAAAATAAAATTTATGCTTTCATTTTACGATAAGGATTTCGCTTTGACGGCAGTGGCACCGATCTTTTTTTGCAGTGACCGCCGCTCGTGAAAGGGAAAATTCATTAAAAAAACTAGTTGTGTAACGCTTGCGATTCAGTGTCGGTAAAGCCTTCCATGCACGCTACGGAAAACCTCTGAGGAATACTGCGCAGTTAAGGCTGCCATACAGCTCCGGAAAATCTGTGAGGAAAAGCTGCGCAGACCTAGCCTTGAGGATTTCCGGATCGTGTGTGGGGGAAAACTAAACAGTCTTTGCAGGCCGTCGAATTAGAATTAATAACGCATTCGATATATCTGTTCAGATCTGGACTGTGTAGGTTATACTAATTTTTAGTATAAGTTTTCTGATTATACTGAAGCATATAACCGACACTGAATCGCAAGCGATTGATACATACAAGCCGAAATCATGCAGAGGGAGTTTTTTTTCTTTCAAGTAAATGATTTTTTTGTTGAGTTCAAAAGATTGCAGAAAATCACAGATTCCAAAGTTGCGCATGTTATTGCCAGGAATCATCCCGAACCCCCTAATTTAATTTGGCCCAGGAAGCCGAAATCGTGCAGGGGGAAGTTTTTTTTCAAGCTAAATATTTTTTTTCTTGAGTTCATAAAATTGCAAAAAAATCACAGATTCCAAAGATGTGCATGTTATTGCAATCAATCATCCCGAAACCCCTAATTTAATTTGGCCCAGGAAGCCGAAATCGTGCAGAGGGGATTTTTTTTTTCAAGGTAAATATTAATTTTCTTGAGTTCAAAATATTGCAAAAAAATCACAGATTCCAAAGATGTGCATGTTATTGCCATGAATCATCCCGAACCCCCTAATTTAATTTGGCCCAGGAAGCCGAAATCGTGCAGAGGGGAGTTTTTTTTCAATGTAAATTTTTTTTTTCTTGAGTTCATAAAATTGCAAAAAAATCACAGATTCCAAAGATGTGCATGTTATTGCCATAAATCATCCCGAATCCCCTAATTTAATTTGGCCCAGGAAGCCGAAATCGTGCATGGGGAAGTTTTTATTCAAGGAAAATAATTTTTTTCTTGAGTTCATAAAATTGCAAAAAAATCACAGATTCCAAAGATGTGCATGTTATTGCCATCAATCATCCCGAACCCCCTAATTTAATTTGGCCCAGGAAGCCGAAATCGTGCAGAGGGGAGTTTTTTTCAAGGTAAATATTTTTTTTCTAGAGTTCATCACCTTGAAAAAAAATCACAGATTCCAAAGATGTGCATGTTATTGCCATGAATCATCCCGAACCCCCTAATTTAATTTGGCCCAGGAAGCCGAAATCGTGCAGAGGGGAGTTTTTTTTTTCAAGAAATATATTTTTTCTAGAGTTCATAAAATTGCAAAAAAATCACAGATTCCAAAGATGTGCATGTTATTGCCATGAATCATCCCGAACCCCCTAATTTAATTTGGCCCAGGAAGCCGAAATCATGCAGAGGGGGGTTTTATGTTCAAGGCAAATTAATACATTTATAGTAAAATTATAATATTGTAAATATTATTATATATATATATATATATATATATATATATATATATATATACAGGGTGTCCGGAAAATACGTGTACAACGTTTGACGACAGACTCCTGACGTCAAAATAGGTCGATCTAAGCCGACTTAGTTATATCCAAAATTGTCTCGTTTAGCCGGTAGAGGGCGTCAAAAATTAATATCAATGACGTTTAATAATTTGACAATTAATCAAGTATAATATTTACTCAAGTATACGATCAACATTATTGAATTACAAGTTCATTTTACCATTAAAAATGGAAAATTATACAAACTCTCAGAAAGTTGACATGCTCCTGGTATACGGGTTTTGTCGAGGAAATGGGCGTCAGAGTGTTAGGGTTTACATGGAGAGGTTTCCTAACCGTCGAATACCAAACCACCAAACATTTGCCAATATTGAGCGTCATCTTCGGGAAACGGGCAGTTTTGAGAAAAAGTTTGAAGGCAGGGGTCGTATGCGAACAACTCGAACTGTGGAAACAGAAGAGATGATTCTGGAAAGAGTTGAAGAAGAACCAAGTACCAGTACCCGTCTCTTAGAACGTGAGTTAAATGTTCCTAAAACGATTGTCAATGAGGTTTTAAGAGAACAGTTGTTACATCCTTACCACATACAAAAAGTCCAGGAACTTTTACCGACTGATCCCCCCATGCGGCTTACATTTTGTCAATTTATTAGAAACAAAAGAATCCTTGTTCCAAATTTTTGTAGAAAAATTATGTTTACTGACGAGGCATGCTTTACAAGATCTGGGGTAACCAATCTGCACAACGAACATATTTATTCCGATGAAAATCCACATGCCATTAAAGTTGCACATCATCAGCATCAATTTAAAATTAATATTTGGGCAGGTATTATTGATCACTACCTTATTGGTCCCGTTATTCCAGACAGGTTAGATGGAAATATTTATTTAAATTTTTTGCAAGACACATTACCAATTCTTCTGGAGAATTTGCCCATTTTACTTCGGAGGGAAATGTGGTATATGCATGATGGTGCCCCGCCCCATTTTTCCGTTGCCGTTCGGCAATACTTACATCATCAGTATCCCAACCGATGGATTGGAAGAGGCAATGATGCACCAGTAAAATGGCCACCACGTTCTCCTGAGTTAAATATGTGTGACTTCTTTTTGTGGGGCGCTATTAAAACAGAAGTTTACAAGACTCCGGTAAACACACGCGATGATTTATTGCAGCGGATTTTAAATGCAGGCAACCATTTTAATAATCCCGAGACATTAGATAGGGTCCAATATCATTTTTTAAAGAGTGTTAATAAGTGTATTCAGCAAGATGGCGGTCATTTTACACATTTGCTTAAGTAATGTTTTTGTTTTACTTAGTTTCTTACAATAGATACTTTCAACTTTGTTATACTTTTGTTTTTTTGACGCCCTCTACCGGCTAAACGAGACAATTTTGGATATAACTAAGTCGGCTTAGATCGACCTATTTTGACGTCAGGAGTCTGTCGTCAAACGTTGTACACGTATTTTCCGGACACCCTGTATATATATATATATAATTATTAGCTATAATTATTATATTATATAATTAGATAATTATTATTTAATGGCATATATCTATTCCACACCCCGTTTTAACGACCACAGGTTTGCGAATTCATATAGGTGGGAAATATACCTTTAGGTAAAGATCACCATTGGTAGAAATCGATGTATGCTGTATACAATGTGAATCAGTCGTTGATACACATAGCAGGGATGAAATTATGCACATATTTTATATTCTGTTTTTAAATGTCAGCCGCGAGGAATCGAAACGGAAGACACATCTATCGAGGATGCGCCACGAAGTATGCAACCCAATATACTTTAGCATGGAGTTGAACTTCCCATGTAATATGGACGTGTTAGAAATCATTTAATAATTTGGTTTGTACCTTATATTTGACAGCGAAATTGTCATGGACGGCTCCTCGAAGGTTAGTTTATAAGTGTGCAATCTTTTTTCTTTGAAAAAGTAAGTAAAACATTATAAAAACGCGGTATTACTTTTGGCCCAGAAAGCCGAAAGCCTACCCAATTACAAACAGCACCTCCATTTTGGATAACTGGAATTGGCACACTTGCGCCTCCTATGAGCCAATCCGCAAACTTCCTAGGTTCTAAAACTTTGCGATTAAAGCAGTATTAAAGTTATTTTCGACTATCCCGAACCAGAAAATGCACTCAGAAGACGCGGAACATACTATTTCAAGAGATTTCAGCACTCGTCACATTATCACTGCAGATTTTACCACTATTTTATTGGCAAAAACGCGACCAATTTAGAGACGCTTCGATGTAACACAACAGGTATTTGTTTCTGTGGTTGCGCTCACAGATTATATACAGTGTGTTTGTAAATGAGTGTAGATTGTATTTTAGGCAACCAAACATACACGTTGGTAACACAACAAAAATATCACTAAGGATTCATTGGTGTAACATAATGTTGTTTGTTTCTGAAAATTAACATTTCTTATTTTAACATAAGTAACTAATTGAATCAAGAAGCAACGGACGTTACTTTGTATCCAAGAAGGGAAACGGGTCAACGGGGTTTTTTTCGTCCAGTGTGGGTCAGTTAAGTTGTTATGATATACCTGATGAAATATCCACGAAACAACGACAATTAAATAGATACAAAAGAGAAAATTATCAGTACATAACAACTTAACTGACCCACACTGGACGAAAAAACCCTGTTGACCCGTTCCCCTTCATAAATGACTAACTTGAAATAACTTACCTAGATTAACTTTACAATGATTGCACGCTACTGGCGAAAATGACATTAAACTTTGACAAATTGCGGTGAAATACACTAAGCACCGACATGGAAAAACTTAACGGCAATTAAAATCCTAAATTTCATTTAAATTTTGCCGCCTTTTCTACAATCATTTACAAACACCCGTTATATACAGATAGGCTACTCTCTGTAAAAAACATTTGTCGCGTTTGCGCCCTCTATGCATGATAGGTCCGTACCATTTTCTTAACAAAAGAACACACGAGATGGCGCTATATCGTCAAAAAAAAGCGGGATTTATAAATAAATATATATATGTAATTATAATATAGCGGGAAATTTAGTCAATTAATTTGATAAGCTAAGTTGTATTGGAGCTATAGATTTATTTGATAGTGGTTTTTAATCGATTATCATCCACGTTTCGCACTTCGATTGAAGGCTTCTTCAGGATGTTTAGATTATATAACACAAATAACTTACTATTGGCTGGTTCACATATTTTCCTGGGCTATTGTTTGCATTGTAGCATTGTATAACATTATTGTAATTTACATGACACTAGTATATGCACATATAAACAAATCATTAAATATATTAATAAATGTTTATAATAATTATATGATAGATGAATACATTTAAAATAGTGTGAATAAACAATAAAAAATGTAAAGAAAAACAATACTTTTCTTTACTTATAATACAAATAACTATACAATGTGCGTCCAATTATTAATAAAATTATGCGCTTGTCAATCCATATGCAAATTGAAGGAAGATATATCCTACAAAACTAAACACTAAAAAAATTATTTATAAGAAACTCCAAATATTTAATAATGCCCGCACAGATAACCAAATGCAGACATTTAACGAGGAACTAATGTATGACAGTTTTTGATTTTGTAAGGCCTAAATGTCGCGATCTGGTTTTTTAATATTTAACTAATGCTAGTTTTTCCACAGGATCATTAATTTTATGAAGTTCTTTTCCTTGCAGTATGTTGTTGATGTTCTGTATCCACACCACAACATCAAATGGGATCAGAAGACTTAAAATTAGGTCAGCCAAATTGTGAATATGACAGTGATAAAAATTTGGAATAATTGTACAAGAAATTTTATGTGTAAAAAATTATACTGTATTAAAATGAGTGCAAATCTTCGGTATGTAAAACCGCATAATTTGCAAACATTGATTACCGTATTTGAAGAAGTTAGAGTTTGGTCGCAGCAAATTTCCACTTGTAAATTGCCTACATTCAATATAGGAGTGAATGGGTTCCAACGTATCGGAAACCAGGTCCTGTTTACATATACTACATCCTTGTAATTTTCTCAACATATTGCGGCCCAAATATCCTGATATGTACATATTTATATTGTCCGCCAGAAAACTGGGGTTGTGTATAAATATGAACTCATCAGAGACATTTGGGGACACTATCTCAGTTGGCGTAGGAACTTTAATCGTTATTAAGTTTTGGACAGAATTTAGTGCCCCTCTACAACCATCTTCCTCACAATTTGCAAATGGAGAATGGCGAGTCATAAGATTATTAATAATCAAAGCTTTATAAGAAGCTCTGAAGGCAGCAGGTGTTTGATTTATATTCCGAGCACCATAACTTCGGACACCACCAAAAAAATTTTCAGCGGGGTCCTGATTCAAATTTCTCGAACAAAGACATTTAATTCCCTTAGCGTGTAATTTGTTCCAGATGCTTTGCATACCTTTTAATGTGGTTATCCAATTTGCAATGCAGGGTCGGACATATTCGCCTTGTGGTCTAATAAATCTAATTGTCTTCAAAATTTGAATTGCTTCGGAATAAAATTCAACATGCTGGCTCTCTTGGGTTATGGCACATCGTAATGGTTTATCACCACTTACTGTCGAACCATTTACACTGTCAAATAGTTTGTCAAAAAGTAACACAAACTCCGATGTACCAAGCATTGTCTCTGTCGCATATCCCTGCTTATCTAAAAAAAAGTATGAAAATTACTTCAATGTCATATGAAAAAAATAATTCACTTACCAAGTGTATTAACTGGGCTGCCAGCTTTCACGCTCTAATGCAGCAATGTCGTTTTCTCATTGTGCTTTACTTGATCTGTATTTATCTGTGTCTGTATTGTTGACGATTCAAACGGCCAACGGATTCAAAAGGTACATACAATCTGTCTGTATGCTACCGGCCGTTATTCACAAACAATGGAAATTATGATGAATGTGGATCACTGGATTATTCAGCACATATAATGTGTCCATAATGGCGGACAGAGTTCTTTAAAAAATACAGCGACCTTGTAAACGACTACAGATTTTGGCGCCATCTATTTTGTATAGGTTGGTACCCACACGAGACCTGGTCAATTTAAATCGTATAGAGTGCGCAGGGTATGGTTGCGCTAATCTACGACGTGCCAATTCGCAATGAAGTGAGCTTTTTTTGGTAAACAGGTGCATTGTATCAAAATACGTTAATAGTGTGTATTGGAAATACACATTATTAACGTGTTTTGATACATTTGAAAACACATGTTGTAACGGTACAATACCGGGGTATCATTATAAATTGTAATTAATTTATAAACGTAGAGTGGCTCGTAATCTAAGTGGCTGTACTTCACCTGTGTTTGATTCATGGAATCGTTATAGTGACAAGATCGATGGTTCGTTGTTCAAGTATTGTGTCTGTTACGGGGAAAATATCAAATTATACGCATACACAAATATCATCATACAGTAATTTATTCATTCAGTAATTCATATGGTTTTACATTTTAATTTAGCAAGTAAGGTTTGGTTCATTTGGTTATGGTAAATAATACGCTTTACATTTATGTGGTGACTAAGGGTTTATTTAATAAGTAATAACACACAAATAATGAAGAATGACGATTTATTCTCAATTAAAGTTTTGAAATGAGTAATGATTTTTACGTGGTTTCTGATTATTTCATTTGGTTATGGTAAAATAATACGCTTTACATTTATGTGGTGACTAAGGGTTTATTTAATAAGTAATAACACACAAATAATGAAGAATGACGATTTATTTTGAATTATAGTTTTGAAATGAATTTATCTATTTTTACGTGGTTTCTGATTATATTTCGTGGTATTCTGGCGTGAATTAACGTTATAATTCAAATTCTACTGGTTACTAGTACATGCGATTTGTCCCTGCTAATTACCGTGTTTTAGTTATGTCATTCATTCCACATGCGTGCGTTCATCCATATTTTTATCTTTTATTTATTTGATTTGATTTATCCTCAGATAAAGTTTAGCAGTGCATTTCCCAGCAAATAACATGCCAGTACCAAGGGTGACGATTTACCCTTAATAACAGTTTCGCAATGCATTTACCAAGCAATAACACCCAAATTGCAAATTTCGATCGGTGATTTGTGCACGATGGTCAGTTGTGTCTGGCTAAAGTACATATATCTGATCTCATAGCGAGTCTCATACCCTAACCCTACTAGTCTGACGTGTATGAGACATAAGCCCTTTTGTTGGTGATTAACTCTTTTTATTGTTTGCATTATCTTTTCTTTTGCTTTGATTTGGTCTCAGATGCATCTTTTTGACTCTTTTTATTTTTATTTTCTTTTGTTTTTGTTTTGATTTGGTCTGAGATGCATCTAATTGTGAGGTAAATTACGATCGGTGATTTGTGCACGATGGTCAGTTGTGTCTGGCTAAAGTACATATATCTGATCTCATAGCGAGTCTCATACCCTAACCCTACTAGTCTGACGTGTATGAAACATAAGCCCCTCGTTTGTTTTTGACTCTTTTTATTTATTTTTTTTTTATATTTTCTTTTGCTTTGATTTGGTCTCAGGTGCGTCTTTTTGACTCTTTTTATTTTTATTTTCTTTTGTTTTTGTTTTGATTTGGTCTGAGATGCATCTAATTGTGAGGTAAATTACGATCGGTGATTTGTGCACGATGGTCAGTTGTGTCTGGCTAAAGTACATATATCTGATCTCATAGCGAGTCTCATACCCTAACCCTACTAGTCTGACGTGTATGAGACATAAGCCCCTCATTTGTTTTTGACTCTTTTTATTTTTATTTAATTAATATATTTTTTTTTTTATGTCTTCTTTTGTTTTTAATATTTTCATTTATTTTTAGTTTGTTTTTACTTGGTTTTTGTGATAATTGAATTCACCTAGCGGATGTGATTCTGCATAATTTTGATTTTGATTCATTCACGGATTTATATACCTTCCTTACGCATGCTCATGCATGAATTCCCTTGATTCGCATTCATTCTTAGCTGCCGTTGTGTTTCGTATTTATTAACTTTATTTCTCGTCCGATCATGACTTAGGAGTTTGATTCATTCAATGATTTTTCTATAATATTCACATGCTCGTGCTACAGGAATATACTGACTCGCATTCATTCATTTATTTCTTACCCGATCATGACTTAGGAGTTTGATTCATTCAATGATTTTTCTATAATATTCACATGCTCGTGCTACAGGAATATACTGACTCGCATTCATTCATTTATTTCTTACCCGATCATGACTTAGGAGTTTGATTCATTCAATGATTTTTCTATAATATTCACATGCTCGTGCTACAGGAATATACTGACTCGCATTCATTCATTTCTCAATCGCTCAAGAGTTCAAATATGCAAATACTGAACACATGCATTATCGATGCTGAGGGCTGTTATATTTTTACCGTCATGCAATTACGACCTATTAGTTCGATCACTCACTTGGCGGATGTATTAGTGATATTAACTACGCAACGTTAATTACAAGGATTTAGTGATTTGGTATGACATGATGATATTTGCTGATTTTTGTAATAATTATTGACCTTCACGGATACCGGTTTTTAGTTCCCGTTGCGATCGCTACCTGGGAAATCCCTTGAGTTTATATCTGTTTAAATACCTTCCTGACCTATCTCTTTCCCGAATCCCTGGCTAATGAAATATAAATAATAATTAAAACGCATGATAATCGAGTATGTTGATTCGGAGGAAGGATCTCATCACTTCGCACGTTTGTTTGAAGTTTCGTGGCAATGAAAGCGGTTGGTAAAATAGTCCCGTTATGGTAACTAGATTACAAGGACGAAATCAACATACAGTTGACGGAGCTTCTAAATGCGCCCTTCTTTTGGAGATTAACTCCTCAAAGGGCGTCACGAAACCTGTATATCGCTTTCAAGGTAGTCACAGTTCTCTACGCCTTCGGCGCTAAGACCTGCTAGAGTGATAATTAGGTGAGGTAATTGATGGTGGTTTGTTTGGGGTCGTCAAACTTATCATACGTGACAATATTACGAAGAGAACCATGCATGCTGTGGTATTAGATTACGGGACTGAATTTAACATACAGTTGAAGGAGCTTCTAAATGCGCCCTTCTTTTGGAGATTACCTCCTCAAAGGGCGTCACGAAACCTGTATATCGCTTTCAAGGTAGTCACAGTTCTCTACGCCTTCGGCGCTAAGACCTGCTAGAGTGATAATTAGGTGAGGTAATTGATGGTGGTTTGTTTGGGGGTTGTTTTGTTCTTTCGTAATTTTGTCACCGGATATTCTTCGGGCGGGTTGCCGAATTAATTTACTTTACACGCGTAATGACTTTCCTGCTGAATATTTCGCAGTGCCCTTCGAAATTGGCGTTTTGATTCGCGTTACTCGATTATCAATTGCGTCAGTACTCACTCATTAACCCTTCCTATCTCTCGCCGATTGGATAGCCGTACCGATGTCTTGGCGGCCCCTGCTTTGTGTTGTTTGAATCACTTCGCGGTCTCCCCGAAAATATCTAACTGGTTCAATACTGCCCTAAGTGAATTATCAATTTCCCTGACTGTTTATACTAATTGCGCCCCGTTTACACTCTCGCGATTTCTCTCGTGCCCTCGGCCGTCGAGAACTAAGTGAACTCCCCCCCTGCTTTCGCATATTCTTATATGTTTTACTTCCCCCTTTTCCCCGCGCCCTCTGGGTCCACACACTCTGGTTATCCCGTGCCCTTCTCTTGCTCTCTCTCTAAGTGTATTCTCGCTCGACGTCTGCGCAATAATTTCTCCCGCATGTGTAAGACATTCGATATTTTGTTGGTGGATTTGCGTTTACTCGCAATACAAATCATGTCCCCTCGTGGTGTGAGTTATGCCTCCCAACTGTCCCCTGTTCCAAGAATTCCAGTACGCGTGCATGTAGCTCGCGCTGGTTTTATGGTGCTTAAGTTAATGAATCTATCGACCCTCACTCCGGGAGCTAGCTTTTGGGACGTTATAAGTGCACGGTAATATTATACTTTCGGTTTTGGAACCCCCCGGCATTGGTCAATGTCGGCCAGTGGCACATCCCCTGTCTGGTTTCGAGTAATTTATACTTCCATGAACTGTTGATATTTCCGCCCGACTAGTAAAATCGTGTTACCCTCAAGTTAATGGCTTTTATTGTCCCCATTGTTGATAGAATTCTCCCGGCCTGGCTCAGGGGCTGCGGTCCCACACGAGTCTGTTTATGCAATTCTACGCCGTTATGCGATACTTATTTAATTATTAATACGAACGATTTTCTCAGCAAATAACACCTGTCTCACCTATCCGTTGTTTATCCAAATAAAACATGATGTGTCGTGGGTCATTTCATTCACCCCCTTTCGTGACTGGGTTCTACGAAGATTGAAAATCGCTAGACTACAGATACGAAATACCCCATTCGTTGGTGCCTTTAGCGGTATCTGTTTTATTTGGGAAAAAAAAATTGTGGGACTGCGCCGCTTGCCTCTCGTCGGTAATACCTGTAGGTTTCCTAGCAACATATACTTATATCTATAGAGAATTTATTACTATTATTTGCGGGCTAATGATGCATTTCTGCTATAAATGCAAAGTGACTCTGAACGTAATTATTTAGTCTACCACCTATATGGGGATTTATATAACCAAAAATGAAACGCATGAAAATTTAAACGTCCTTGTAGATTTGATAAAGTGGCGCAAAGTTTGTGATTTTCATTGCGAAGGTTTCCGGTCACTTCACTTCCGCACGATTCACACTACCTTTCTTTGCGCATTGGAGATTGCCTTATCTGGTAAAGCTAGCCTTTCGTTAGGCGGCCTGCTGTTGCTGCCCCCATCGTGGGTGCTGTTGGCGGTGGTTCTGCAGACCCCTCGGACCTCGGTGCTTGGACCGCTGGAGCGGCCCTTGGAGGAAGGCCTCGTGGTCCCTGTTTCCGGGGATGCTGGTCGCTCGTGCCGCTCCCATCTCTGTCTCCCTCCAGGTGCTGCACCTGGAGTCCCTGGCTGCTGGCGGTGTTGATCGGTAGCCGTGGTTATGACTACGCATAGATTTGATATCCGCCGATAAAATGGTACACCCCCATTTCCCTGTATTTCCCGTGGCTTTTCCGGCGGATTAACGCTGATATCCCGTAGGATTGTTATCGCGGGTGCTAGTTTAACCCAATTCTTACCGGTGCCCCATTTGCAAACTACCTTTCTATTTTGAACGTAAATACCCCTTTTCTGCCATTCACCCACCCCCAGACTGTTCACCCCCTGACTATGAATGTTTTCACCGAGTGTGAATCGTACATACCTTTGATAGACGTTGTATTCGCGTCGCGTGTTTAATTGCGCATGTATTTCGCATGATGATATGCGGCCCGTTGCATAAAGTTTTTATTTGAAATTTCTAACTACCTTTGTCGAAGAATTTTTGAATTGCATTAATTACCAATACACCCGGGTCCGGAAATAAAGGGGGCCATTATTAAAAGGGCAGGTCAGAGCTGCGCTCCTGTACCTGAGATAATCCTTTCCGCAAAAAGGGTTTCAAATTTTCGGGGCATTGCTGTGCTCCAAACCAAAAGTACTGCTTTTGCACCCCCCACGAAGAGGACAAATATGTTAACGTAACTCTCAATGAATTGTAATACTTCATGTTTTTGAATGTTAACAGTTGCCCTTTTCGTTGAGATTTTAAAAGAATTTCAAACTGAAGCATATCTAAGAATTAACACTGTGGGTTTGACAAAACAAAGTCAAAATAAAAAAAAAAATTGAAATATTTAAATTTGTATGAACTGAAATATTTAGATTTTAGGCACTTTTCCCGAATTTATTTTATGTGATGTAAAATAATATTTCAACATTTTTATTTTATATGCGGCAAAAAAAAAAGACCTTTTTCCACATATGGAAACTAAATTAAGGATTAAATATTAAGTATGTCAATTCATTCAGAGAACCAGAGTTGAAATATCTTGAAAATGAATTTATTGCATTGAAAACAATTCCCGATGAGTTGGGGGGATTAATTAGCGTAGGAGTGCAGCAATGCTCACCTGTTTAGGATCATGACTGTTTTAAAAGCGTAGTCATGCACATACTCTCAGGTAAAATAACTTTCCGAGCGCAGATCCGCCATACCGTATTAAAATTGCAACAAACCGCGCGATCTGTTGTTGGTATGCCTTTTTCGATGTTTGGTTGAGACTCGCACGTTTTTCGCTCACCTTTTCACAAACATCCTCACCATCGTGGGATGCGATACCGCGGATCATGACGTTTCCCGGAAGTGGCGGTGTTTGTCTAAATATTATCTGCTACTTTGAAAATTTTGTGAAAATGTTTGTTGTTGTTAAATCAAGTTTGAATATTATCCCGATTTTGGCACACCCTGAATATCGTTGATGATATTAATCGCGGAAAATTCGCGAAAACCCTTTCGTTGCGTGTTATGACGGACTTTACTAGGTGGGTTTCCCATGTATGCATGTGTGGTACTGATTGTGAGTGACTTTAATTCCCGATGCCCTATATTTGATGTACCTTGAGCTTTGCGGTCCGTCATACTGCATTTGGCTTTGATGATTTTACAATGACGGTTATTTACTTAATTTCGGCAAATATCGAAAATGAGTTGTTTAGTGCAAATATGCAAGTCCCATCGCATTTGCATATTCAAAGGGCCTAAATCTGAGGCTACCTCCGTTATACTCTTTCGAATTTATGGCATTGTTCCGTTCGCTGCCCGTGTCTTGCACCCCCAGCTGATTTACCTTTTGTATCCCTTACTGGGTCAGTACTCCCAGCATGATTTTTATGACGTTCCCCTTTCGCCCTTGTGGAATTCCCTTATTTACGCCCGTCGCACCGACTGTTTGCGTCCGGTCTGGCCCGCATCGACGGACACCAAATCTTTACCTGCGTTTGTACTTATTTCGACCAACTATTGCATGCGCTCTCTGGCGCATTTCCTCTCCTGTATTTGATGATATAAAGTTATTAACAGAACACATGTTTATATAAACTCAAAGGATCCTGGTCGCGGCGCCAATTTATGTAACGGTACAATACCGGGGTATCATTATAAATTGTAATTAATTTATAAACGTAGAGTGGCTCGTAATCTAAGTGGCTGTACTTCACCTGTGTTTGATTCATGGAATCGTTATAGTGACAAGATCGATGGTTCGTTGTTCAAGTATTGTGTCTGTTACGGGGAAAATATCAAATTATACGCATACACAAATATCATCATACAGTAATTTATTCATTCAGTAATTCATATGGTTTTACATTTTAATTTAGCAAGTAAGGTTTGGTTCATTTGGTTATGGTAAATAATACGCTTTACATTTATGTGGTGACTAAGGGTTTATTTAATAAGTAATAACACACAAATAATGAAGAATGACGATTTATTCTCAATTAAAGTTTTGAAATGAGTAATGATTTTTACGTGGTTTCTGATTATTTCATTTGGTTATGGTAAAATAATACGCTTTACATTTATGTGGTGACTAAGGGTTTATTTAATAAGTAATAACACACAAATAATGAAGAATGACGATTTATTTTGAATTATAGTTTTGAAATGAATTTATCTATTTTTACGTGGTTTCTGATTATATTTCGTGGTATTCTGGCGTGAATTAACGTTATAATTCAAATTCTACTGGTTACTAGTACATGCGATTTGTCCCTGCTAATTACCGTGTTTTAGTTATGTCATTCATTCCACATGCGTGCGTTCATCCATATTTTTATCTTTTATTTATTTGATTTGATTTATCCTCAGATAAAGTTTAGCAGTGCATTTCCCAGCAAATAACATGCCAGTACCAAGGGTGACGATTTACCCTTAATAACAGTTTCGCAATGCATTTACCAAGCAATAACACCCAAATTGCAAATTTCGATCGGTGATTTGTGCACGATGGTCAGTTGTGTCTGGCTAAAGTACATATATCTGATCTCATAGCGAGTCTCATACCCTAACCCTACTAGTCTGACGTGTATGAGACATAAGCCCTTTTGTTGGTGATTAACTCTTTTTATTGTTTGCATTATCTTTTCTTTTGCTTTGATTTGGTCTCAGATGCATCTTTTTGACTCTTTTTATTTTTATTTTCTTTTGTTTTTGTTTTGATTTGGTCTGAGATGCATCTAATTGTGAGGTAAATTACGATCGGTGATTTGTGCACGATGGTCAGTTGTGTCTGGCTAAAGTACATATATCTGATCTCATAGCGAGTCTCATACCCTAACCCTACTAGTCTGACGTGTATGAAACATAAGCCCCTCGTTTGTTTTTGACTCTTTTTATTTATTTTTTTTTTATATTTTCTTTTGCTTTGATTTGGTCTCAGGTGCGTCTTTTTGACTCTTTTTATTTTTATTTTCTTTTGTTTTTGTTTTGATTTGGTCTGAGATGCATCTAATTGTGAGGTAAATTACGATCGGTGATTTGTGCACGATGGTCAGTTGTGTCTGGCTAAAGTACATATATCTGATCTCATAGCGAGTCTCATACCCTAACCCTACTAGTCTGACGTGTATGAGACATAAGCCCCTCATTTGTTTTTGACTCTTTTTATTTTTATTTAATTAATATATTTTTTTTTTTATGTCTTCTTTTGTTTTTAATATTTTCATTTATTTTTAGTTTGTTTTTACTTGGTTTTTGTGATAATTGAATTCACCTAGCGGATGTGATTCTGCATAATTTTGATTTTGATTCATTCACGGATTTATATACCTTCCTTACGCATGCTCATGCATGAATTCCCTTGATTCGCATTCATTCTTAGCTGCCGTTGTGTTTCGTATTTATTAACTTTATTTCTCGTCCGATCATGACTTAGGAGTTTGATTCATTCAATGATTTTTCTATAATATTCACATGCTCGTGCTACAGGAATATACTGACTCGCATTCATTCATTTATTTCTTACCCGATCATGACTTAGGAGTTTGATTCATTCAATGATTTTTCTATAATATTCACATGCTCGTGCTACAGGAATATACTGACTCGCATTCATTCATTTATTTCTTACCCGATCATGACTTAGGAGTTTGATTCATTCAATGATTTTTCTATAATATTCACATGCTCGTGCTACAGGAATATACTGACTCGCATTCATTCATTTCTCAATCGCTCAAGAGTTCAAATATGCAAATACTGAACACATGCATTATCGATGCTGAGGGCTGTTTTATTTTTACCGTCATGCAATTACGACCTATTAGTTCGATCACTCACTTGGCGGATGTATTAGTGATATTAACTACGCAACGTTAATTACAAGGATTTAGTGATTTGGTATGACATGATGATATTTGCTGATTTTTGTAATAATTATTGACCTTCACGGATACCGGTTTTTAGTTCCCGTTGCGATCGCTACCTGGGAAATCCCTTGAGTTTATATCTGTTTAAATACCTTCCTGACCTATCTCTTTCCCGAATCCCTGGCTAATGAAATATAAATAATAATTAAAACGCATGATAATCGAGTATGTTGATTCGGAGGAAGGATCTCATCACTTCGCACGTTTGTTTGAAGTTTCGTGGCAATGAAAGCGGTTGGTAAAATAGTCCCGTTATGGTAACTAGATTACAAGGACGAAATCAACATACAGTTGACGGAGCTTCTAAATGCGCCCTTCTTTTGGAGATTAACTCCTCAAAGGGCGTCACGAAACCTGTATATCGCTTTCAAGGTAGTCACAGTTCTCTACGCCTTCGGCGCTAAGACCTGCTAGAGTGATAATTAGGTGAGGTAATTGATGGTGGTTTGTTTGGGGTCGTCAAACTTATCATACGTGACAATATTACGAAGAGAACCATGCATGCTGTGGTATTAGATTACGGGACTGAATTTAACATACAGTTGAAGGAGCTTCTAAATGCGCCCTTCTTTTGGAGATTACCTCCTCAAAGGGCGTCACGAAACCTGTATATCGCTTTCAAGGTAGTCACAGTTCTCTACGCCTTCGGCGCTAAGACCTGCTAGAGTGATAATTAGGTGAGGTAATTGATGGTGGTTTGTTTGGGGGTTGTTTTGTTCTTTCGTAATTTTGTCACCGGATATTCTTCGGGCGGGTTGCCGAATTAATTTACTTTACACGCGTAATGACTTTCCTGCTGAATATTTCGCACTGCCCTTCGAAATTGGCGTTTTGATTCGCGTTACTCGATTATCAATTGCGTCAGTACTCACTCATTAACCCTTCCTATCTCTCGCCGATTGGATAGCCGTACCGATGTCTTGGCGGCCCCTGCTTTGTGTTGTTTGAATCACTTCGCGGTCTCCCCGAAAATATCTAACTGGTTCAATACTGCCCTAAGTGAATTATCAATTTCCCTGACTGTTTATACTAATTGCGCCCCGTTTACACTCTCGCGATTTCTCTCGTGCCCTCGGCCGTCGAGAACTAAGTGAACTCCCCCCCTGCTTTCGCATATTCTTATATGTTTTACTTCCCCCTTTTCCCCGCGCCCTCTGGGTCCACACACTCTGGTTATCCCGTGCCCTTCTCTTGCTCTCTCTCTAAGTGTATTCTCGCTCGACGTCTGCGCAATAATTTCTCCCGCATGTGTAAGACATTCGATATTTTGTTGGTGGATTTGCGTTTACTCGCAATACAAATCATGTCCCCTCGTGGTGTGAGTTATGCCTCCCAACTGTCCCCTGTTCCAAGAATTCCAGTACGCGTGCATGTAGCTCGCGCTGGTTTTATGGTGCTTAAGTTAATGAATCTATCGACCCTCACTCCGGGAGCTAGCTTTTGGGACGTTATAAGTGCACGGTAATATTATACTTTCGGTTTTGGAACCCCCCGGCATTGGTCAATGTCGGCCAGTGGCACATCCCCTGTCTGGTTTCGAGTAATTTATACTTCCATGAACTGTTGATATTTCCGCCCGACTAGTAAAATCGTGTTACCCTCAAGTTAATGGCTTTTATTGTCCCCATTGTTGATAGAATTCTCCCGGCCTGGCTCAGGGGCTGCGGTCCCACACGAGTCTGTTTATGCAATTCTACGCCGTTATGCGATACTTATTTAATTATTAATACGAACGATTTTCTCAGCAAATAACACCTGTCTCACCTATCCGTTGTTTATCCAAATAAAACATGATGTGTCGTGGGTCATTTCAATGTTTATACTAAATAGCAGATATCTCAAGAATATCGCACTGACGATTAACCAAATTGAATATATGATATAGTAATATATGCTTCAATATTGGCAATAATTTGATGTGGTAGTGATGTGCTAGATTTTGAGATATGACAATAAAGTTTTAGCAAAATTTGATAATAAGAATTAAAACCGGATTCTCAAGAATATCCCATTGAATTTTTCCTCAAATTATTATGTGCTATTCTAATATATCAGTGAATATTAACAATAAATTGATTTGATACTGATGCGCTAATTTTTGAAATTGAAATATCACTAAACAGTAATAATAATATTTAAGAATATCATTGGAAAACACAAAATGATACTAAAAAGTACATCTCTCAGTAATAACGTCTTTTATATTAATTTTTTTTTTTAATTTATAAAATAGTGCGGCAATAATAAAATGCGGCAAAATAGAAATATAGTATAAAACACTCGTTGCAGAGGTCCTTCAAGCACTCATTTGTTCCTCAACTCGCTGCTACGCAGCTCGTTTCGCAATTTCAATTCTACTTGAATAGATGCCTTCTGCAACTGGTATTTTAATACACTATTATTTGCAACAGATGTAATTGTAAGATAATTGAAAGTATCAAGCTTCCATATTTTCCTGCATAATCAGCAAAGCAATACTCGGTTGGTATCACTTGTAATAGACTTCTGACCACTGACCATATGTAGGACTAAAATTCGATTTATAACTTAATTATAATTATTATGAATACTAATCATGCTGCTAGCACAAGTAGATTGGCATTCACTGTATACCAGCAGTGTGGAGGACGTTTGGAAAGTGGAGAGGCCGGAGCTGAGGAAGATGGCAATGTTATTACATATTTTGGGGTTAGAATTAGAAAGTAAGTGAAATCGTTTATTAAAATGCTTCGAAACTAATCGGCTTATATTACAGAAGTAAGAAACTCGGCAGAGAAAGAGATGAACAAGTACCGACAGTCTTATGCAGTCTTAGATAAGCACCATTCCAAGAGGTGAGCGAGGTGAGCGGGATAACAATCACAATATTATGACGAAACATTATGTTTTAGGGCCAAAAGCAGTCAACCACGTGCTAAACTGCCATTACAAGGTAACATTTTATTGATTTTTTTTTCAAACAATTATGTACCTAAACTTAATGTTTAACACACAATAGAATACTTTGGAATAAATGAACATATCCTTTGACCTAGACCCTATACAGAATCCTCTCGGCATTATTCCCCATTAAGATGCACGTTTGGTTGTCATGAAATATTCATGCCTCTAATTTCAATATTATTGTCAATTAATTTTATGATTTCAGTAATACTCCATTCCTTATTATTTATGGTGTTTAATTATATTTTTAGGGCAACTAAGAGTTACCGCAATAACCCCTCTGGCACCACTTACCGAAGATCCTAAGAAATCCTACATAAGTCCAGACATTTTTCAGTGTGGATCACCAGATTTCTCTACCCACCTCGATGATTCGAGATCAAACGAATCCATAGTAAACGATTCAATAGTTATACCCCATCAAACCAGCCCCAAAATATCTAGGAATAAAAGACATCTGAGACTGAAGAAAAGAAAAGTAGACTTCGAAGCTCCGGTTTGCAACACAAATTTGGCCAATGCGCCTTCAGATTTTAAACGTCCTGTCCCTGTTCCATTACCAAAAGATGAGAAGACACCAAAACGTGGCCTGGATGAAATTATAGTGGCAACTCCTGAACAATACGCCAGGAAACCAAAGTTAATATCGCAAAGAAAACACAAATTTGAGAAGAGTAAAACTAAATTATTTACCAACACATTGACGCAAATGTTTGCCCAACCTACACAAACTACAAAACATTGCAATGAGTACGTATAGAACATTGCTAAACTATCCAAGTGTACTTTTAGATATGATAAGAGTACATGTAACAAGAGAACAAGAAATTTCCCCTTCCAGTTGGCTAGAGATATAAATAGTAAACCGTGTACAATTGTTATTTACTTTGTAAAACCGTTATACAGAAATTTACAGGAGAGTACAGAAAAGTAACGGGCAGGCGACAGTGAGCCTGTTATCTGTGTAAGCCTATAAATTTTAGGTAACGGTCAAGCATTGTACAATGTTTAATGGGCATTTGAATCGCAATATATATTTATATTTGATAAAATACATTGTAGTAGTGTAACGCAATAATTGAAATGTGACGGAACAGTCTGAGAAAATCTAACAGATATTTTTATGTCGATTTTGTTTAGATGTTTCAAGATACATATGTAAGCTTAAAATAATATATGTTGTCATGGAATCCATAAACATATTATTTAAATGCCCAACAACACCAAATAAACACTATTAATATAACAACTATAATCAACAATATATAAATGGATTTCTCCACACTTTTAAGAAAATTTAATTAATCTCTTAATATTTTCTATAGATATGATTTTATACATGTATAATTTATTTTTAGCAGTGATATTGACCAAACATATATTGATCAGCCGTCAGAGGAAGTTCTTCAACTGGATGAAATAATGGATATGATTAATGAAGATGACACAAAAGAAAATGTTCGATTTAAGCAGTTTAAAAAGTTTGCATTAGATTATGATAAGTAGGTATAAAGTTCACAGTATATTGTTCACTAATTAAACAATCAATTCCTTTTTAGGGTACCAGAAAAAGGGGTGAAGCCCCTAAATAATAGTAATAAAGAGGATAAATGCAGAAGCTGTGATAGACTAGGAGTTAAATGTTCGAAGCACAGTACATCTCCCGTTATTTGTAATAAAACTTTTACAGGTATGAGAATGAATTGGCTATTATCTATAAAACTACAAAAAATAACACACGAAGGTCTTTGAAACGTAGGCTCCTTCTTACAGTGCGATAATCGGCAGCTGTTTAATTGGATATCATTGTGAACATAATGGTATCAAGGAAAATAACAACTCGATTAAACTTCATAGAGACATTATGACAAAATATTTCTCTCTTCCCTTCTGTACATGACAAAATAACACTCTATAATAACTTTACTTTTAGGTTTTTGGGATGTTGACTTTACAGTTAAAGATCCACACATGGATAGTGAAGAGTCAACAATTTTCTGATCTGGATTGGAGCAATTGCAGTTAAAGTAATAATTCAACATATTTCACATTTTTCAAGAATGTAGATTTTTTCATTAATATATTTGATAAAAGCAATAATTTTACAAATTGATAAATAATACAAATAGTAAATAAAAATAAACGTATACAGTATTATTTATTTTTTGAGGTGGTATTCTTTTCCTTTTATTTTAAGGAAAATGTTACTTGAACCCGTTGACTTGTACCTCTTGGTTCTTAATAGTTATTTATGTAAGTATAAGAAAGAAGAGTGCTATAATTTTTTTATTGAAATGATTTTCAAATAACATATTTTAATAATTATTGCTATAAAACAAAAACAAAACAAGCCAGTTGTTTGTTTTAAATACCATAGATTAAAAAAAAATGTTTAAAAAATATTAATTATATACATTTATCTTGAATATTTTTTGACTTGTCATGTCCACAAACAAGTTATGACATCCATACACGCATCCGTACCCACAAAGCGACTAACATGTTTTTCAAAAATGGTCTAAACGAACTTGAGGGCATCAATACGGCTATTTAAGTTGAAATTTGCAATTCGAAGAAGTTCACAAAACCGATACTCTTTTTCCCATAAGCCTACTTATATTGAGAAAGTAAAAATATGTGGCAAATTAAATTATGATAATTTAAGGATTTGGCGTAAATGAAGTCATAGAAAATTAAGTTAATTATGCAGTAACTTATTGTACTGTTATAATTTTTATAATTTTCATAAATAAATAAATAAAATGTAAAATTATTTATTTCTCCATTACAATGAAAAAAAGGTACAAAACTACTAAACCAGCATAATTACAAATTACCTCTTTGCGCCTGATCAATCTCAATTGCTGTGAAGAGCGCTTTAAAGTTGCCAGCTCCAAAACCCTAGAAACATAAACTATTAATGTAACAATCCTTACATGTAAATCAATATAACGCTTACATTGTGGTTTCTACGCTGGATGACCTCCAGGAATACCGTGGGCCTGTCTTGCATGTTCTTCGTGAAAATCTGAAGCAGGTAACCATTCTCATCGTAATCGATGAGTATCTTCAGCTTCTGCAACATCTCTAGGTCCTCGGCGATCTTTACAGGGCTGCGCTTTAATTCCTCTCTTATGAGATCGTAATAACTGTCAGGTACTTGTAGAAAATCCATTCCTCTGTCTTTCAAATTCTTCACCTGAATTCACAATAACGCCAATTTACGAAACAATTTTTGATCAGATATATACTGATGGATGACTAATGACGATTTCTCTAGATAATGCTTTATTAAGATGATACTGTTTTAAGATTATGCTTGCAAAATGATGATGTGGTTTGATTATGATTTTTGTTACTTTCACATAAATGTTGATGCTCCTTAAAAATGACTCATTGTTAACTTGATGTTTTCAAGACGACTGAATACTATGGGAATAGTATTTTGAATAGATGGAAATTTTAAAATGATAACATTTATTGATACATCGCAGATATTATTGAAGATTTACTTACAGCGCTTATAATATCCTGTGTATTTAGAGCAATATGCTGAACTCCAGCTCCACCATAGTAATCGACATATTCTTTGATTTGACTCTTCTTTTTCCCATTAGCTGGTTCATTAATGGGCATCTAGAAATTTGATTGTTTGATCTGAATGTATATTTATTGGTAACAATGAGAACTATAGGAAATGTTTTTATTATACTTAAAAAAAGTTAAAAATACTGATCCTCCACATAGAAGTAACAGATAAGTAACATTGTAATGGAAATGGAATCAAGTAAATAGTAGAAGATTGATAAAATAATAGTATATTGTTTTATTAGGAGTAGAAGTGACACTTTTTGTGGCGAGTCTGTAGGTATTGGCTGCCGAGCGGAGCGAGGCAGGCAACTACAGACGAGCCACAAAAAGTTACTTCTACTCCGAATAAAACATGTAATTTTTTCTTCAAACGTCGAAAATAGTTAAAAAGATAATGGAATTAATATTTTTAATTGTCCGAATACGTATAGTTTTAATTCCCAAAGAAGCATGCTATGCAGAGCGTTGCTATGGTTTTGTTTAATTCATTATTTGACATTAAAGTGTATAAAATGGACGAAGACATGTTTCAATGTACACCGCCAGATATTTTAGAATCGGCAAGGGCTGCAACAGAGAAATTATTGCCCACTAAGTCCAGTACCATCTATGAAGTGGCCTACAAAAAATTTATTAAGTGGTGCGCCGAGAAAAATGTAAGCAATTATAGTGAAAATGTTTTACTCGCATATTTTTCGGAAATGGCTAAGAAGAAAGTAAAAAGTTCCACTATGTGGTCTCAGTATTCCATGGTAAAATCGTTATTAAATATTAGAAATGGTGTAGATATTACCAAATATTTAAAACTACGTGCATATTTAAAAAAACAAAATGAGGGTTATACACCCAAAAAGGCAAGAGTGCTGACAAAGGAACAGTTCGACAAGTTCTTATCCGATGCTCCTAACGAGAAATACTTGGCGACAAAGGTGAGTTCTTAGAATAATAAACAAATACAAAATTAAACCCTAAATCGTATTTTCAGATTATTTTGATATTTGGCATATCAGGGGCATGCCGTTGCGATGAACTCGTAAAAATGAACACGACAGATATTCAAGACTTGGGATCTTTGCTACACGTAAAAATACCAGATAGTAAGACATCAAAAGTAGAAAATATCTGTGGTAGCAGCAAAATGGTTGGCGACAGCGGTGCTGTAAGTGCTGCTGTTGCTGCCAGCGCAATCAGTTTTCAAGGGGCTAAAATATCAAATTGTACCTTTAATTTACATTTTAACAATAAATAAATTTGTGTTTTGTTTGAATTTTTTGTTTTGTTCATCATGTATGCGCACCATATGTATGTGCAATATTAAACCCGCCCTCGTAGGGCGTTCTTATTACAAATTATCCAATCATGTTGTCAAATTTACTTTTACTGCCTAATCAGTAAAAGTGAAACTTTTACTGACTAGGAGACGAAGTAAAACTTTAAGATTGTGAATCGAGTCACTAAAGGTGTCACTTTTATGACGTTTGAAGAAAAAAGCATTTTTCTGACCTTGACGTTTTCTTCCCAATTACTCATGACAATGGAGCGCAGAGCAGAGAATTCAGTGTGGACTTGGGAGTCATCCACTGACCAGAAACGATGGAACTGCAATATATCTTCATACCATTTGGCAACAGACTCCATTTCCAGGTCAGGTTGATTGCCAACGACGTGATCAATGAAGTCCAGCTTGATTGCTGGTCTGCAAACATGTATTTAATAAACAACAAGAACATATTTAGCTGTGCGTGCTCTACAGTTATCTTCAAGACTGCCAGATATTGTTTCTCCAAATGTCTGATAATATTTATCAAGAGTCGCCAATATTCGAATAGGTACGAATGTGGCGCTCAAAAAATAAGAGACTTTTGACGATTCTTATTTAGAGTTTTGAGAAGAAAATCTAATGTTTGCGTTCTTTACAATGATAATCACCAAAAAGTGTTTATTTTATAATTCACACATAACAAAGGTACTTACAGATCTTTGCCCAAAGGATCTTTTTGGCACATCGCGTATCCTGGGAGGAATGGTCCAGCATACAAGCTTCTATCCACAAACGTGTGGGTTGTATCTCCATACTGAAAAATTATGTGATGATAAAATTATAGGCGACTTGTTAGGTTGGATGAGATTATATTAGGTTTGTACTTTAACCAACAGTTTGAAAAAGGGTAGAACTAATAAATTATCGACAATTGCGTTCCTGAAGAAAATTTGTATAATCAGTTTCAATTCTAATGTTAATAGATTAGGTTTAGTTGTGCTAGGTTAGGACAGATAAGCTAGAAGAAACATAATAATTAATTTCTAACCGAAATTGTGTATTCAGATCAGTTTAAAATCTGACCTTAATAGGCTATAGGTTTGATTAGGGAAGGTTAAGTTAAGTTAGATTGAAATAGTAATAATAAGCGGCAAAAAATCGATATTTTCGTTTGTGAAGAACATGATGTATTTTCAGATTACGAGTAGAATGCTAGTTTTGAAAATATACAGTGAACTGGATTTTTGTCCACTTATAAATAAAGTTCAATTTAGCCATTTAATGTCCAATACTAGTTCCACAACTTACTTTATGTTAGGTTAGAGTTTTCTTCAGTCTCTCAATTATGGCTTAAAGTAAATACATAAAAATTAAAGCAAAGTTAATCGTTTATGTAAAAACCAGCATGCTATCTTTTTAACAGACACATCTGTGCTCGAAGGCTTACCGTTTGAATAACGGCCATTCGGACCTTTCCATGGAAGTCACTCTCTTCCCAAATATCTTTTACGATCTTCGCACCTTTCTTCTTCGCATGGTAAACTATGTTGTCAATGTCTTCAACGGCAAACGCCACGTCTTTGACGCCATCCCCATGCTTGATCATGTGCTGCCCAACATCTTGCTCACCAGGTTCGTACGCAGATACGAATACAAATATGATCTAAAGAAAGGTAGGTAATTGAGCGTAAAACTGAGTTAATTTATAAGAATGGTTCGATGCAATAATCATTCATAAATATTGTAACTGTTAGCAGAGACTGGTAACAGGTAACTGTAACCAAAACGGCGCTCGTGCTTTGCGACAAAGGTGCAATCATAGTCACAACTAACGACGAAATTGTCATGCACTTAGTTATATATTTCCACTGATAATAATAATCTATACTTTTATGTTCAGTACAAAGAAAAAAAAATGCACCAACCTTGTTTTGGCGAACTGCATGAGCAGCGTACTTTCTGCAGCCGGTTTCTAGTCCCTTGTAGGCTAGAGGTTCGAATCCCATGCGAGTCACATAGTACGAGGCAGCCTTTGAACAAATATTAATCAGTATGCAGGTATTTATCAGATAAACAAGTTTTTTTTTCACATGAGACTAATGCTTATACCTGTTTTGCGTTGCCTACGTAGAAGGTTAAGTGATCGAAGCACAGGAATTTTCCAAACTTTGGCTGAAAATAGAGACGCCGATCAAATAAATTGTTAATGCATGTCGAGAAATAATTGTACCGAAGGCGAATATCAAATATTTGTTATTAATTTCAGGATAATACACATAACTGTTCAATGGTATTAAGAGTCGCAGAAATGTTAGCAATCAAACGGGTTATTTTCCACAAAAATCTATGAATAAATTTAATATTAATAGAATAAAATTAAATCAGTTGTACATTGATACGTTTACTTGTACTATTGTGGGAATAAGTTTATAAATTTCATCACACAATGCTCAAATTTTTTCTTTCATCTTTACGCTCTGAACCTATTATGGTTGGTAAAAGTGTATGTCACTCATGACTTACTTATCAACATGCGATAAATGGGATGTAAATGTTTAAAAAATGTTTAGTACCTTTGCTCCTTTGTCGGTATATGTAGTCTGAAAAATAAAATCAAATAAAATTAAAATTTTAATTATTAAAATATTAAAATATTTATACAGGGTTATTCGCGCAATACCGCACGGAATATTTTGGCCAAAATACCTGACTTTCAAAAAGTTTCACTTTTGGGATATATGGGGGTCTATTATGCTTACTTTTTAAAATAAATTTAGTATTATACAGGGTGTTCTAAAAGCCCTAACAGTATCAAAGTTGCTTTTTTTTTAATGGAACTCCCTGTATAACTTTGCATATTTAAATTTTCCATTTTTTAGGTTTTATAAATCCATTTCGTTTTTGAAATTCGTTTTAACCGTTCAGAAGTTGTTAATTTTTTTATGCGTTTGCAGGCACTTATTAAAAAAAGCGCAGGGCACTTGGTTTTTGGTATATCAGGTTGGGACTTGGGTAAGGTGACCAGACGTACCGATTTGGCGGGACAGTCCCGATTTTTAGAAATTTGTCCCGCGTCCCGCGACGTTTGAATAAAGTCCCGACTTTTGAAAGATTGGGTTTTTTTTCGGGCTGATCTTTTATTCGCTGTTTTGATGTTATAAGCTTATATATTTCGCTAATATCTGTATTTGGTAGCAGCCTTGCAGCGGTCAAAATACAAAACGGTACTTTAAAAACATGCCTCGTATTTATTATATTTGTAAATTTGACATTATGTTTCATGTTGTTAAAAAAAATTGTTCTTTATTTTTTGTCCGATTCAATAAAACGAAAACAAGACTAAATGGCTGCACATGTTCTACAAAGTTGTTCTAATTTTTTTTTTTCAAAATCTAGCAGACTATCGCTGAAATGAAAGTTGATTTTGCAAAAAAAGAAAATTAGGGCCCCTTTGTAGAACATGTGGAGACATTTAATTTTGTTTTTGTTTTATTGAAATCGGGCAATAAATAGTTAGGGAGTTATGGAGATGACCAGCTGCGTTTTTTAGGAGACACCCTGTATATTTTGCATTTTGCGTTCTTTGTTAATTAATTTAAAAATCAAAGCCCCCCCCCCCGCGTCCCGCTTTTCTATTGTTAGAATCTGGTCACCTTAGACTTGGGGTATCTTTTGGCGGAAAGATCGTTTATTTGCATTGTGGCATCACCTTGCTGTGACACATTAATTTTGGTAAAGTTTAGTCGTATTCAGCGTCTCATTTTACATCTTTTAATATCTTGAGATCAGTGTAAATTTTTCAGAAAATCCAAATTATCTCCCAAACTAAGAACTTTTAAGACAAAATATAAGGCTTGAAAGAGATGTAAAATGAGACGCTTAATACAACTAAGTAATAAAATATAGGGAATGCCATTTAAAAAAATCAAGTTTCAGCCTTTCGAAATTTACCAAAATTAATGTGTCCAGCAAGGTGATTCCACAATGCAAATAAACGGTCTTGTCGCCATAAGATACCGCAAGCAGCTGTTTAGACAAAGGCAAAGTAGTCGTAACCTGATTACTTGAATAAGTGCCTGCAAACGCTTAAAAAAAAAACTTTTGAACGGTTAGAGCGAATTTCAAAATCTAACGGGTTTATAAATAAAAAGGTGAAAATTCATATATGCAAAGGTATACAGGGGGTTCTATTTTAAAAAACCCAACTTTGATACTTTTACGGCTTCTGGAACACCCTGTATAATATAAAATTAATTTTAACAAGTAACCATAATAGACCCCCATATATCCCAAAAGTTAAACTTTTTGATAGTCACGTACTTTGGCCACAATATTCCGTACAGTATAGCGTCAATAACCCTGTATAGAAATTTATATATTTGGTAAGTATGTTACAAATTATAAATGCCACTTATTTACGTTTGTTTATACATTTTCTGATAGCTATCATAGTCATAGAAATTACTTGAAATGCAACCCCACTATTTCTTTCGTAATTCAAAAGAGTTTATTTGTGAACATGAATAAATATGATGCTTAACTTTATTATTACATTATACATTGTAATTTTTTAGCTCACCAACAAACTTTGAGAGATAAAAACTCATGTAATTTTATATAAACTTGTTTAACAAAACTTTAAGTGTTATAATTCCGAATCTAATCAATACAGGACATATATTTATAACTTCTTTTCTTAAAATCACACAAGTTTTATTCTCTTAAAGTTTTTTGGTGAACTATAAAAATCACCCTGTTTTGTACCTAAATATTAATATGGTAATGGTTATTGTTATATAATTATAATTATTACTGGTAAGCCTAAATCTAAATTGATGAATTCGCAATGAAACTCGCGGCTATTGATTTGCTTGAGGCCTAATATTATTATTATAGGATAACTATATTATAAATATTATTATTGTTACTATTAAATTATTATTATTTAGATAAAGCCTCTTTCTTTGGCTTTCCCCAATTGTTCATTGTGTTTCCTCACTTTCCAAGTTTTCAAATGTCAAGAGGTTTTAGGTATGTCAAATTACATTCATGTTTTGTTAAATCATTTTCACTGTATACGAAATATTTTCCCATATTCATATGAATCATTTATCACAAAGTGAAAGTAATACAAATAAATGATTGTAATTTGACATCTGATATAGCGGAAAGTAATTTGGCAAATTGTGAAACACATTTGACAAAAGGGGAAATGCAAAAGTAAGCAAAATACTGCAAAGTGATCACTCACTATCGCTATATACTTACGAATATCACTCAGGTCAATATTATAAATTAAAAATTGTTCATTGTCCTCCCAATTATATAATAGTAAAATTGTACTAATAGTACCAATGATAGTACTTAATAGAAATAGACTGCCAATAAATTAAGCAGTATTATAAACCAAATCAGAAGTAAAATAGGATAAAGTGGCAGCATTTTATAGTAAACCAGTAATATAATCGTACAGTAAGTACATATAAATAAAAAAGGCAGTAAAAAAACCTAGATAAAACCAAATCTAATGGAACCTAACCTATTGATTGTTTGTTAATTTTATTTTAATGGCCGAATTATGTTTTTCGTTCCTTTTCTGCCGATTTTTTTTTACGACTAAAATATATTTCTACTGAAGAGTTATTTTTCCTAATGAAATATTCGTTTTATGCAGAACCACTCTGAATAAATATATTGTAGCGAGATAAATATTGTCAAAAAAACTTTTTCGCTCAAAATTTCACTCAGAATTTTAATTCTGTTTTTTTTTGTTCTTTGTTATTCTAATAATAATAGTACTATATGCCTAGTCAGTTTGTTAATTTAATTATGTATCGTATAAGTATATTCATTTAATCATCTAGTAGGATGAGTACTAGAGTAAGTAAGAAGCTACAGTAAGTATATAAAACTTACCATTGCCACAAACGCACAGTGTTACAGTGATTCTGTTTTAAGTTTAACTGCAATGAAAAGTCGAAGTAGTATCTTATATAAGTTCTTAGAGACAAACAAGTATAAGTTTATTTAAATAATTCATTAAACAGTTTTGACGGCCAAGGCAATCAGCAAAATTTGCATTTCTCTTACGAGCCACTAAATGTTATGCCACTTCTGCGGCTTTGGCAGCTTTGTGTGAGTTTTAGGTAGCAGTTAGAATATAGATAAAAGTGAATATCAATGTGTACAATAAATGCCAATTCCAAGAGTAATTGATTTGTTTTCTAATGAGATAATAGGATTTTCGAGAACTTTTTTTGTAAAACTAAAATTTTATCATTTTTGACTTGTATCACGTTTCTTCTATATGTACACCATACATCATTTAAATTTATTAAATCATTATTTAAATAATTTATTTAAAAAATTATGTTTTCTGAAACGCTGAGAAGATATTAATTTATATATTGTTATTATAAAAAATAAAAGGTTTCTTTATATTATGAACTAATAATAATAATATTGTATTTCCTTGAATATTTCCAATTATATGTTTATAGTCTTGGCCAGCTTCCCTGTGAATCTTCGCAGTTATTTGTTAATATCGATATGTTAACATATTTTGTTCATTTCGCATAGCTACCGTTAGAATAATGGTATATTTCTGCGTGCACAAACAATACATGCAGGGCCACAATGACAATACCGTATTAACATATTACTGCGTTGTGACACACCCAAGTTAATCTGGTCCGGACTATACATTTTGCTGGTCAAGTATTTAAATAATACTTAACATTCTTATAATCCCACAAGAAATACAGATATTGTAGCTGATCGTGTTCGTTACCATGCAGTAAATTATTATCATTCGAGTCTAAATTATCATACTAATGTGTACATAAATAAAATACTGTCCTAAGCAACTATTCAAATGAAGTACATCCAGCTTAGTATTAGAAACAAATACATGAATCAGCAGAAAATATTACCTGCAGGTATTGAAAAAGTTTTATAATTATAAATTTTGTTCTCCCACTATAATAATAAGATTGTTAAAAGTAGAAGTATGAAAAATATTATACTGTAAGAAATATAAAAGAAAAAGAAACATTGTGATTACTAATAATTAGTTATATTTAATTTGTTTAAATTTTAATGCTTAATGCAACTTTTTGTTAACTTATACTTAGTTATAGTAGAAGTTATTAGTATAGTAGAACTATACTTAGTTTAAATATATATTTTATTTATTTCGTGATTATAGGTGTTTTATCCAAACTGTTGCATATTTTATATTAACTTCAACTTTTATTTAAATAATTATTAATATAATTTTTGCTTATATTTGTAAATTACATATATTCTGTATTCAAACTGGCGAACTTAATTACCAATATTGCCAATATGTAATCAGTGGTTCTAGAGGTAGGTACATACATTAATTCACAGCAAATTAAATTACAAGACATCAAAGCAGCGCTACTTTGTCAAATCAACCGGCAGAATCAGCTTAATTAGGCAAATCAACACGGATCCAGTTGTGTTCCGTGGCTACAATTTCCTACAGGTAATCCATGAATGCAGTATTAATCTTGTATATCAAGGATGCAACAATTAGCTTGAAACTTTCTTATAAAACAAATTTATAAAACAAATTATGATGGTGCACAAAAATTTAATAAACAAGGTTAAAATATATCTTTTAAAAACGTCATTCATTTTAATTAGTCAATTTAAGACCTTCTATGTTATAGATTCAATAATCAGGTACGACGCCATGCATAGTTGCCTGACTTTATAGATAACGAACCCGTTATTCGTTATTTTAAGTTGAATCATCGTAATCATCATCATCATCAATGTTGAATCATTGTCATCATCTATAAAAATGTTAATTTATAACATGATAAAGTATACAGTGAAATATCAATCTTTATTAGGCTATTGGTTTTTCTGCTTTATAAAGTAGAAGTAGGCTGGTCATGATTTTTGTGGAACTTTAATATTTATAATATGAATATGTTTTTTTCAAGACATTAATAATTAATAACGTCAGGACATGGCAAAGTAAATTTTCTACAAAACTCACAGTTTTTAAAAGTTAATATAGTAAAAGACATTGGCGCCTAGATAATATATGAATAAAGGTTTTAAAATGATTTTTTCAACTTATAGAATGTAACTAATTTTTCAATTAAAAAAAAAAAAATCATTTCAGAGAACTTATGCGAGTCCCAGCGTTTTCTGATAAATAATTTGCTATATATAAATTGTTGTTCTAGCACATGCTCTACCTTCGCATGTAGGTACTTTAAATATAATCATTATTATTTAATATTTTCAACTCCAATTGGGCAGAAATATAGCAATTTTAATATTGTCTTGAGCGAATTTGTATATTAACTAATTAATATTACAAAATAGTTGTTTACTTACTAATTTGTTTGCGTTGCTGATAAAAGAATGAACGCAATGTAAACGAGTTTCTCTCGGATTAAATTTGAATATCTTAATAAGCACGAGGTGTTAGTCGCAAGAAGCAAACACATTTATAACATACAAACATATTTTTCAAACCAATCAGTATAAAAGCGTTGCGCAATAAAAATAATTAGATTAAAATAGTAGGTATATTATTTAACGAGCATATAATGTAGGCTATAATTCACGAGGACGAATTTTATATACGAGCCGATGTCGAGTTTATAATCATCGGAGTGAATTATAGCCATTATGTACGATCAAATACGACGTTTTATCTATTACTTTTTAAATAAAACAATTCTTTTTAAGAAGTTTTTGTTAAACAGAAACTAATTGTTAGTAACCATGTAAATGAGCAATGGGATGAATAGAAGTTAACAATGGCAGCGTACATAGGGAAGCAACAAATAAAGAGGTGTGAAAAGCGTTACAGATAGTTTAATTGAAGAAGCCGCACCCTGTTCTATTATGAAGTCATAATACATCCCCTGTTGTATAATGAAGTCATAATACAACCCCTGTTGTATAATGAAGTCAAAATAGAACCCCTGTTGTATAATGAAGTACATTATGTTACCATAGTTACATCTAAGAATATACATAATGAATGTAATATTTATTAGTCATAGATAAATATTATTTACTCATTTATTTGCTTGGATCCATATAGTTTACTGCGTAATGCATTTTCTCTGTAAACAGGTAATTACAGTCAATAAATAATATTGGTGCGTAGTTAATCAGAAAACAATGCATTACAAGGCAAAGTACTTTAACCAAATAATTAAACCCAATACAACCCATTTTGTACTTCCGATTTGACTCGATTCCATGTACACGCAGTTAATGACTATTCCTGGAGAGAGCAGCTTTGATTGGCGTTAGAATTAATTCTGTAATCAATTGTAAATAACAGATATCTACCGATTGCATTTACAATGCAGGATTTAGTTTATTTCTCTAAATATATTAGTGAAAAGACATAGCTAGATGGGTAATTGACCAATCCTCATCTTCAATGACACATTTTTATTTTATCCTGTACTGAGTTCGAACCCACAGAAAGGGACCTGAATTTGAAGGAGTGATATTATCTCAGTTGCAATGGTTTAAATTTTGAATTTTTTTATTCGTCCACAAACAACAAGGAGTGAAGCAAAATATTTTGGCACACGAATATTAATACATACACGTAATAAGTTGCGCGCAAATTATTTGGTCTCAACTACGTGATAAATAAATAATCAATGATCTTAGGAATCGATGTCTGAAATTAAAAAAAAAATACTGTTTGTGTTATTTATATAAATAGCAATTTTAATTATTAAAAATTATACTATGCATACACGTGTGGAATAATTTGTTAATTTTTAATTTTTAGACAGATAATTGTCGGGGAATTATTATCCACTACTACTACAAAACATGCCCCACACTCAATAAAAAGTGTGTCTTGAATTCTAAACACTGTGATTTTATTTTACTTATGCCTCGATCATCTAGTATTGAAGAATACTGACAAACATTAAATACCAGTTACTATTTTTTTTTTTAAATTAAAATTTCATCTTTATTCCTGTAACGATCCTAGTTGTTTTCCAAATAACGCGAAGTTTGTCAACCATGAGGATAAATCGTCGCGTTGCATTCAAGGATCAGAATATTTCCTAGTCTATTTACTCCCAGGATTTACATTCTCTAGAGAAGGCTCGTCTAAAGTGGCCAATAGGAAAATCGCCTCGATGGTGTGATACGATCCAATACACCTTGACCATCTCATCAGTATTCATTTATTCCGAATTCGTTACCAGTTTAATAAGGGAATAATTAAGTTGTGGAAAATAGCTACGTTGTAATGCAAATGAGTTCACTACACGTAAGTTGATTTAACTTTTATCAACGTGCGAATTCTAGGAAGCTCAGGTTTCAGATTAATTTCTACTGATATTTAATTGCTGGCTTAAACAATGTTTAATTTATGACTAACTTTTGAACTATACAAATAGCGTTTTTTTCATTCTAACTACTGAAAGTATTAGTTTCCGACGGTCTTGGATTGAAAACCCATTGGGTAGACATAAATAAAATCAGTCGTAGCTATTAGCCACATTAGGGTGGCCCTTATTTTTCAACCTTGACGTTTTTTCGCGGCACCCCGTAAAATCTTTCCTTCTGCTAAATAATCAGTCTGTGCAAATTTTGAGCCCAATTGTATAACGATAAAACGTGCCATTTTATGATTTTAATTTCAAACTTTGGGCTATATTTAAAAAAATTGTATATATACTAGAACAATTTATAGCACACAAGTATATTGTTCTGATGATGAAATACTTTATTAATGTAAAATAATATCATATAATATAATAAACTAATTATAACATTAATATTGTCTATTCAATAGTGTTTTTTTTTCTACTATCAGGAAATCGACGACGATAGTCGCTTACAACTTGGAAAACAAATTATTTTTGTTTTCATTATTTGGTAAAATCTTATTATAATCCTCAATAAGTTATATTCCTCTTTCTGTTATATCATTTACTACTCGTAGGTTCGTCACACCTGCCATTGATTCAATATAATTACGTTTTCTCTCCATGATAATGGAGTCGGAGAAAATCATCTTCTAGTTCCAAACGTTTGAAATTGAAAATAAAATTGTCGCCTTGCACCCAGAAACTAGGTACCATTAAATGGGTAATAATGGTTACTTTACTACCAAGCCAGATTTTTCAAGAGATGGATGATTTATATTTATGTTAAATATAATGTTTAAATTCTTGTAAAATAATACTACTAGTAAAATAATCAAATCATTTGAAATATTCGATACGATTTGAAAAAAAAAACAATAAAATTGTCTTCTAATGTTCCCAAGAAAATCATGAAATCGTCGAAATTAAATAGCAAAGCGGCACGTTTTCCTTTAATTTTGTTGTTTTCAAACTTGGCACAAGATGTTTTCTCACCAAATAGAACTATAATAAAGGGTGCGGCAGAAAAAAAATCGAAAACAAAATTCAGCAAGTAACTAAGGCCCACCCTAGCCATATATACTCCTCTTACTTCATACCTTTTACTTATTTAATATTTATTTTGTTTGAATTTTTGTTTGTAAACCAATTTATATTTGTCTGCAACCCATTGTCCAAAGGAATTGTAATATTGCAATATTTATAGTTACAGAGCAATTTAATTATTACTATTCCACCCGAGCATGTATTTTGCTTATCGTATACATTCTTGCCTAGTAAAAAAATGAGCACGATAAACCAACATTTTTGTTTAGATTTAAATTGCGTGATGATTCAAACATTAAAGAGAATCTTGAAACTTATATAATAAAATAACATTGAAATTTTGGAATATTCAATTTTGAGCATACAATTTTAAAACTATCATTAAAATAGCATAAAAATATTTATGAACGTCGACAAGGTACAGTCGTGTTCATTAAGTGTAGTACAACATTTCTGCTGCGTGAATGTGACTTAATTTCATAAAGTTAAAAAAAGTTTTGTACATACAAATATTTTGAAAGATTACACGTTCAACACATTTTTGAACACGACTGTACTTAAAACCAGGATATTCCAGAATCGTTATTAAAATAATTAATAGGTTTTAAACGAAACCTCAGGATATTTTGAATGTTTCAATAACATTTCATAAAGTTGTCAAAAGTTTATAAAAATTTCAAAAAAATCCCAATAACTGTGATTTCTTTATGGCATATATAATGGTATATCATTTGTGGACACTTTTCTGTTTACTAAGTTGTAACTGATTTACTCAACTAATAAAACAATTAATATTTTTCTTATTAATTATAATTTTTTCGCATTTGTTCCTTTTGTGGTGGTGAATTCTTTCCCTTTTTAGAAAATGTCAAAAATTTGTTAAGATTTCGAATTGGAATAAAAATTATTGAGTATTTTAAATATTGCAAGAATGTTATAGCGGCTTCATATCAATAAAGTTAAAAAAAAATGAAAATATCACAACAATAAATACTAAGGCCCGATATTTCACCTCCCAGTAAAGTGTCTGTTAGTTACGTGACAGCGAACATTTTCTGTTCATTAACTACTTACAGGATACTTGGATACTTTATAGGATAGAATTGATGAAAAGACGGAACTTCCATAAAATCTATTGAGTAGGGTTAATTGTTACGTAACTAACAGACACCTTACTTGGAGATGAATATTCCGCCCGTAAACGACATTTATTCAATAAAGGTATTGAAAATTTCAAAATCACCCAAACACAATATAAATTAATATGTAAAAAGATTTAGCCGGTTCAACAGAAACGTCCAGAAAATTTCCGCAAATATCTATACTATAACATAAAACGTTAAACTTTTCATAATTTCTATAAAACTGTAATCCAAACATTCAAACCTAAATTCCAAAATTCGAAACATTTCATAAAAAAATTAACCGGACGGCCAGAACAATCGATCAAAATATCAGAAATTAGAATTAATCCAATCAATTCCTTAAAATCAGGGAGATATTTCAAAATTCGAAACAGTTCATGAAAAATTATAAGATTTCAACATATTATCTCTAAAGTGCAGAAAATATAAAACACTCAATTGTGTTCAGAAGTTTTCAGAATTGTTTTGTATAATTTGAATTTTGTATAATTAATGTTTGTTTATTATTAAATTATGGTTTTTACATTTTCAGTGTTTCAACATTTTAATACCTGTAACTTATGTAACTTACTTATAAAACAAAATAGGACCTATCTTTAGAAGACAATGTTACATGGAATTTTACTTCATAAAAGTATATGGGGAGCGTATGGTTTTCGTAAAAAATTGGGAATTCGAATTTTAAAACGTTAAACTTTTTATAATTTCTTTAAAACTGACCGGACGGCCAGAACAATCGATCAATATATCAGAGATTAGAATTAATCCACACAATTCCTAAAAATCAAGGAGATATTTCACAATTCGAAACAGTTCATGAAAAATTATAAGATTTCAACAAATTATCTCCAAAGTGCAGAAAATATTAATGAAAAATATTAATGAAGCGGAATTTTATTTCATAAAAGTATATGGGGAGCGTATCGTTTTCGTGAAAATTTTGGAATTCGCATTTTAAAACGTTAAACTTTTTATAATTTCTATAAAACTGACTGGACGGCCAGAACAACCGATCAAAATATCAGAAATTAGAATTAATCCAAACGATTCCTAAAAATCAAGGTGATATTTCACAATTCGAAACAGTTCATAAAAAATTATAAGATTTCAACAAATTATCTCCAAAGTGCAGAAAATATTAATGAAAAATATTAATGAAGCGAAATTTTACTTCATAAAAGTATATGTATCGTTTTCGTGAAAATTTTGGAATTCGCATTTTAAAACGTTAAACGTTTTATAATTTCTATAAAACTGACCGGACGGCCAGAACAATCGGTCAATATATCAGAAATTAGAATTATTCCTAACAATTCCTAAAAATCAAGGAGATATTTCAAAATTCGAAACAGTTCATGAAAAATTATAAGATTTCAACAAATTATCTCCAAAGTGCAGAAAATATTAATGAAAAATATTAATGAACTGGAATTTTACTTCATAAAAGTATATGGTGAGCGTATCGTTTTCGTGAAAATTTTGGAATTCTCATTTTAAAACGTTATATTTTTTATAGTTTCTATAAAACTGACCGGACGGCCAGAACAACCGATCAAAATATTAGAAATTAGAATTAATCCAAATAATGACTTAAAAATCAAGGAGATATTTCACAATTCGAAACAGTTCATGAAAAATTATAAGATTGCAACAAATTATCTCGAAAGTGCTGAAAATATTAAACACTCAATTATGTTCAGAAGTTTTCAGAATTGATTTTATATTTTGCATTTTGTATAATTAATGTTTGTTTATTTTAAATTATGGTTTTTATATTTTCAGGGTTTAAACTTTTTAATACCTGTAACAAATGTAACTTATAAAACAAAATAGGACCTATCTTTAGATAACAATGTTACATGCAATTTACGCAGTAATTTAAAAAAAAAGGCTAGTGAATCACCAATTATATAATTTGTAATTTTCATTTTTTTTCTCCTAAAATATAATTGAAATATGAAAAATATTAATGAAGCGGAATTTTTCTTCATAAAAGTATATGGGGAGCGTATCGTTTTCGTGAAAATTTTGGAATTCGCATTTTAAAACGTTAAACTTTTTATAATTTCTATAAAATTGGCCAGAAACGGCCAAGACGGCCAGAACAACCGATCAAAATATCAGAAATTAGAATTAATCCAAACGATTCCCAAAAATCAAGGAGATATTTCAAAATTCGAAACAGTTCATGAATAATTATAAGATTTCAACAAATTATCTCCAAAGTGCAGAAAATATAAAACACTCAATTGTGTTCAGAAGTTTTCAGAATTGATTTTATATTTTGAATTTTGTATAATTAATGTTTGTTTATTATTAAATTATGGTTTTTACATTTTCAGTGTTTAAACTTTTTAATACCTGATATGTTGCTGATTTTAGGATTTTAGGAGCCCTAATTACGAGGAAGAAATTTTGGAAATTAAAGCAATTGCTTCATCCATACGATATTCAAATAGTGCAAGAGCTTTTACCAGCTGATTATGACCTACGTTTTGCGTTTTGCCAATTTATTCAGGAAACAAGAGCTGAACATATACTTTTTTCTACGAAAGTGTTGAAAGACACGTTTTCTGTCATAAAATTTAACCTTGAAAGTTGGTATTTGTTACAAGGAGTGCAGAAAGTACTTTCCGCACTTATATCCACTCCAATACTCCAATACCTCTCTTTTGATTTTTGAGGCAATAAATCGGACGAAACTGTGGATGCAATGGCCGCAAGTTCCGGCGGAGTGTTTGTTATATCGTCACTATCGGAATCCATTATTGATATTCTTCTACTTCCAGTATTAATGTATAAATTTCGAGTCTCGATTTGGTGACAAGCGATTTATAAATTTTCTGACGTTTAAATTAATGACAATGACATTTATTTTAAATTAATGATTAAATTTACATTAATCTTTAGTTTTCTACACTTTCGTAGAAAAAATAGTATGTAACACTCGTGCGGAAATGGCCATTGCAAAACTCGTATGAATGGAGCACTCGCTGGCGCTTGTGCTCCAACTTTCATACTCGTTTTGCAATGAAGCCCTTTCCGCACTCTTATTACAATATACTATTTAACCAGAAAATTCTGTTCACTGATGATTTGTTTCCACACGAGTGTAACGCAGTCCCTCATATTTTATTTTTTTGTGTCGAAACTGTCGAAACTTAATAATGAATGTCTGCGTCCGATTTGGTTTTTTAAAATTTATTTGCTGTTGTCATAAAAAAATATGTATGTATTACTGTTGGGCCTCACTTGTTTTATACATAACGGGTCTACTGACAATAACAATATTATGTCAAAATATGAGTTATACCCGTATAAAGTGTCATACCAAACAACATCCAAATCAATGTAAACTTTCTCTCTTTATAAGCAATTTTTGTTTTTTTTAAATTAACTTTAAAGCTGAATACTGGCTAAACCAAACGCATTTGTATATAGATAAGTTTTGTTAAATCGTCTTCTTTTGATCCCAGGAATCCCAGGAATCTGTGGTTAAGCCATGTCCACATAATTTAGAGACACCCTGTATAATCGAAATATGAAAAATATTAACGAAGCATCGTTTTCGTGAAAATTTTGGAATTTGCAAATTCAACGGAAATATCCGATTTGATGGTCTCGGCGGCCAAAAATCCATTAAAAACATTGTCCATACGTGTTGATGTACATGTGGATGTGTTTGCGGATATGATAATGCTTTTTTGGAAACTGCTTTAGATAATTGAAATAGCTATGTATGGTATAAGTGAAAAATGACAAATTTTATAATTTTAAATAAAATTTTGTTTATTCACGTGTATCATACAAGATTTATTCCAATTTTGCAGAATTTTCATTTTTTTTATTGATTAGGTGATTTATTTATATAAATGTTAATTGTACTATTATTAATTTGATGCAACTCTTAAACCATTAAAGTTGACTCTATTTTCGTCAGAGTTAAGTATAGTGGAAGTCAAGTTGAGTCTGCTTTCGTCAGGGTCAAGTGCAGTGGAAGGTCCAGGCCTTTCATTTGAATTTACATTTGTCAAAATTTGTCTTGACGTGGATATTTTTTGAGCAATTCATTCGTCGATATACTGTTCAGCTACTGTAGAAGATTTCCAGCCTCCGTGTCTTTTTTTATTCACTTGTATCATACAAGATTTTTTTCAATTCGTTATCAGAATTGAAGAATCTATTTTCGTCAGAGTCAAGTATAGTGGAAGTTCAGTTGATTCTACTTTTGTCAGGGCCAAGTGCAGTGGGAGTTCCAGAACTTTCATTTGAATTTACATTTGTCAAAATTTTTCTTGGCGTGGCTATGTTTTGAGCAATTGATTCGTCCATGTACTGTTCAGCTACTGTAGAAGATTTCCAGCCTCCGTGCCTTTTTTATTCACTTGTATCATACAAGATTTTTTCCAATTTGTTATATGAATTGAAGAATTTGTGTGAAGTGTCACATCGTCAGGTGACAACGAAAATTTCAAGGATAGTGCCTATTTACGCATTTTATTCACGTTGTCAATAGTTATAGTGAATAAAGTGAAAAATAAGATTTTTTCCAATTCGCATTATTAACATGATTATTATGTACATTGAATCTCATCGTTAAAACTATACTTTAATCGAATGGGTGAATAAAATGTTAACATTTTCACTTTATTCACTATAACCATTGAAAACGTGACTAAAGTAAAAACATAGGTAAATTCGCACTATGATGACAATGTGAATTGTCAGTTCTGATAACCGATTGTGAAAAATCTTGTACAATACACGTGAATAAAGCAATTTTATCCACGGGAAAAAATAATCGCACTCGGCTTCGTCTCTAGCGCTAAACTGTTTTTGCGTGAATAAAATTCGACTTTATTCACTTATACCATAAATACCTATTAACATTTAGATTTGAATTTGGGAAAAACTGTTTCCATATTTTTGTTCATTTGGAAAATATTACGTAATGTATTTAAAAAAAATAAAATTCAAACGAATTTGGAGACTTCATAAGTTGGCCTTTAGTTTCAAATTGTGAAGGTACCTTTTATAATTTGTCCAATTACATCTTACCAATTCCAGAATTCCAGGAAGCAAATATCCGAATTCAGTCCGAATCTCTGCGAATTTTATCATAGAATTTCAATTTATATAAGAAACTTTCGAAATTTACCATTGATATGCCTAAATTTCAAAGTACCCTTTTCTCTTCGTTCTAAATAATGAATATTATGATTAAAATAATGATGTTTAGCATGTATTTTTACAATATTATCAAGAAACTTTCTGAATTGACTTATATGTTGACCATTTTTTTTTAATTATAATTTCTGAAAGAAATTTCCTACAAAATTTACGTTGGAGGAATCTTTTTAATTGAATCATTAGGTAATCTTAATTGTTAGTATTATTCGTTCGAATTTTTTCAAGAAATTTTCTGAATTCGTTTTGTATCTTCGTTAATTTTAGATAAAATTATAATATCTGAAAGATCTACATAAGTTTGACAATATATTTCTTATTTTGAAGGAATCCTTTTCAATGTATTGTAAATCATGATATTTAGCAGGAATTTTCCTAACAGTTGATTTGCCTAAATTTCAAAGTATATTTTTCAATTCGTTCTAAATAATGATGTTTAGCATGTATTTTTCCAATTTTATCACGAAACTTTCTCGAATTGACTTCTATCTTGACCATTTCTTTCAAAATTATAATTTCTGAAAGAAATCTCGCACAAAATTTTCTAACTTTGGACGAATCTTTTTCGTTAAATCATTAATCTTGATTCTTAGTAGGAATTATTTTAATTTATCAAGAAATTTTCTGAATTCCTCTTGTATCTTCGCCAATTTTAGATAAAATTATAATATCTAAAATAACTACATAAGTTTAACAATATATTTCTTATTTTGAAGGAATACTTTTCAATTTTTTGTAATTCATGATATTTAGCAGGAATTTTCCCGATTTTATTCCGAAACTTTTTAAATGCAAAATTGACCATTGATTTGCCTAAATTACAAAGTATATTGTTCAATTCGTTCTAAATAATTATGTTTAGAATGTATTTTTCCAATTTTATCAAGAAACTTCCTCGAATTGACTTATATCTTGACCATTTTTTTTAAATTATAATTTCTGAAAGAATTTTAACTTTGGAGGAATCTTTTTCATTAAATCATTAATATTGATTCTTGGTAGGAATCAATCTAATTTTATCAAGAAATTTTCTGAATTCGTCTTATATCTTCGCCAATTTTAGATAAAATTATAATATCTGAAATGACTAAGTTTACGTAAATATATTTCTTATTTTGAAAAAATCCTTTTCAATTTATTGTAAATCATGGTATTTAGCAGAAATATATCCGATTTTAATCAGAAACTTTTTAAATGCGTCTCGAATTTTCACCAATTTTCTATGAAATTTTAACATCTGGAAGAGACTTCATAAATTTGGAATTAATTTTTAAAATGCAAAGGAATCGTTTATAATTTGTCCTAAATCATGATATTTTGCATCAATCTAACCAATTCCAGCAAGAACATTTTTCAATTCGTTCTAAATCTTGTACTATTAAATTTCAATTTCTACAATAAACTTCCAGTAGTAACTCCAGTAGTAACTGATTTGCCTAAATTTCAATGCATCTTTTTTAATTCGTACTAAATAATAAGAATATTCCGGATGCATTTTTTGAATTTCATCAAGAAACGTTCTAAATACGACTTAAATTTTGATCATTTTTTTAACATTATAATATCTTAAAGGAATCTTCATATAAAATGTTCTAACTTTGGAGTAATCTTTTTCAATAAATCATTAACCATGATCGTTAGTATGAATGATTTTAATTATATCATGAAACTTTCTGAATTCGTCAATACCTGAAAATTGCATAATTTAATTTTTTTTTCTATGAAATTATCTTGAAGAAACTGCGTAAATGTAACAATATATTTCGAATTTTGAAGGAATCTCTTTGAATTTTTCCTAAATCATTTTATTTAGTAGGACTATTTCTAATTTTATCAAAAAACTTTCTGAACTCTTTCAAATGAAAGTTATAGGCAATATTTGAGTGTGCATCTTTTATACGAAATAAAATTACATAGCACCCTGTATATGCGGACAAAATTACTTTTGAAATTTAATTTTTATAATGACATGGCGCCCCCACCATAGTTTTAAAGATAATTTGTTATTTATATTTTTAAAGAGACCTATTTTATTTTTTAAATTAAGATATAATTAAATCCAAAACTTTCATGAAATTTATAAAATTAAAATTAATCGCCTTAAAAATAATTATTGAAATGAAAATGACTTTCAGCTGACAGAGTGTAGAGCTTTAGTCGCTCGGCGCGGAAATGCCGTGGTGGAAACTCAGCTGCGTGGGTTTCATTGATCCTGTCTCCCGACCTAGTGCAAGTCCTGAAAACCAACATGGCTTCCACCTGAAGAATGTTCAGCAACCGACGGCGACTATTTCAACATTAAAGAATCAGTGGAATAATATGTGGCCATAATAGCAGTGCGCATGTGTTTAATAACTACAAATAATTCTAGAGTAGTAGTGTGGTTAACAAGCCCCAGTATTGTGTAAATATTAGTTATAGATTACTGTTACATATGGTCGACTTTGAGGAAATATTGGTCGCCTTGAATGGGACTGCCCTAGGTAAATCCATTACACGAACATATCACTCACCACGTAAATATGATGTTGAAGCAGTTCTTGTTTTCATAATCTAGGTCATGACGTGAATTAATTATTTGTTTATGAGAAGGGTGTGTTTTTGAAGAAGCCTTATATACCAGTTAAAAGGTAAACGTAGAAGAATAAACTAAAATTCTGCTTATAGTTAGTAGTTTTGACCACCACTACAAATAGTTACTTTTTCATAGTAGAGATACGGTATTGTAATCCTGCATATTTTTGCTTTAGTAGGAGTAGTTTTAGTACATACAGATTTCCCAAGTATCTCAAACACTTATCTACAAATATCCACTATCACACGATCACTGCTGATGAATTAGTATGCTTGGTAGCATACGCTCTACGCTTGTATACACAAAAAGCTGTTAAATATGCAAATGCATTTGAAAATTTGCGTCCACGTACATGTGTGGAGCTAGTTCATGTCGCACGCCTCGCGTTCTCAGCCTAGATTGATAATATAGTAGCGCGATGGCGGAAGACAAGGCCGTTAATACTAAACAGAAATTGAAATTGAAGATGGTGAACATGGCCACAGAGGACAGCATGGATGATGACGTGTTCGAGTCCGAAACTACTGCGACCAGCGCTTCCAGCAAGCTAGCCGTGGGGGATAAGATGGACAGAAGGAACACCCCCTCGCCCACGGGGTACAGGGACTACCAGCCTCCGGCAGAGGTCCTCAAGCTCTGCGAAACGGATCATCTGGACGATTCAGAGCAAAGGGTTCATAAGGTATAGAGAATTCGATGCAGATATTTCAAGCAAAATTTGTTGGTGTTATACCAAGTTTGAGTGTTTTTACAGGTCCAAGCTTATGTATTGTTGCTTGCCAGATTTGTAGGCGTTACCAATTTTGACTAATACATACCCACTTCTTCGGAAAAATGTTTGCAATAGGCGGGATTCATCTGTTATCAGAATGGTATGCTTTAGATATATTAATTACAACGGATTTGTAGATTATCTCATTGATAAATAGATTGCGGGGCCATTCAACTATTTGCTATAGGTCTGCAGTACGTGATTATTATGCGGAATTCTCATCTGAGGTTTTATGTTTTCTTTTGGCATAGATAGTTATGCCATTCAATACTTTAAATGAGTACTGTCTACCTGTTTTTAATAACTAATTACCATGGTCTACATACGTTGCATTCTAGATTTGTAGATATTATCAATTTCAAGTGTTTTTAATCATTAAATTTTGGAATATTACTCGATGTATGGCGTTCCTATCTGATTTAATGTGGCATCGGTAGTTTACCATATAAATACTTGAACTAAGTACTGTTAATCAGTATGTAGAGTGATCTAGATTTCTTTCATTGCAGATTTTTGAGCAGAATTATTTTTTTATGTTTTTAAAGATCTAATACTTTGGAAGATCATTTAAAATGAAAAACATTAATCTCAAGTACCTTGATTTTTTTAAATAGGTAGCCATTCAAATGTCCATATTGTCAATTTGTTTTCTTCAGAAAGATTCCGATCTTGATTTTTGAATTACAATTGTATGTTTCATTCATTTGTTTAAACATGATTTTGGATTTGCGTCCATCACCAGTTCTTAATTTTATTTTGGTAAATGTATTTATTTAAATACCTAAAATAAGTAAGGTCCATGATCCATCTGTTTTCAGAATTACCATTATCAAGATATATTGCATTCTAGATTTGAAAGCAAAACCTTACAAAGTCTGCCATACATTTTTGAAAATTATAAAGCTTTCTAGATAAGATAAGATAAAATTTATTTGGTGTAAATTTTATCTACAATAAAGAAGTATTTACACAGGACAAAATACAGTTAATTTCTAAAAACTATTTAAATACTCAAAATAAATAAGGTCCATGATCCATCTGTTTTAGAATTACCATTATCAAGGTATGTTGCATTCCAGATTTGAAAACAAAAGCTTACAAAGTCTGCCATAAATTTATGAAAATTATAAAGCTTTCTAGATAAGATAAGATAAGATATTTATTGGTGTTAATTTTATCTACAATAAAGAAGTATTTACACAGAACAAAATACAGATAATTTCTAAAAACTATTTAAATACTTAAAATAAATAAGGTCCATGATCCATCTGCTTTCAGAATTACTATTATTAAGATATGGTGCATTCTAGATTTGAAGACAAAACCTTACAAAGTCTGCCATACATTTATGAAAATTATAAAGCTTTCAAGATAAGATAAGATATTTATTGCTGCTAATTTTATCTACAATAAAGAAGTATTTACACAGAACAAAATGCAGATAATTTCTAAAAACTATTTAAATACTTAAAATAAATAAGGTCCACGATCCATCTGTTTTCAGAATTACCATTATCAAGATATATTGCATTCTAGATTTGAGGGCAAAACCTTACAAAGTCTGCTATACATTTATGAAAATTATAAAGCTTTCAAAATAAGATAAGATATTTATTGGTGTTAATTTTATCTACAATAAAAAAGTCTTTACACAGAACAAAATACAAATAATTTCTAAAAACTATTTAAATTCTTAAAATAAATAAGATCCATGATCCATCTGTTTTCAGAATTACCATTATCAAGATATGTTGCATTCTAGATTTAAAGGCAAAAGCTTGCCATAAATTTGTGAAAATTATTAAGCTTTCTAGATAAGATAAGATAAGATATTTATTGGTGTAAATTTTATCTACAATAAAGAAGTATTTACACAGAACAAAATACAGATAATTTCTAAAAACTATTTGAATACTTAAAATAAATAAGGTCCATGATCCAACTGCTTTCAGAATTATCATTATTAAGATATGGTGCATTCTAGATTTGAAGGCAAAAGTCTGCCATACATTTATGAAAATTATAAAGCTTCCTAGATAAGATAAGATAAGATATTTATTGCTGTTAATTTGATCTACAATAAAGAAGTATTTAACCAGGACAAAATACAGATAATTTCGGGCACAATTCAAAAATTCATCGCAGGTGTAGAACGCGTTTTAAGCAAATATGTTTTAATAGTTGACTTAAATTTTAGATACTTACTTTAAGGCGTGAATTTGATGTAACTTCTAAAATTTTGTAGTAGATATCGTTACAAAATTTTGTAAAAAGACCACCGTTAACATTATTAAGATCACTGATGCAATGAAAAATGAGTTGTAAATTTGACAACCACATTTTAATCGGAACGAGAGCAAATGTGAATATCATTTGCGGTAATCATTAGACTTACAATCACCTCTCTTCATACATTTATAGAGATGTTTGGGAGATCTTTTCTTGCAATATTAACTGTGATCTAATCTGTGCTTTGTATAAGATTTGGATAAGATGTACATTAGCAAAATAGTCGTTGAAAAATAGTTTTTTTTTAGAAAAAGAGACCGTAGTATAAAATGGCTTAGTGAACATACCCAGAGAAAAACTTTTCAACAAAAGAACTATAGAGGTCACATTATAAAAGGGCGTGGAGAACCTATCCAGAGAAAACTTTTTAACAACACTAAAAGCCAAACTTTTCTTAACTAAATAACACGACTTTACAACAAATTTAATCATGGACTCATCTATTGCTAAGTATACATCTGTACATTGGAAGTAAAAGGGCCAATGTCCGTTATGTTAGTTTTGTAGAAATTCAAAATTTCACCTGACAGATTTATTTTTTGTTAGCTTTTTATATGCTTTTTATTATTATTATTATTATATTATTATTATATATGGTATATGTCCCATATCATTAATTATTTCCTTCGTGTTCCTGCGTAGCTGTTTAGTACAAATAATTATGTATAATTATTTTTAATTTTTTTAATAATTAATTGATAAATAATTGATTAATTTTATGGCATTTCGCAAAATATATTTTTTAAATCGGAGAGCGACGAGAGAGGGGTGGGAGTTTCTTCTACTAATAGAAGGTATATTGATATCATTATAAACATATATTTTTGCAATAATTCCTCAACTGAACCTGATAAGTTACTGTTCTAAGAGAAGTGACTAGTGGTGAGCTTAATCAAACAAAAATATTTTTGCAACATTTGTAGCTTAATTTTATTACTATAAACAACTTGAATCTCAATAAAACATGTGAGTAAAACTGTTTGTACACCAATACATTATTATTACATGTTATTACCAATACATTCATTCCAAATCAAATTGTAAAAAGAATTACATATTATCCAATGCGCTCTGGTCTGCTCCTTCTCAGATTTATGAGTTGTAAACAAAGACTTATACACATCTGATGCATTTGGATCCATCGCAACACTGTAATCAGATTTGGATTTTTTAACCCTCAAATCTTCCAATTTAGTCTGTACGGCTCCTGGACGTTTAGAAGGTACAACCTTTGTCGATGATGTAGATGGAATCACGAACTTGTCATCATTATTACTATCAATTTCAATTTTCACCATAGTTTCATCAACCTTAATTTTCTTCTCTATTCTGTTCTAATAGAACACACAGTTTTGAGAAGAATGATAGACATAACTCGATTCATAACATTTTTATCCTATCTGTATATCATAAAGATATGAATATTTTAGCAGTTTTTGAAAAAAAAATTGAATCTCATGGATTTTATCCTGGTATTGCCAGGAATAGATTCACTTGGCTATTTTCACTCCAAATAAGTACAAAAAAGTAAAATAAGCACAATGCAGATCGCAAAAAAAAGGAATAAAAACATTGATGAATGACCCGTTTTTTTAAATCGTCTGAATTTTTATATAATGTGGAATATGCAAATTGCACGTAGCAAAGTCGAGTATTTCTTCCAAGTCATCTTGCAAGTCAAGCATCATTTTGGGATTCAATGTCCGAGAGAATATTTGCACCTTTATTATTACGAATAATATTATTATTTTTTTTTATATTAACTAGTTTGAACGATTTCAAAAACTGAGAATGATATGGGGGGTTAAAATTTTATTTTAAGAATTAATATGATGATATGATATGTTTGTATTCATTTCAAGATCAACTTTCTAAGATTGTTTTTTTTAAGTTGTCTTAAGTTTAAGTTAAGTTGATTTATTATTTGTCAACTAGAACTATGATTTCAATATTATCCATGTAACTATCATTTATTGATATTTAAAAATCGAAAAAATATATTTCATTTTCATTAAATAAATCATAAATCAAGTTTATTTGGTGCTATTATATTTTGTATAAGATATGTTTTTGTATAGTTAACAAAATCATTTAATTTAACTTTATATTGCTAAATTATGTGCAATGCCTCGAAGGTAATCAATTACATTTTAGTTTTCACGATTTTCCATTACGGTTCGAATCTTTGTTCTCTTTCAATATTCGCTGATTTTTTTGTAATTTTCGGTTGACCACGGAGTAAGCAAGTTGTTTTCACATATCAAATGCCAATTATATTTTCGATACAATTGATGAAGTGATCAGGATAAACACCCCCTTTCAGATCTAGGTTTTGTAAAAAATAAAAGATCTTAATATCATAATTTAATTAATTGTTTATAGCTGCTTATTTCATCGTATCACATACATATACCAAGCAGACAGTTTTCTAAACTGGTCTTAATAGACTCGAGGAATCTTAAAGCAGATATTTCCGCGTAAACTTTTAATTCAAAAAATGTCTACGATTTTTTTTTGCTGAATTAGAAATCCAATTAAATGTGTGTATCTGGAGTCACGTATGCGACAAAATCCAATCAAAATTTCATTACACTGAATTTTTTTGACCGAATTAGAAATCCAATCAATTTCGTGTATTTGTAGTCACGTGTGCGACACTATCCAATCAAAATTTCATTACACTGACTATTGCACTTGTCACATTTATATATGATACTTCACACTGACGGACCAATGAAATAACCCAACATTTAATTTGTTGACCAATTAGAATCCATTTATAGTGATAATTGCTGTCGGACACTTATCGCTTTCGAGGAGGTTAAGATTAAGTTTCAAGAGGCTTCTCATATAGTATGCCCAGTTTCATTTAGTATATACTTTTTTACATCGCAAAATTTTTCAAATTGTCTCCAAATATATTCTTGTGACTTTTTGGTATTCTCTGGCGTGGAGCCAACAGTTTCTTGCTTGATATATGTAAGAGATTTGATACCAAACAGGTTGGAAGACATTTTTATACCATTTATTAAATATTTGTCAATGTCAATACGACACGTGCAATAGTCTTTCAAACTATTTTTCGTGCATCGTTCCTTGGTAAGATAATACCCGCTTTAGTGATGCATTCGAGCTTGTTTCCGTGAAAATGTGCACTCGTGCGCTCGTGCACATTTTCTCGGCAAATAGCTCTCGTGCAACTATAGCGGGTATTATCGGCAAGTCACTACGCACTTAACATATTACTATTGATAACTACCCTAGGATAGTTTTCACTTTCATGTTTACAGGTCAGATGAGGCTTCAATCGCAACAAAATTTCTAACTAAGTCGTGAAACCTTAAAACAGATATTTCCGTGTAAACTTTAATTTCAAAAATTTCTACGTTTTTTTTTTGCTGAATTAGAAATCCAATCAAATTCGTGTACCTCTAGTCGCGTGTGCGACAATATCCAATCAAAATTTTATTACACCGATAAGTACCCTAGGATAGTTTTCACTTTCTCTTTTCACTCGGGTATTGATAAATATATACAGGGTGTCAATTTGAAAAGTTGCCACAGACTCTTTTCATAGAACTAATGATTATTTTTAAAATTACTCAAAATTGTTTAGGTGGTTGGGAGGGGGAACCAAAATGGCGTAGGTAGTATCGACCCCCAACCACCCTTTAATCCACAGCCACCTTCATCAAAAAAATTTAAATCGCACCCAATACTTGTGATAGATCGTTGGAAAGCTCTTGAAAAATACTTTTCAGTCATTATTAATACAATATGATTTGGTGAACTAGTTTTGGAATTTAGTGCAATTCAAAGTAAAGTAAAGTAAGTAAGTAAAGTCAAATGCAAAGTTGCCATGGAATAACAAATTACCATTTTGACATTTCTTTATACAAAGAAAATAACTTCTGAGTAATTTTATTGTGAATCAAATGCAAAAAGGAGATAATATCTTTGATTAGTAAAAATGGCAAGATATTATCCTGAACATGAAACAACTTACATGTACAATCTCTATAATATAATATCTTACATTATATTTCCCTGGCCGAGATTGCAAATCATAAATCATATTGCATTCATTAAATAATTAGATCAAATACAATTCTTGAATTAAAATTTTGGATATTTAATTATTGCAATTTTTACTAATCAAAGATATTATCTCCTTTCTTGCACTTTATACATAACAAAATTACTCAGAAGTTATTTTCTTTGTATGAAGAAATGTGACATTTGTTATTTCATGGCAACTTGATTTTTAAAACACTCCACAGCAGTTTGATTTTTGCAACAAATTTTTAAATTATCGATTATTAGTAGTAAATAATGTCAGATTATCCATGTGTACATGGTTGAAATCGGAATTTTTCGCTCTTTTGAATGCCATTAAAATCCAATATTGCGGCCATAAGAAAACAAAAGTTGACTAAAATTTTGGCATCTAGTTGGCGCAGAAAATGTTTGGCACTGTGATCAGAAAACTGATGTCGAAAAATGTAAGAGTGCCAAGTTTCGTAAAATTTCCTTCAATTGGAAAAATAAAGTGCACTTTTTCAGTTTTTCAGCGATATTTCAGGAACTGTGCAAGATATCCCGGATTTAGTTTCGGTATATTGAAAGACACAAAAATGAGAAACTTTTATCCCATTTGACCAAACTCTGTGTATATTTCCGTTTAATAGATCCTAATGGTGGGCGTCGTAAAAGTGACCACCCTGTATATTAGTCCACCTACTACCACAATGGTGCAGGTGTACCGTTTTTTCTTTTCTCCTTTTCTTCTTATGTTATTGTTTTTCGTTCATGAAGTTCTTCCATTTAGTCCTGTCCTTCGCCAGTTCCTTCACTTCTTTCCATGATTTCCCTCTTTCTTCTTTTATTGTTTTCATTCTGTCGTCATATGTCTTTCTCGATCTTCCTCTCCTTTTCTTTTTGTTTGGCTTTGCTTCCCAGACTTTTTTTCATTATTCATTGGTTCTCCATTCTTTGCATAGGTCCCCACTGTCCGAGCTGTCGTTTTTCCTTGTATTGTTGTATTGGCTCTATGTCTAATTCTTTTCTTATTTTTGTGCTTCTTATTTTGTCTAATTTCGCTACTCGTTTGATTCTTCTCAGTACTTTCACTTCGCTTGCTTGTATTTTATTTTTTCCCGGTCTGCTAGCTTCCACGTTTCGCATCCCAATGTTAGTATTGGTCGGTATATTGTTTTGTACACTTTTATCTTTGTTTCCTTACTTATTTGTTTTTTTGTTTATGATTGTGTTTTTCATTGCCTGGTACAGTTTTTGTGCTTATTCTGCTGTTTATTTCAATCTCTTCATTTCCGCCTGCGTTTAGTTCTACTCCCAGGCATTTGTATGTCTCTATTTTCTTCAAGTTTTTTCGTTGTTAATTTCTATTTGTGTCTGCTCCTGTTACCCTAGTACCATTACTTTTGTTTTGTTTATGTTCAGCTTAATTGATAAATAACTTATAATTTTATCACAACTTCCTCAAGCACATTGCTTTAAGGCAACAGCAATGAGCTTTCGGAATCTGTGATAAAATTATTTCGTAGATATCAATGTCCCAGGGTTATTAATACTAAAAACTACTTTCATCATATGTGTACTTAAGTAGATACAATGAAAAATAAGTTGTTACATATCAAATTAATAAATATCTAGTTTCGTGCCTTATACTCGTACAAATCACTTTATTTGTTAACATGGAAATAGATTTGGCGGATACTTGTTTAAACTCCATTATTATGACTGGGTAAATAACGAAACAAATGAATAATGATATTGAAAAAATGTGTCGAAACATGTCGCAGGCAATAAAAAATTTTTTTTAACTCAAAACGTGCGTTATTTAGCCAGTCACTTTATTTCTAATAATAGAGTTCTTATCAATACATTTGCACACAATAGCAGGGGGGAAATAAAATGCAATCATGTAAGCCGCACTAAAAACGTATGTTTTGTAAACATAATAACCGGTGAGAGTGATATTCAATGTTGTTGCAGGGCGATATAAAGCATTAGGTACATAGATTTGATTCATTTAGAAATTGTATATCAAAATTAATTTAATTCGATTTAATTAACACTTTACTGTTTTAGAGTGTTAATTGTGTGTTTGCATTTATTTTACTCGGGTCTTTACAATTACTGTATATTGTTATGTATAATACTTCGATATTATTACTATTGTTATATCCTGTGAAACTATAGCTAGTTTGAAATCGTTATCAGTTTTTGGATTAAGTAAATTAACAAAACAAATAACAAATAACTTTAACTTCCTCATTCTCCAACGGCGTAATATTGAATTTTGTCGTAAATGAATTACTTATTTTTCTATTTATAACAATGTATAATATGGTGGAAATACTCGTGGCCTGGAGTGACTGATGCGGAGAGTGCAGTTATGCATTGCAGGCTGGGCACTGAACTTCCTTCCGGCTGAAAAATAAAAAAATCTGAAAAGAGTATGAGGACGCAATGTCCGTTGTCCATGTACTTTAAATGTTATATTACAAATATGAAGTTGTTTGAAATTTAAACTGATTTTTCTGCAAATGATTGCAGTCGAGAAGACGGAATATTATATTAAAAGTCAAAATTCGTTTGAGTCTTAAAATACATTTTGTGGCAGAACTTTTAGGGTCAAATCCACATTCAAATGATCTTCTTATTTCTCGGTCTATAAAAGTGCAATTGGTTGAAGGAAACTGAATGTATGTACACCAACTGTATTGTACGAAAGGGGGCTATGGTCAAGGCAGGTAAAAAATCATAGTTAATGACATTTCCTATCTGTCCAGACTTTAGGCTCTGTAGATTGAAAACTACATTTCCTAAAATAAAAATTTTGTTTGTATGTTTTTGTACCCAAAATCCATTTTTTGCCAATACAATTGATTTATTTTATAAATAAATAAAACATTTTGTCTGCATATGCGATCGAGAAAACATTATACAGACCATAATTATCCAAGAAATTGAATGTTGCTTGCTCAATTCCCTGAAACAGGATGTGATCGAGAAGTCCGAATGTTACAATAGAATGAGGACATTATTTGAAGCATTAACTAGAGATTTGTGCAATTCGCACTGTACCTCACAATGGTTACTAACAAATATGTTAATTTCGTTACAGACAATCCTGCTGGGAGACAGCGGTGTGGGAAAGACCTCGCTTCTGGTCAAGTTCGACACCGGCAAGTTCCAGTCTGGAAACTTTTCAGCGACAGTGGGAATAGGATTCACGGTGAGTCAATTCTGATCCGTTTCATGACACATTAATTCACCATAAAACGCGATTCGATATCCGCTCTTTTGTGTCTCCCCCACGACGTCAATATCTGGAACTGCATGATTAAAAAATGGTAATTATCCAACGCACTTAGCGAATCATATTGGACATTTCAACGGAGATGTCATTTTTAATAATGCGAAAATGGAACGAAAAGTCGTAACTAAGCAAATAATTGCTAAAGTGGCTGTAATTGGATTTTAGCATGAAGTTGCAATAAGTTGTAATAAACCAGAAAATTCATACTCGAAATAGAATTTAAGTGAAATGCACGAAATACGTCAGTCTCCTTTAGTGACAAAACATGAAGATGAATGTAAATTTAATGTTATTAAACGAACCGTGATTGACGTGTAGATACATATTTTATAACAAGTGCAGTTTCTCCACCCACTATCTCCGTTCGAGCATGAATGCTTACATCTCAACGTATCGCACATCCTTGGATACATCGAAGATTTTATTTTCGAACATATTTTAAAATTCAATTCAACGCTGCCATTCAATTCAGCATTTCATACGGAACAAAAGGCACGCACAGTAAATTGCATTCGTCTGCCAATGGGAAAAAATAATAATAGCATATTTAAAATAGCAGGAATCGATTCGGCGCATTTCGATACTCTTTGTTCAATTCTTCGATATGTTCATGTCAATCACGTAACTTACATGCTTTACCAAAGAAAAAGTTTCCATATCAACAGTTCTCAAATGAAGTGATTCACACGGACAAGAATATATTAAAATATTGCCACGTTGTTATAAATGATTTAAATATAAAGATTGTTTCTAGCTTACAATAGAAGTTAAAATTCGATGTATAAATATTTTTCAATAGACTGCAAGTAGAAAGACAAGCGAACAATCTTTAATGATGTTTAATTTTTCTTTTTCCTCGGGTAGTTTCAGTCCATTTAGCAATTCGATCTTTAGAACCCTGATCTACTTTTTCTTAAAATTACTATCCTGTAACATTAAGTATATGAATGTTAAATAATAGACAATAGTTGTAGATATTATGAAAATGATATTAAACTTTACTTTACTTAACGTGCCAATTGTTCCATCATCGTTCAACTTCAGTTGGCCACCAGTTTCCATGAATGCTATTGTATCAACAATTGTATCCATGTAAACTAATTTCCGACTAAAGCCAACGAGGGATTAGTTTTAATTGGTAGTTACTTGTTACATTCTATGAATAATAACATACGAACAATTGTATCAATGCAAACTACTATGCGTTTAAATTATGCCATATGAACGATTGCATCACAGGAAACTAATCGGTTATGAAATTGGATTTTGATTGACACCTACTTTCCATAAAAGCTATTAAAATTTTATCAAGAGGTCTTGACAAACTAAACTGTTATGCCCTCAAAAATTTAAGTAAAGCCATAAATAACTACACGTTACAATTACAGAATTATAGTTGTGGCTGGCTGATGATTTCTGATGAAACCAAAATAGCTGTCCTGAAATTCTGGAATCTTGCCAGTGATAGAAAATAAATTGATTACAATTCTTGTACAGCAGCGCTATTAGGAACTCAAATATAATATAATGTTCATTAACTTCATATTTTACAATTGACGCGGTCTAATAACAATATTATTCAATGCATGTAAAAAATAATCTAACCAGGTACAATCGTCATGATTGCTTGCATGAACATAATACTAGACAAAAACACAATTGGCGCAATAATAGTTACAGACTTAAAAAATCCCAAAATGGCACAATTTTTTTGTTTTAAGGTTTGCATCAAACAGTTTCTCCTGCGCCATGCATTTTATGATTGTTTTGAGTTCGTGGAGAATAAACTCCGCTTAGATCAGTTTTAACGGACATGATTTGTTTCCGAATTTGTCTATTAGATATATTATTATTTTTATTGTACGATAGCTGGGATAAATTTCTAACCAATACTCATTTAATTCTGTATTTGAACAATTTGATTGATTTCATTACTTGATTAAATCTAAAGAAATTTTACCAATTTTATACTGTATTGTATTTGCCTTGTATTTATGACGTATATAAACTTGTATGAAAGTATTAACATTAATAAACATATTATATTATATTGATAAAATATAAATATCTTACTGATTATTCCAAATGTTTTTGCATTCACATTCGATTATCTCGAATACGTCTGCCTTATTAATGCATAGTAAGATTTATAACAATTGGAAAATGAAGGGTAATTTTGCCTTTGAAATACAATGTTCAAAATTAAAATCTGAACTTTTCTATACTATTTTTGTTTCTGCCTAAATAACCTGTCCAATCATATTTTAACCACAATTAACATCTATCTACTGAATAGTGTTCTTCACTTATCAGAATAAACATAACTCTCTAGAAAGAATAACTATTTTTGCAATACATGTAAAACAAAATTAGACATACAGTACAGTACATACAGTACAGTCAGCTCAATCTGTAAATGTTTGTACGTACTTTATGCACTTCTTATGGAACTACAACTCGTTGTGAGTCTTGGCCTGAACAACAAACCACTTTTCTGCATATCATAGTTAATTTCAATGTTAGTCAAACTGTAGGACTTGAGAATAATGGACTTGAGGGGCAATTACGTTTATTTTTATAAAATGCGGCTGTAATCAGACTGCTCAACATTTCATTTGATATATACCTAATTGACAATGGGGTTGATTATTACGTATTTGCTCGGTATCAATATTTGCGAAACGCTCGATTTCGCTTATCATCGTCTGAAAATTTACTGAAGCGCGCAGACAAAGTGTAATAGGAGCGTGGTCTTTATTTATGGCGGATTCACGCCGGACATGTGTGCAATCAATATGGAGCTTACAACGTGGGGTAACTTAATACGATAAGAATATAGCACGATTCCCATATTTTCGCGATAACGAAAGTTGCAGGGGATATGGACTATGCAAACAGCATTGATTGAGTTCAAATGCTAGCAGATTGAGAGGTGCTAAGTTCCAGGTTTGTTGGGGAAAATATGGTCATATTTACCTTTAATCAACTAAAATAATGATTTTAAATATTTAAAAACAACTTACAAATGTTTGTATAATTATATCTACGTTAATTTTAAAATACGTTTACTTTAATTTATAATTGAATTGCAAATTTCGCAAAGCACTCATCTTGAGGAGAATTCAAAATGGACCGTTTCGCTCTATTTTCATGTATACATACAGACCTATATTTTATTAGCGAGAAAGGCTCATATGGTTTTCATAGTGATGAAAGAGTAATTTTAGAAAAATAAACTGCTTAAATAAGTCAAATGGTTCAACAGAAATTAAGTTTTCTGTGTCTACTGATTTTTTTCTTTTGAATTTTCTACGCCCTTTTCGAAAACTTCAATTCAATTACGTTAGGTCACACTGTTCAAATGATTAAATCGAACTCTAGATTAAAATAGACGGAACTTCATGTTAACGCCAAAATTCCTTCAAGGCACCCAAGGCCCTATATTGATTAGATAACTGATTTTAAGTCGTATGATATAAAGTATTCTTAAATATCTTTATATTCCAAGTAAAAGCATACCTTATTGTAATTAAGAATCCAAGCATAAATATATTATGTTCAAAGTGGAACAGACTTTATCAACATTTTAAAGCATAAATCATAAACATACCAGTAGTAGGAGCAAGCCGATTCTAGAACCTCCTCACGACCTTGAAGGTCGGTGAGGAGGTTCTAGAATCGGCTTGCCTTGACTTTGAATATGTTCAAGGTCGCTCACCTAAAAATTGCAAGGTCGCTAAAATTAACAACCTTGAAAAAAAAACATTTGAGAAAAATATGTTAGCCCTAAAAAAAATTGACCTTGAAAAAATGTTGACCATTTAAAAAAATGTAGACCTTGAAAAAAAAAGCTTGAAAAAAGTTGACCTTGAAAAAAGTTTACATAAAAAAAATTGACCTTGAAAGCAAAAGATGACCCTGAAAATGTTTTCTTTAAAAAATACGACTTTGAAAAAAAAAACAAATGTCCTTGAAAAATTGTCGGCCTTGAAAATAATTAAAGTCGGTCTTGAAAATATTTGGGGTCGCTATTTGAGGTCACTGTTTGACCGGTTGGCCATGATTGTGTTTCGCCTTGTAGTCCAAAAGAGACCTTGTCACAAGGATTCGAAAGTTGTATAGTAATAGTATAGATAGTGATGCACTCTAAATTTAGTTTAGTATAAACAACAATCATGCTGTCACCAGTAATCTATCAATTTATCTAGGGGACCTAGTATCCCGCTTTTGTGATAGACGCACTTGAATGATAGACGCACTGATAGACGCAATGATAGACGCACTTGAAAATACTTCACTTACTTCCGGACCGTCACAACGACAACATCGTCCAGTGCTCAGGTAGAATCGTTGACCTTGACTACATTACCCTTGACCTTCACTCCCACTATTACCTCCTCCCTGATCTTGAGACTCCAAGATCATAAGCCAATTCGAAGGATCACCTCACGACCTTGATTCGTGAGGAGGTTCTAGAATCGGCTGATAACCACTACTCATACCTATACTTTAAATCCTAGACTTATCCTAAACTAATGTAACCTAACCTTATATATAATATCCTAAAAGGTACATGTCGTTGTTTGGCATTGATACTGATACAACTCAAAAATCTGAAATTTGCTTTTGTTGCAAAATAAAATATTATGTTGCAAATAGTACAAAAGACTCAATAATATAATTACTAATTATTTGCCAATAATCAATAATAATTGTTAATAAGGTCTCAGTTTGTACTTTGAACAATATAAAACTTTATATGTTCACTCCTCTTCAAAAGTGATCTTTGTAGTTATTTTTGTTTTGACCAACATAAAGTCACAGGTGGTAGATCTTAGGAAAAAAACGGAACATAGACGTGCATTAGTTAGTTTCCTGTGAATGACGGCTATTTTTAAAGTATGACAAATAAAGTAATTACCAGAAGATTTCTTATCTTCTAAAGTTATTTTTGTAGTAATTTTTGGTTTGACCAACATAAAGCCAAAGGTGGTGGATCTTAGAAAAAACAAACGAAACATAGATGTGCATTATATAGTTTCTTGTGAATGACGGCTATTTTTAAAGTATGAGAAATAAAGTAAATCGCAGAAGATTTCTTACCTTCTGAAGTGAATTTTGTAGTGATTTTTGTTTTGACCAACATAAAGCCAAAGATGGTGGATCTTAGAAAAATAAAAAACAGAACCTAGATGTGCAATATTTAATTTCCTGTGAATGAGAGCTATTTTTAAAGTATGACAAATGAAGTAAATACCAGAAGATTTTTTATCTTCTAAAGTTATTTTTGTAGTGATTTTCGTTTTGACCAACATAAAGTCAATGCTGATGGATCTTAGACAAAAAAACGGAACATGGATGTGCATTATTTAATTTCCTCTGAATGACGACTATTTTTAAAGTATGACAAATAAAGTAAATACCAGAAGATGTCTTATCTTCTAAAAGTGATTTGTGTAGTGATTTTCGTTTGACCAACATAAAGCCAAAGGGGGTGGATCGTAGAAAAAAAACGGAACATAGAGGAACATAGATGTGCACTATTTAGATTCCTGTGAATGACGGCTATTTTTAAAGTATGACAAATAAAGTAATTACTAGAAGATTTCTTATCATTGATGCTAATGATGTTTTGCAAATTTCATGCAAGATTTTTAACTAAAAAGTACATGACATTACAGATTACTATGTTAATTACTACAGTCATGGCCAATGAATATGGATACGTACCATTGTTTGAAAGTTGTTAAACTAAAACCATAAACTAATAGAAATAATAATATTTTATTGTAATAATTTCGCCAGTTGTTAAAATATATTAAGTTTTTATAGTTAAATTATAATAATTATTGCGCACATTTGTCTATTTGAATGGTTCTCTAAGTAAAGAATGTCGCGTGGAATACTTAGCGTTTTCTTTATTTGCTAATTTTACATTTACATTATTTTATATAAACACTTTATTAGTTTAGAATATCGACGTGTAAGATGTGATACATTATTATAATAATAAAAAAAAAAAAAAAAAATAATAATAAGACATTGTGACAAACTTTACAGCAGAAGCTTAAACCTATTTTTAAAATTATGTATTGTTTCAGTATTGACGGTTTTTACTCTTCGAAAGTCGTTTGGGTACTTGATGAGAATAGTTGCTTTTTGGAAGCCGTGCAGCATTTTTGTTTGCAATGATCGTCAAAACTCCCATAACTCATTTTCTAAAAAAAAAAAAATGTAGTACGAGGTATACTTCGCGCAACGATAGTTTGTTTTTTATGACATTGACTTGCAATAAAAATTACAAGGGTGGGATTGTTAAACCACTTCAAGTTAGGTATCATAAAAGTCCAGGTATCCAGTCCAGGCTTTGTCTTGAATGTTGATGCACCAAAGAGTTGCCAGTGACAAAGGGCCGGTCGATACCTGGACTTTTATGATACCTAACTTGAAGTGGTTTAGCAATCCCACCCTTATAATTTTTATTGCAAGTCAATATCATAAAAACAAACTATCGTTGCGCGAAGTATATCACATTTTAATCGTCGATATTATTATTTTAAACGAAACAAAGTTTGGATTGACATGTGTAGCCATGTCTATGTTTTTTTTTACATATTGTTTTTACATTTCCCAACTCGTTATACAAAGTAAGGCGTTTAAAATCGACAACCAATTTTGAAACGTGGTACTTTGTATGTCAAAATTTAAAAAAAACACTCTGCGCCACACAATAGGTTGAGATTAACATCAAACGCCATTGTCACTCAAACCTTCTGGGGCAGAAGTTCTAGTAGCACTTCTGTAGTAAAAACGCTCTTAGCCCCGATTTCAATGACTCGGTTGATTTACAGCATTCGTGGATTTAGGTGGTTTGATGAGTACATTGCTGTTTTCCACACATGACGCTCTTGTGTGTAGAAGGTCATATATCATTACCATGTAATATGATTGGCATTACATTACATAGTTGTAAATTTAGTTTATGCAGATGTTTTTTACAACGATTGAAGACTACTACTTACAGAGTGTCCGAGATTATAAGCATAAGGTAAACGGTAAGAGATAAAATGGGTCAAACAAGCGATATCTTAAGAACCACCCATATCTGAAGGCATAAATGATATCAAATCTTGCATCAAATGTACTAGAAACGACACGTCTTTCAAATGAGCTCATAGCCCAAAAAAGCCCATAAAATGGCAAAGTTGTAGTGAATCAGGTGCATTGCGTATCAAGAACGTTAACAATAGCGTGTATGTTAATAAAATATCGGTTTCATGTTAAATGCTATAGTTCACGCCAGATTAGTTGTCAGTTTTTCCATAAAACTGGAATCCCACCCTCTTTCCTATGCTGGACTGGACAACACGAATGCAAGTGCATCTCTCGTAGCATCCTAGCTTATTGAGGTACGATAGTGAGCTTAAAATCCCTGAGTAATGGGCTTGCTTATTCCAATGCCCTTCATTTCTAAGGGATCAAAGGGATAAATTTATGGTTTATGGATTTTTAGCTTAAAACCGCTACCGCAAGTATAGGGTGCATTCTCATTAGTCCGATTCCACCAGCAGGCAGGATTTCGGTTTTGTGGGAAGAGTGATTATCACGTGGAGTTTATTTCCGAAGCGCGGATTTAAAAGCATAAAAAATTACAAAATTAAAGCTTAAAAATGCATAAAAATCTTAGAAAATAAGCATATAAAACCGCATAAACATTAGAATAAGCACAAAAACGCAGAAAAAGCACGAAAAGGCATATTTTATTTTTTATGAAACTACTGAAAAACAAAACAAAACATAATTTTATTAACAAGAACGCACTATAGGTAGATAAAAGTAATATTTTAATAACATAGGCTTTGGTGATTAATATTAATAACAATAATAATTAATAACAAATAATGTTACTGCTCATTTTTAAATAAACTAATAATTAAATGTTTTTCTAAATTTTCAACGGAAAATCCCATTCTCCTATCACTGAGCACATTTTTTAAGTGTGAAAAGCTTCTCTCCACATCCACACTTGTAATCGGTGCATATTTAAATTTGGGAACAATTGTAATATTTATCAGCAAATCTTCCACGAAATCCCTTTTAAAACTGTTGATATTTTTTGTTGAATTTTTTGACAAAACTGCACCACATTTTTTTTTAATAATCTCTCCTATAGATCCCCGTACGTTTGAGACGTCGTTCCTAAAATCTGCAACAATTTGAACCGCATCTATCAAAGTTGTGTCCTTTGCTTGGAGTTTATCAATCGATTTGCTTACGAAACTGTAGTTGGTTTTTAGGAATGCTAAATTTTGTACAACCCTCTTATCTTTAAGGACTTTGTGGCATTCTTTAATTGCCTCTGACAGATTTTCGGGAAACTCTAACATAAGCTCCTTAAATGAATCTCAATGGTCGGTATAATAGCAGGCAACATCTAGCCACGTATCCCATCTAGTTATAACCGGTGCCGGAGGAGGAGGTACATTTGGCATTCTTTCCCTAAACATTTCAACCCTCAGTGGAGCTTTTCCGAAAATTCTCTTCCCGGTTTTTATCAAATCATTGACCAGGGGAAATTGCAGTCTAATCGTTTCAGCAACTCGATTAAAACAAAGTGCCAAACAGGTGCAATGCATTAATTGCTCATAAGATATTTTTAAATTAGAATATGCCTTCAACATATGTGCAGCGGCATCAGAAAGCATCAATAATAATTTATCATTTGGTACGGGGTTTGGCAAATAAAATGTGTTAATCCATCGTGAACGAATTTGGCAACGGTATTGCCATTTGTTTTTCTAACTGCTTGGAACTAAAAATGCATTGGTGGAGCCTTCGTTTAATACTCCAATCATTAAATGGGCGATGTACCGACCACATGAATCAGTAGTTTCATCTACACAGAACCATATGTAATTCTTGCCAATTATCTATTTTATTTCCTCGATAGTGTGTTTATATACTTGCTCGACATAGTTTTTGCTAATGGTTGGGAATATGTCTACCGGTGTATTTTTGTAAAAAAGATTTAAACATACTATTATCTAGTTTTTTTAACGGAATGTTAGAAGATACCATCGTATTGCATAAATCAAAGTAAAAATCATTTTCATTCTGTGTAGATGAACTCGCAAAAGACTCGGAAATAGTTTGCTGGGTACTCAGGGTACTGCTTGCAGATTTGTGTTTTTTTTTTAATTTTCCAGGTGAACTGTTGTTTTGATATGTTGTGTTATGTTAAATTTTTTCTCGCAGTTAATCTACAACATAATACATGCTTGTACCTAGGCCAATAGCAACACAAAATAAAACTTACCGGTTTGATACAAGCCCTGCAAATTAATTTGCCGTTCTCATATTTTAATTCAGAATGTCCACGTATCCATTCATCGACGGAAGGTTTTACTTTCGGCATTTTATACAAGAAATTTATAAACACGTAATAATCACAAGGCAGAAGCACAACGCACTGAAGATTGAGATAAATTGGACTGAATTGATAGAACACTTGCCCCAGATGCGTTCTGTGCTCGTAAAAATAGGGTAATCCCCGAAATAATCAAGCTTTGTTTACCAAATATCACGTAAGCACGCTCGCTTTGTTGATGATTTTGTGATAACCAAGCACTCTAGACGTAACGGAGTAATATTAATACTGAATTCTCATTGCAATTATGTGCAACAAAATATATTCCTAGCTAATATAAATAATATGCTATAAAATTGAGAAACAAGCCAATAAGCACAAAAAATAAGGAAATATGCACAAAAAATGCATTAAAGCAATTATAAGCTTAAAAACTGAAAATTTGCATAAAGGCACAAAAAAAATTGTCACGTTACTTCATTTGCTGAAATTTGTATATTCATTTTGGTCTGCTATTAAAACTGATGTATATGCATAATACCTAGAAATCTGCGCCTTGTTTATTTCGTATGTTTTATAAAAGTTATTGATAACGTTTTATGAAATATAAAGTGCGAAACATCACGCATTCTTTATCTACAATGTTTTCATGGAAATAGTCTATAATGGGATTATAAATTTTATTTTGCTACATCAGCTAAAAAATTCCAATGATAAGTATATTTTAAATATATTAATATCGTTAGGAGTGACTTCCGTTGGGTTCACTGCTAGTAGATGCAGAAATCTTGCAGAGAATAAGTTTTCAAATCAAGGTTTTGATTAATATGCATCTAAACTTCTAAACACACTTTTCTCGGAGTTCAATCTCGCCGTCGTCTCCTAGCAAAAACCTGATTAAAATTACCTCGACTTCAGCAATAAAATGTACCTCCCAGCCCCATTGGTTGTGCATAAATATCTCGTAGCGACCGCTAGTGGAAACCATCCTCGGATTATTCATCGGTCCGGGACGACCGCAAAACCTCCAACAACCCCTAGAAACAATCAGCCAATAGATATAGCATCTGGCGCTTCGGCAGGGGGTTGTTGTCAATCTCCCACCCCCGACCCGACACAAATCCGGCGCTTATCTATTAATAAACCCCCCAGTTGATAAGACTGCACCGTATTTCCGGGGCCCTGGAGTCCAACCTGTTGAATCGATGGGGGACAATCACTGCTCCGGGCATCGGCATCACTTTAATTCGCTATATTATTAATACCCACACATGCACAGATGTCGCTGCGCTGGAGCTATGCAATGGGTGGCAGGGGGTAGTTACCATAGTGATTACATCGGATGCACCCCCACCCACCCTCCAGAAATTTATATCAGCGTGGTAAATAATATTTTAGTCTCGCGCTCGCGGTCCGGTGCAGCATAAATAGCGCTCCAGTGAAGTTTCCGGTTTCCGGTGAGTGGACTTAGTGCGAAAGTAATACACAACTATTGGGTTGTTCGAATGCCAGTACTTACGTCGAGTGCAATCGGTAGGCATGGAATTAATACCGACCGCCATAGTTACCAGTTGCGCTCTATAAATTGCAAAATGAATGACATTAATTCTCTAAATCAATCAATAGCAAAATATATTGAAATATGTTAAACTTATATTTCAAATATTGACACACATTCGAGCTTCACGTCAAAAATTGAGTAAATTCAATTTTGTTATTCATTATATATGCATTCCTTTCAAATTTAGGGGGTTTTGTATACACTGTCATCTATTGTCTCCCATACTTTACTACCTTTCTAAATTGAAAAAGATCTTGAGCTTCGATGATTAAAATAAGATTAATTATCAATCATTCATAAATAAATATAATTTTATTCATTATACGTGTTGGTACATGCATGCATACCCGAAACTTATGGCATAATAATATCTCAGAATTCCTAACTCTAAATGAACTGAAATATGACTCAAATTTCTGATATTATATACGAAAATACTTTAATTCAATTCTACGCTAATTCACAATAGATTTACAATCTGCGTCTAAAATTGAATAGAACCTAATGAAACGCAATAGAAATGGACGTTCGGAAGAATATACTGCATGGCAATTAGCTGAAAAGATGTATTAAACATATTTATTTCACGACATCATACACTGGGTGTCCGTTTTCAATACGCAGGAATTCGCAAAACTGTTAAAAACAATATTAAATCCCTATGTTCGCATTTGAATGTGGACACCGGGTATACATATTTATGTATGTGTAAAATATTGAAATATTGGTTCCATATCTACCATATCTAGGTTTATAAGTAGGTAGTAATTCTTAAATCTCAAAATATTTAACTGGAACCACCTTTTTAATTTAGTTGATGTTTTAGCTACTGACTGATATGACACAAATGTAATTCAAATGAGTGGCAACAATAAATAAAACGTGTTTCCATACTTTATTAGGCAGAATGAATGCATTGCAAATTTTATTAAGATTAAAATAGAAATTTGGCACATTTAAATTTGTGGAACTAATGCGCAATATTTTGTCAGTATTTATTTAGATTACTCCTCACCAGTGGCACAATTTCATTTCAAATTTTGTTCATTTCAGCTTCAAACAGTTCGCTGATCGTCAAACAAAACTAACATGCAATGCACCCTTTGATGTTGTTTGCATAAACTTCATAGTGAACTCTTGAATTGATTAAAACTGAACGAGTTTCCCGCGTTCAATAATATATTGCATTGACTGGGAAATTACATTATCCCACAACATAAAGCTTCCAGCTGCTTTTCTCCATCTTGTATCACCCACAAGCCCGTGTATCAATAATCAATTCCGAAATATTATTTTTCCCCAAACGTGCTGGTTTTGTGGCACATTTTAAGTTTAAGTTTCCATCATAAGACCATTAATCCCGCGAACCGACAATAAAAAAAAAATTGACAACTTTTATTAAAAGTATTATTAAAACTATTAAAAGTATTAAAGTTAGTTCAGGAAGTGATATATCCCGGTCGATGCAGCAATTGATGTCCGAGCCACCAAGCAAGGACAGGAAACCAAAGATGCCTGGAAGCCAATTGATGTATGAACCACACATACTAATTTCTCTCCCATCGCAATATTTTTGCAAGTTTCATAGAAGATCTAAGAAGAAATTGTTTGCCGTATACCTCCAGGAATAATTTATTGACGGCCTAGGCAGGGAATCTAATATTCCAGTACTGTTATTTCTCCGTTACATAGCAACCGTCAGCAGTAAAGGAATCATCCAATTTCTAGCGTGCGTGTAGGCTAGGAAATAAGTGATTGTAGGACGATGGGAGAAAAAAAAATCTGTGTCGTGCCCTACTTTAAATACATAACACTGATCAACACTAGTTGTGCCACACGAACTTTGATAGCCAATACTGTTCTAGCTAACACCCTCATTATTAAACTGCAGTTGTTTTGTTTCAATTAGCCTCAGTTTTCTTATGATTCAGTAATACTTATAACTAGTACTACGGCAATAAAAGCAAAGGCACGTTCGCGAAGAAATAGTCATAAAACTATTTGTCTGTGATTTCATCAAAATATTGTTATTCATTAACTGCGTCAACGTGCCGAGAAAGTGTAGTAACGATCATAACTCTTTGTGTTATGTTTGTAGTGTACTGACTTTCAAAAAACAAAGACGAAATTTCACAAAACTAGTCTTGGAGAGGTATCACCAGTATTTTGGTTTCGCTGTGGCCAATCAAGATAATTGGTTCCTGGGTCCCTCATATTTGTTGCTTAACCTGTGTGAAGAATTTAACCGATTGGAAGAAAGATTTCAGACTGCTATTTTTGTCAACTGACGTAAATGGTATAAATGTCACACAAGAAAACACACACAGTTATTTACTCTAATTTACCTTCAGCCATGAGACCAGTCCCTCATAGTGAAAATTTGCCTATACCAGTTGCATCTGCGTCCGTAGACATTGACGATACACAATCCTCCACTTCAAGCCAATGCGTTGATGAGGACGATGACTCTGAGTTTGAAGAAATTCTAACCAAGCCACACTTGATAACTCAAGGACACCTAAACGATTTGGTTCGCGATTAAAAATTGTCAAAATCAATCAGAACTATTAGGATCTCAATTAAAAGCATGGAATTTGCTACATCATGAAACTAGAATCAGCTATTTTCAAAATCGTGATCAACACTTCAGATCATACTTTTCTCAAGACGGTGACTTGGTGTATTGTAATGATATAAATTGTATAATGAAGATTTTGGAAATCGATTTTGATCCATCCCAGTGGCCTTCATTCATTGACTCTTCTAAAATAGGTTTAAAAGCAGTGTTACTGCATAAGGAAATACACTTGCTTCTGTGCCTCTGGCCCATGCTGCTAATATGAAAGAAACTTATGAAAACATGAAGTTATTACTTGAAAAAAATCAGGTACAGTTTATATATTCTTTCAAAATCTGTGACGATTTAAAAGTTGTTGCCCTATTACTCGGATTTCAGCTGGGTTATACTAAATTCTGTTTCCACTATCATAAAAGAAGTACTTCTTCCGCCATTGTATTTCAAATTAGGCCTGATCAAAAATTTTGTGAAGGCAATGATTCGCAATAGGAGTGGACATTTTCTAAAAGAAAAATTCCCCAAAATAAGTGATGCAAAGATAAAAATGGTGTTTTCGTAGGACCTAAAATCAGGGAGTTAATAAAAAATCCGGCATTCGAAGAAAAATTGAGCGGTTTTGAAAAACCAGCATGGAAATCTTTTAAGAATGTTTTTGCAAATTTTTTGAGTAACCATAAGAGTAAGAGCTACATAAAGTTGGTTAGCGAGCTATTGTTGGCTTATCAAGCATTGGGTTGCAACATGTCACTCAAGATTCATTTGTTGGACTCACACCTGGACTTTTTTCCTGAGAATTTTGGGGCTGTGAGCGATGAGCACGGAGAAAGGTTCCATCAGGGCATTTCTAAGATGGAAAAAGGTTACCAGGGCAAATGGAACCCAAATACAATCAAAAGGAACCAACCAGGAGCTAAATTTGCTAAAAAATCTTACATCGTAACTTCATAATAAAACGTTTTCACATTTTTAGTTTAGGAGGTCATTGTTTTTTTAAATAATTAAAAGAATAAAATTCTTGGCTAACAGATTCTTTTTTAATGTTGGTTTGTACTGCCAACCACCTATTAAAGTAAAAAATATCATAAAAATCCATGTGGCACGACAAAGTTACAATTGTGTCTACCAGTGTAATTAATACTTGTAATTTTCAATTTAGTCTTTAATTTTCAATTTATCAACAATTAAAGATGGTAAATTTTAAATGTGTTAAGTATCAACATTTATAAACTTCTATCGTTTACGCAGAAATGTAGAAATTGAAATTTTGGTTTCGAAAAGCTTTTCATGATACATGATACTATAACTTGTTTAATTTAGGGAGATTTAAGAAACAATTTGCTAAACGATGTTTTCTAGTTTAGAAACATTTGCAAATTCTCTTAGTTGTACTTTCATTTAGTCATAAGCAGAACTTTTTTTTATAACATACATCAATTAAATGAGTCGTCATAATAAGAAGACAAGCCCTCGAAAGCTTGTTTTGAGGAAAATATGCTTAAAGATTTGATTGTAGTCTTGAAATCAACAATTAAATATATTCTATAACGGGATCCCAAACCTTATGTATTGATGAAAATTAAGATCAATATATCTTATTTAACACAACGAAATATACAGTATGTCGCCGGACTAAGTTTACAGGAGGGATATTTTTTTAATTTTTACTTTTAAGTAAAAATGTTATTGGAATTATAATTCCTGCTTGGTCTGAAACTACAAGTTCAGTTATTGAGACTTTGATTTATTTTTTCAGGGTGGTGGCAATATAATTTTTTTTATATCTTATTTTCACACTTATTTATTTACTATTTGCCAAAGAAATTTAAAATTACATTCAACCGCATTAAAGAAAAATAAAATCATTCAAAAAAATTAAAAAGTCGCCTACGAGAGGCATTTGCATCAATAACTATTGAAGAAATCTAAAACAGTCTTCAGTAGTTCCATACCATGCTTGAACTGGGCGAAGAAAATAGTGGGGGATTGTTTAAATGATGTTATTTTTTATAATTATTTGACACAAAATTTGTTTTTTTTTGTATAAATAAATTAAAGTTTTAATAACTGAAATGGTAAAATTCCCTCTTGTAAACTCAATCCGGGGACATACTGTATATTGAAAATAATGTGGCTGTTCCCTGTTTCACAAAAATATACATATTCTTAAAGAAATAACAAATTTTAAATCTAGGATAGGTACATTTTTTATGAAAACCAAAAATCATATTTGATTTTGATTTTTAAACAAAATAATTTTCTCAATAAAAAACATGAAAGATAATATTCTCTACTAAATCTGAAAAAGTCGCAATTTCTCCCTACAGTACCAGAAGTATCATCCACATTTTCTTGTAGCAGTTCTTCTCCAATAAGTTCCTTATAAAATACATATCGAATTAGAGGAATAATTGGCGATAGCCTGCTTATTAAGGTCATAATATTAAATATTAAGGTCATAATATTAAAATGTATGGTACGCCTGATGTGTATTTTTATTATCAAATCTAAGTAGGTTAATAGAGAAAGTTGGTTTTATATTTTGAGCATATTTTCAGATTATATCGAGCATATTTTATCAAAGATTAACAAGGATAGAGTTAGTATCTTATTTTAACAACAATTTCGGATGAACTTTGCATGAAGCATATATATATGATTTGTATCTTCCTTTGATTTCAAGAGCAAATATACTAGATTTTTTGAAGTAGGGAAAATTGGTATTTAAACCACATTTTTAGATGATGTGAATATAATTTGTATTTGTTTTTTTAAGTGTAATGGGAAGATTAGAGAAACTTTGTGTCTTATTTTAACCAAATTTTCCGATGATGTCAGTCGTAGGATTGTAAAGAAATTCTCCAGTGAAACCTTGAATGTTTAAGCGGTTTTGTTCGCAGTTGATAAACACTATCAGCTGTACGTTGGTTATTACACGCGCAAACGCTTGGACAGAAACCACGAAACAATGCAATTCGCAGTTCGTAATTTTCATTTTACGTTCGGGACACATTGATGCCCGTGCTTTATCGCATCTCGATTAATAAAGATTGCCCTCAACCACGTGCAGAGCCACGAATGAGCCAGTGGCTCCTTTTCCAGGACTCGCACGTATTATGTGACATTACGAGTGCGGAAAAAAAGTAGGACGTACCTGTGCGCACTTTTCGTATCTGCTCAGTACGCGGTTATCGACACCGTTATCGCGAACAATGATAAACGAGGAGACGAACGTGAGGCAAGTAGTTCGGGTGAAACCTCACAGGATATATTGTGAGGAGGAGAACGGTGACAAGAACGAGTGCTACAAGCCTACAAACGATGAGAGCTTCGCCACCAGAAGGCAGTCCCTCAAACGCGAGGATTCTGAACAGTATGATTCTACGCAGAAGGTAATTGATGTTTATATTGTGACTTCTTATGTCTGAATTTGGTCAAGGAGCGCTTCATGAAGTTTTTGAAAGCTTGGTATAAAAAAAAAACTTTCTCATCTACCTTATGTTTCTTCAACAACAATGAAATACAATCAGAAATTTTTCTAGTCTTCCTTAACGCAACATAAACTAGCCTAACACAATCTATTATAACATACCTAGCCTAATCTAATGATTTTTTTTACTTACTAATCGGACCTAAAATTGATGAAGATAATTGAATACAATTTTCATCTATAATATACTTTTGGCATATCAATATGCTAGCCTTCTACTTCCTTTACCATTAAACTAAAATCTCGAAATTGTCAGTAAAATGAAAAATGTGCAGTGAATGGTGTCAAAATCGTCAGTAAATAAATCTACTATTATACAATTTCGTGTCTGCGATTCGTCATATTACACGCATGTTTCATAAAATTAAACTTTTTAACCGTCGAAGTACAACATATTTTCCAACAGAACTCTTCAAATTTATCAAGATTTCAATTGAAATTTATCAAATTTTTAAATCCACCTGTTAAGATTTTTAAGATTTTGATCAAAATTTAACACATTTGTTTGAAAATTATCAAATTTCCAAATGCACCTGTTAAGGTTTGGACAATTTTGATCGTAAATTTATCAAATTTGGAGATTTAGCGAAAAAAGAGAAAAAGAAAAATGTTAAGAGTTAGGTTCGCAAATTTTGAGGATTGTGTCAGTTGGAGTTACATTTTGTTAGAGATTTTGACAGAATCTGTAAAATTTATAAATAAAACAAACTCCCAACTGTCAAAACCTGCCAAACTTTCCAAACCAAACTCTTTAAAATTATTAAAATTGCGATCAAAATCTGTTTTTTTATATATTTTCCAACAGAACTCTTAAGATTTGTCAAATTTTTAATTAAAATTTATCATATTTTTAAATGCACCTGTTAAGATTTGGACAATTTTGATCGTTGATATCAAATTTTGAGAGTTCTGTTTGGAAATTATAATAATAATAATAATAATAATAATAATAATAATAATATTTATTTGGTGCTAATAACAAGGTTTTACACGAGTCAAAGGAGAAATATGGTCTATAAAATAATATAATAAAATAAATTCGGCAGATTACGTCAGTTGGAGTGAACTTTTGGTAGAAATATTGACAGAACTGTGGAAATCTGTCAAACATTCCAAACCAAACTCTTCAAATTTATTAAAATTTCGATCAAACGATATTTTATCGATATCAAACAGAACTCTCCCAATTTATTTATTTATTTATTTAACGGAAAAAAGATTCCATTTTTACATAAATTACAATTAATTGATACAGTGTACATACCACTACCACTAGAACGCTAAAATAGCTAAAATAACAATAATTTATAATAAGAAACCCATAACAAAAGATATATAAAAATATATATAAAAAAAAGACATATAAAAATAAAAATAGTAAACCACACCTAACACAGACATTTCCTCATTACATCCATTTTCAAATTTTGAAAAGACTTAGCCAAATCGAAATTGGGCAATCGGTTCAACTCATTGACCATAGACAACATACGATTCATAGGACTGTTTATAACAAAATTCAATGTATGGTTCTTCAGCCTAAACAAAGGAGTGAATCTGAGCCTCAGACCATGAATTTGTTATATTTACTATCAAAAACGTTCAAATCTTAACAGATGCATTTGAAAATTTGATAAATTTCGAACCAAACTCTCCAGATTTGTTAAATTTCCTTCGAAATCTTCCAAATCTTAACAGGTAGATGTAAAAATTAGATAAATTTCAATTGAAATTGGCCGAAACATTTAAAAATTTAAAAAAACTCTGTCGAAATCTGAAAAACTGTCGAAATCTGCCAAACTTTCCAAACAAAACTCTTCAAATTTATTAAAATTTCGAAAATTGTTTTTTAAATATTTTTTAACAGAACCCTTCAAATTTATCAAAATTCAATTGAAATTTATCAAATTTTTAAATGCACCGGTTAAGATTTGGACGATTTTGATGGAAAGTCATCAAATTTGGAGAGTATTTGACTTGTAAATTTGACAATATTTAATAAGTTGAGCTAAATATTCATAGATTTGACTATAGTATTTAAAATTTGATTTTTTAAATAATGTTAATAGAAAATGTAACATATTTGTTGAGTTCTGCTAGAAAATATGTAAATTTCGACAATAAAAATTGAAAATAGAGATCTGGTACTAAAACACTCATAGATTTTGACAAGCTGGCACTAAAAATTGCTTAAGTTACAGTTGAAAATATTTTGACAAACGTAGTAAAACAATAATAAACAATGATTTAATAGCAAACACTAATAATGAGCCCATATACATATTATGCACGAAACTAAAAAAATCCAAAATGTGTTTATGAATCAAAATATTCATTGGCTCTTATTATCATACCTATAAACTTGACAAATTTTGATAGTTGGGCTCTAATTTTGAAAACAGATTTGGAGCACAGATCACAATTTGGCAGATTTTGACAGTTGCAGGTATAAATTATAAAGATTTTCACAGCTGATGTTAATACTTTGATAATAACTTCCTCAGAGGATAAAGAAGGAGTATATGCTTACTTTGTAACGAAAAGTAGATAAAGAAGGTAGTTTTATTTTTGTAGATTAAGTTATTTATATATAATTTAAGAGGTAGATCTAATAATTATTTTATGCATGGGCGTTCGCAAAAAATATTCCAGGAGAGAGGACAAAACTTAACGACAAATAATTTCATATTATCAATATCCTAGCCAACTTCCTCAGAGGATAAAGATGGAGAATATGCTTACTATGTAACGAAATCTAGATGATGAAGGTAGTTTTATTTTTATAGATTGAGTTATTTATATATAATTTAAGAGATCTAATGATTATTCTATGCATAGGCGTTCGCAGAAAATATTCCAGGAGAGAGGACAAAACTTAACGACAAATAATTTCATTAATCATTTATTAATTAATTTTTGTTTTGAGTATCACCACTTTTCATAACACCTTTCCACAGTCGAGGATCGAGGCTATAAGCTTATACAGGGTGTTAGGGAAGTCGACCGAAAAAATTCTAGGGGTGAATCAGGGTGCAGAATGAAGTCGCATCGGTTTAGAAAATTCCATTTAATGTCATTTGAATTACCGTTTATTCGTAATATTGTATATGTGGGTCATTCTATATAACATATCTACATGCAGGATGTATGTGAATTTCACCGACAAATTAATAGTATTAATTCATGGTCACTAAACGAGTATTTTAACATTGTGTTAGCATGTTCGCTTAAGCTTTATTTCTGAGATATTTCGGTTTATAAAATTGCATCTGATCCCCAAAAATAAAAATTATTTGTGAAGCAGGATAATATAATATACAGGATGTTCCATTTAAAAATGAGACAAAATATTGTACCAGATTTATAGTACACCCTGTACACTCGAAAATAATTTCAAAAAGTAGCACATCAAGTGTCCAATAACTTTCAATTAGATTTTTTCCTCAATTTTCATTAGACTAGCAGCAATGGTCCGAGCGAGGATAGGTGGACCACCCTGTATATATAAAAAATATTAATATATTCCATTCTCTACCCGTGCATATCTAAAATGCGTATTCAACATATTGACCATTCAAAATATCATGAATTATGTCTGTAATATATACCTAGACAATAATTCAATGCCCACAAATTAGAAAAAAGGAAAGTACCATTTTATGTATTCGCTGTAACCAGATTTGTATAGCACTAATTACACTGCAATTTGGCCAATAATAACGTGCAGAACCAGCAATTTGAAACGCGCGAATTCGACATACCACAACGCAATGTATAATTTGTTCGCAACACGAAACGATCAGATTACCTGTATATACGTGAAACCATTCCTCGTATTTCAAAAATGATTTGATGAATTCGAGGTACTATAGGAAATTAATGTCCTGTGTCCGATGGACTATATATTTAACAGGTTTTATATTAAATTAAATGAATTGAAATTAACTTCGAATGTTAATGTTTAAATTCCGCATTCCTAAAAGAATTAAAATAATTGTAATGAATATGAGACTTAATTAACTCACAGGGGAAGTAAATCTATGAACTGTTAACTCCTTTTACATAAATGAAATTACCTGACATGGATGGTATAACATTTTCTATAGAATGTATTCATTATTTATTTATTAGTTGTATAAGTGGTATCTTGGAGCTTGTGAAAGGTTCGTATTAATGAAGAAAAAGGTGTTTTTTTCTTTTATTAATATTAGTTGTACGTATAAAATTAGCTGTTCCATAGCAATTAACAATTTCTGCATACGTTGTAAACACAAATATGTATAACGTGCAGAAAATTAAGTTTGTCCAGAAATACAGCAATATTTATTACTCTTTTGGACGTTCGGTCTTGATATTTCGCCATCTGCATTTAAAAATATTTCTACGATTTCCAGTCCGCATTTTCAGCACTATATATTTCTATGCATTGATTATTATCTCTTCTACGGAATAAAATATTTTCCCAGTTTATTTTCTCGGCACGAGCATACAATATTTCTCAGCAGCTCTTTATAAAATACTCATGATTTTCAAATCATATTGTTAAAGTGTTCAGCTTCACTGGTACGTTATTTATAACCCTTAATTGGACCCCGCATTATCCAGGAAAGCCACGCAAAAATCTTTAATGAAAATTTGATACCTCCTCATTAAAATTATTATTGAATCTAATAGATCATTACAGTGAAAACAAAACATATTACATAATTATCATGATTTTCGATGTATACTTAAATAATAATTTTAATATATGCATATAAAGTATGAATATAAAGTATGATCCAACCTCACATATATTAAAATTGAATTAATAATTAATTTTTTTATTAAAATTAACATTTTCCAAAATTTTAATGCATTAATACCGAGTGATCCATTTATTGTGAGACTTTTTTTATGTTGGTTATACAATTTAGTAACCACTTTGTGTATGTGACACTGGTTTTGTTCAAAACATGTTATTTGTTAAATTTCAAATTATTGTGGTCATATATAATTCAGCGTCTGAGTAACATATCTTTCATTTGAAATATGTATTCACTATAACCAGATTTGTATAGCACTGCCTAATTACACTGCATTAGTGTAATAGTGCATTATCTGTTTATAATAAGCACTAACCACGGTAAAAAAAATGATAATACATATTTTTGATATTCAAAGCTGCCAATTACTGCAGGTTACCAACCTAAATTACAGTATCACCCTAAATGGATCACTCGGTATTATCCCAATGCATATACTTGTACTTTAATTTCAAATTACACATTTATTATTTTCATTTAATAATCGTTCGGAACAAGTATTGCACATATGATGTATTCACTATAACCAGATTTGTATAGCACAGCCTAATTACACTGCATTAGTGTAATAGTGCATTATCTGTTTATAATAAGCACTAACCACTGTAAAAAAATTGATAATTCATATTTTTGATATTCAAAGCTACCAATTGCTGCAGGTTACCAACCTAAATTACAGTATCACCCTAATTGGATCACTCGGTATTATCCCAATGCATATACTTGTACTTTAATTTCAAATTACACATTTATTATTTTCATTTAATAATCGTTCGGGACAAGTATTGCACATATAAACATACCTATCATATTCCCAGGTAAATTTCGGATTTAATTAACCCAATTTCCAGATATCATAATGTACCGAAAACAAACACCTACATGGTTCGGTTGAAAATTTTAATAACGCACTACACTAATTGGCGTTTAATTAATTTTATGACGCTTCTAAAGTTTCGGTGCTCACTGCTCTGCTCCAAGCATTATCAGGCAGGCAGTCATTTTAGTAATTGCATTTAAAGCACTTAGCTCGCAATAGAGTCTACTCTTTGGTATTTCGACTAGGTTTATTAATAATTCGACGTTTGCAATTTGCTGGCAGCTTGTTTAAAATTTCACTGGCGAGAGAGGAAATTTAATAATGCAGTGTAAGTTCACATATTATTGGGAGCTTAGAGGACATGCAAACATAACAAATTTGGAGCGCGAATTTAATTATAAGGAGATTTTACGTGAGCTTGAATAATTTTACAGAGATTGGTAATTATTTTAAAAATAAACACAACCGAAATTAAATATTTTGTTTACGTCTGTAATCGCACGATGGACTGAGAGCCATGTATAATTGATTGCAATCATATCGATTGGGGTAATTTTTACTAAGCTGGAGATAATTTATCTTCTAGCTTGGGTGGTTCAGATCTTCATTGCGATGTGTAGTTTTGAACTCATTGAAAAAATCTAATACTCATGACGAGGATTTTAAACCGTCAGATAACTATTAGCAACTTTTTAGTTGATACATATTGCGATCCGTAGGTGACAAGTAGAATCTTATTAACCGAAATATTAATAGAAGTATGGTCAGAAATATATGTCCGTGACGACAGTAACCAATTACGCCATAGGTAGAGGAGCAATATATTATTATTATTAATGGCAAAGTGCTCCATTCTTCTTCTTTTCATTCTCTTTCTTCTTCTTCCTTAGTCTGTATTCATCCATTCCTTGATCCTCTCCCAAACCTTTTTAGTGGTGGTCTTCTATACCTTTTCAAGTTCAAATTGAGACCAATCAAGTTCAAATTGAGATCAATCAATTTCAAATTGGGACCAATCAAGTTCAAATTGAGACCAATCAATTGCAAATTGAGACCAATCAATTTCAAATTGAGACCAATCAATTTCAGATTGAGTCTAAACAAAATCCAGTTGACACTAAACAATATCAATTTGAGAGTAAACAAATAATAGATATTTATGCATTAAGGGAGATATGGATGTTTTTTTCCTGAGGTTGACAGGATTACAAACCGAGGGCCCGAGGTTTGTAAGTCAACCGAGGGTAAAAAACATCCATAGCTCCCGTGGTGCATACAATATTTTATTTTTTAGAAACATATTGGTAAAAATTTTAGGTATTGTATCGATCCACAATGTTTATTTCCGAGGTTGCTATGAGTTGTTTGACAGTATATAAAAGTCATAATAAAAATGTGACAGGGGTTCAGTAATTGTGGTGCAGATTCCGGACACTAAAACATTGGCAAAGAGATCCTTCACTATAGTTGAAGAGGAGAGACTGAATGCGTTGTCGCTTATCAGAGAATACGTGTGCTTGCGTCCTGCAGGAGTCTCAAGGTTTTTTTTATCGTACAGAAACAGAAAATGTACAGTGCAACCTGTTGGGAAAAACACATTTGGCAGCATTCCGTCAAAAATTGCTGTCTACTTGGGTTTGCCGAATCCGAAATCTTTCACAGGTCACTGTTTAAGACGAACATCTGCAACTTTGGCAGCTGATGGAGGAGTAAGTATGACCAATCTGAAGCGTCTGGGTGGATGGAAAAGCTCTACAGTAGCGGAAGGCTACTTGGCAGACAGCATGGCATCCAAGAATAAAATTTCACGCGTGATTGCTGGACTGGAAGAGACTGAAAAAGTAAGATCGTCGGTATCTGCTAGTGGCAGTGGAGGCCATGAGCAGACGCAAAATTGCTCATCTTCAAGTACCGTCTTGAATGGAAAATTTGTCAATTGTACGATCTATTTGTCAAGTGGTCATAAGGTTGAAGGAGAAAAAAATGTGATTGAGGGTGAAAAAAATTGACATCTCCCTAGGGAGATATGAGTTGCTTTTCATAGATTGTATCCATGACGAAAATAAATAATATCATGTTTCTAAAAAATAAAAATTATTATGACAACATTATTAATTCATATGTGTTGTATTAAAAATGCCACACTACATAAAAAAAAGCAGAAGCAGTACATCTCAAGAAGCAGCTGTGTGCTGTTTATAATAATAATGGAGATGAGAAAACCCTTGCTAATACGATGGGCATGAACATGTATTCAGAAATAATCACTTCGATTAAATCCGTATAGCCCAATGTTGAACCCGATTGAGAATGCATGGCCAGTCATGAAATCTGTTGTGAAAGCAGATTTGGCGGTACAAATACCACAAAGTTTCAATGGAGAAGGCAGGAATAATATGACACAAACAGAGTTTAGCCTTTAAAGGTCGGAAAACATAATTAATGAAAACGTAAGAAATATTAATGTTGTCAATAATTGTGCGAGATTTGTGGCAGGTATCCAAAAATGTATTCCTGCTGGGTTAAACATGGAAGACATGTACTTTTAGTTTAGTAGTCTATTCCTTAGATTGTTTTAATCTTTGTTGTATAATGTTAATATTTAATATTACGTGAATGAATCAATTATATAATAATAATATTTCGTTAATATACATATTGGAATTATTTTCAAATATGTTTATTGCCAACTTGATTTTTATAAATCTCAATTTGAAACTGAAAATCTCATTTAGAAATTGTTAGATCTCAAATTGAATTTGTTTCAATTCAATTTGAATTTGATTGTTTTCAATTTGAAATTAATTGGTCTCAAATTGAATTTGTGACTTCCCAAAATGAAATTGATTGGTCTCATTTTGAACTTGAAAAGGTATAGTTCTGGTAATCTCTTCCTGTGATCATCTAGTTTTGGTAATCTCTTCCTGTGATCTTCTAGTTTTGGTAACCTTTTTATGTGATCTTCTGGTTCTGGTAACCTCTTCCTGTGATCATCTAGTTTTGGTAATCTCTTCCTGTGATCTTCTAGTTTTGATAACCTTTTTGCGTGATCTTCTGGTTCTGGTAACCTCTTCATGTAATCTTCTAGTTCTTGTAACCTCCTCATGTGGTCTTCCGTTCCTCATAACCTCTTCCAGCAAGGTTCTTTATGTCATCGAGCCTATTAATTCCACGGTGTTTCTGCACTTATCATGAAGTCCTTGGACCCTTGAATTATTATGACCAGATATTTAATACGATTTTATGCTCGATATATTTTTCTGTTAAATCGCTAAAGTATCCTTATACCCAAATTACCCTGCTCCATTAACGTATAAAATTTGTAATTAAATTGGCCTCTAGTCGAAGCAAATTCTGTGCATTATTAACTTCGTAAGTAAAAGTTGCGACCCCAGGTGAACCCTCTAAATTGCCAAATTAAGCGACTCTCTAGGCAAGGTCTCCACCTGAGTCGAAACTTTTGATTAATTGCCAGTGAAATTGATAAAAGCCCCGTGTAATGCAATTACGGCTACCGAAACACTTTTAAGGTCATCCATTACCTATGCGATTGGAATTAATTCAGCAATCGATTCTCTTGAGCAAACATTATCCATCACATCTGTTGGATGTGGATGTGGATATGGATGTGGATGTGGAAAGGCAGTCAGGGGATGAATAATTTAACTCAAGTTCAAACTAAGTTTCAATATTTTGGTATCATCTGGAAGTATTCTTTAAAAAATATTCTTCTAACAATTATTTATTATATAGGTATTATTAATAAATAATTGTTAAAAGAATATATATATTTTTTGTTAGTTTTTGAGATATCGCTAATGAATTTATATCAATATTTGAAAATATCAATGTTAACACATGCTCACAGTAAAAAGCTAATATCTCAAAATTTGCGCATTTGATATTAATACAATTCAATACATTAGAGATTAATATATCACTGAATATCGTTGTTAAAATTCATTGATAATTGATACGTTAGTTTTTGAGATATCGCTAATAAATTTATATCAATATTTGAAAATATCAATGTATAATACATGCTCACAGTAAAAAGCAAATATCTCAAAAATCACGCATTGGATATTAATACAATTCAATACAATAGAGACTAAGATATAACTGAATATTTCTGTTAACTTGCATTTATATTGATACGCCAGTTTTTGAGATAACGCTAACGAATTAACGCTACAAAAAACGATAAAAAAGTTTTAACTTTCTTTTTTTAGCTAAACGAAGAGATTGATATTATCTGTAACTTTTACTAAAATTTCGCCGATTTTAAAGTACCTTCCAATTCGTCGATTTTTTTCTAAAACTGATATTCTGCAAAAAATAAAATGAATTCGAAATAATTTAGAAAATCATACTTTTCATTATGTGGCTTACGGAAAACGTAAACATTTTGTAGTGACAAACTCAATCATATCAGAACTGATGTTAGTGTACTAATACAAAATATGTTTTGATGATTAAAAATAGTCAACATAAGTCATAAAGCAACTGTTTGTGAATATAGTTGTCTTCATTAGCAATTAACAATTATTTAGGCTTGATTCAAATTTCAAATCTAATTTAACCTTCCGTTGTGCTTAATTAAATCTTCAAAAGTTTGTATCTGATAAGTATCTAAGTGAATTCTTGAGTGCTTACATTTTCAACCAGTGACGACAACTGAAAAGTACAATTTCCCCTTGCCTCGTCGGCAACAATTCAGTAATCCCTAAGCTGAATAATTAAATCCCTTCAAATCCCCAATCGTCGAATCCTGTTACAGTCCCTTTGTGCGTAATGCCGAGATATTGAAATTTTGATACTAATTAAGTTCCAGCGCTCCTACAATTAAACACTGCTTCAAAGCAAATAAATGTGGGAGAGCGAGGATTTTGCGGAGTCAAGGACGACCCGGAGGATTCAATAATAAAAACTCCGAAGTTATAAATTTCCACGTCCGTCCTCTCCCGTATAGAAAATTTAATATCCCTTTTTACACAAACTGGTTGCTGAAATTGGATTACATTTGCTACGTGGCGTTTTCACGACGTTCGATAGACTAATTGATTTGTAGCTATTTCGACGATGGGGAATATCGTTGAGCCTGCGAAACATTTCATATGGAGTAAATATTGAATTGGCCGTGCTTCATTCAGTACGTACAAACATGTTGTGTTGCACCATCTACAAATTAAACAGTTCTCAACAACTGATTTATTCGCCACACAAAATTACAAGAGTTATGTTAATTACTTGAATATTCTAAAATCGATACTGATTAAGTATTCAAATATTTAAATTTCCATCCACGGAACATTTTTTTAGCATACTCTAATAAAGTCACCGCAATCTTTATTTTTTCTTCTTATTCCGTTCCCTCTTCCGATTCTCTTCCCAGAATCCCGCCACTCCGTTGACATGCCTTTTCATTTCCGCCACGTTTTCGCAAAGGTGTTCGAACAAGAACATTTTCAACATGTGCAAGTCTGAGATAATAAACTTTCATCACGACTATTTTACATTTAAGGTCCGTCTTCATAATTTTGAGCGTTTCAAAAACCAAACCTAATTAAGGTACTAGTTTTTAACTTTTTTGCACTGATCAATCCATTGATAAAGTTCCGAATACTTTAAAAACCTAACCTAATCAAGTCAATAGTTTTTAACTTCTTGTACTGAGGTACCCACTTATAAAGTTGCGAATAGTTATATGAGAGTTTAAGATTCTAACATAAAACAAGTTTGTGATATTAGAGCGCATTTCTATTTGCCAAACAACTTATTCCCAACATTGGAAAACCTGGCACTGGGGACTCCTTACTTCTGAAGTAATGCCCAGAATAGTTTATCTTCTGAATAGACACACGTGCAAGAAGTACAAAAATACCTTCCCTATACATTTGTAATATATTTGTGCGTACCTTAAACTCAGCAAAAAATCACAGATATAGTGCATAGCAGTATAAGTGCCTCAAATCGACTCATAACTGTGGATTTACCTCCATGTTGCAGTAATGGCATTTGAGGTTGAGATATGGACAATGGAAATCTAGATTTTCAATTCCACTTCTTGATTCACTCACTCCTTGCTAATACATTTAAAATTTCCTCATCCTCGACAGATGGAAGAAGCGCCGAATTAAATTTCCCGATACCTTCTTTACCCTCATGTCGAATTATAGGTTTAATTAAATGAGCGTTCCGCGCTTCCTTTCCGGTCCGATGCAGACTTCCTCTCTTCCGCGTGCTCAAGTATTTCCCGTGTTGGAGGTGCGTGGCTGAGGGGAATTACATTTTCCGCATAGCTGCCGGAATTAATATCATCTCTCCGAAAGGTGCACTCGAAAAGGATATATTAATTGCGCTCGAGGACCAATTTCGCAGAATATGAAGTATAATATGTAGTGAACTACTAAGCATGCAGGAAACATAAATGATTTGATCATTAGTGAACACTACAAAGACTTGCCGAGTGTAGAGATCAGTAGAACGTGCAATATGAATTCCTACAAAGTTGGCCGGAAAACTCTATAATAAATTGACAATGAAATATTTTAGAGCATGGACAATTATTAATATCGTAATATCGTAAGAGTATTATTATCAAAGGTAATTACTAGAGGTAGGATAGTTAAGCAATTTGCCTTTTTGTTATAAAAGGCATGATCAAAGGCAGACCCAGCACATTATCCGTTTACAATAGTGAACATTTAAAAAAACCCATTTTTTTTAATTTTGACTTTTTCGCATATATTTGAGGATTTTGCCTTTTTCGGATGCATTTTGCTTTTTTTGCCTTTTTGTGCCAATTTAGGTCGTTTGTACAAATTGTTTTTTATATTCTTGAAAAAAAAAATATATATATAGCTATTTTTGTGTAAAATAAAATATAAATTTTACAGAGCACAGGAAAATATGTATTATTTTCTTAACAGTTGCCTATAATGATATTATCCCTTTCCTCCTTTCATTACTATAGTATGTATTAAGAAACCTGCCATTACTAATAGCAGGTTCCAGAACTTGAAACTAATGCCCATTAGTTTTCATTTTACCCGCACGACCATCCCCACCATTGTCTTAATTTGTGCCTGCTACTTATTATTTCTCCAATTGTTATACATCATTCGGTGGAATAACACGTCGTTAAAAATATTGTAAAAATTAAATGAAAATGAAAATAATTAATAATAATTATTCATTTTTATTTTAATATTTCGTCGGCTTAATGTTACAAGGTTGTATGTGAAAATTTGTAAATTTAGGAATAGGATTTTAAATATGTTTAAAGATGTTTAAAATAATATATATTTTGCGCTGTAAATAGATATGTTTTCATCACAGATTCCTAATGATCCAATTTTAACCCTCCAAGCAAGTTGAAAGGTCCCATGTTGAAAACTTAGAGCCTGGTAACACTATAGACCTAAACATTGAAATAGTGTTACATGCAACCTTGTAACACTAAGCTGACGATTTATTAATATTTAAGATGATGACAATACAAAGTTGATTATCCGAATATGTTGTTTCGTTTCTTAAATTTCTCTAGATTTGTTTTTCAGTTACTCTTTGGTCCATACCTTGGTTTTGAGTTTTTGCGCACTATTTTTGCCTTTCTTGCGTTTTTTATTTTTTCCTTTTTTTGGCCACTTTTTTGCCTTTTTGTCTGCCTTTTTGAATGTTTTATTTTGCCTAACTATCCTACCTCTAGTAATAACCAAAAGTTATTCTTATATAGATATATAGATATTCTTAAAAGATCAAATGTATATCAGTCTTATAAATCCAATTAGACAGTTAAATGTTTTCATTAAAGGAATTCATAGACTGAATTTAAATAATAATAATAATAATAATAATACTATACTAAAATATAGTACTAAATATACTACTATAGTAAAATCACCGTGATAGGACTACATAATTTCACTTATACAAGGTGTCCAAGATAAGGATCAACAGCCTGGAGATCTCGGAAACTGTAAATGTTACAAAGGTGGCTAAATTACAAAAAAGTTCTGCAATTTGGTGTTCAGGAATATTCTGTTGACAAAAACAGAAATTTCCGTTTACTTCCGGAGATATGCGACAAAATCCGAAATCGTACGATTTCGTTTTTATTTTTTTCTGAAGTTATTTGAAAAGGTATAAAAAAAGCACTTTCTCATTAAGACATTTTTAGCAGCAGTGTGACTTGTCTAATGTGCAGCAATTGCCTATTATTCAGTTTAAATGCTGTTGTAAGAACTACCTAACTAAATATGATTTTTATTTATTTGAAAATGAATTAAAATCATATTTAGTTAGGTAGTTTTACACCAGCATTTAAACTGAATAATAGGCAATTCCTGCATATCACGTGCTAATACATTAAAAAAATTGATACTGTACTATCTAGTACCTGTTTTTGTCTTTGATAGGCGAAATTTTTCAGTACGAATATCATATTTGGCATGAGTTTCATACGAGTGGTAGTCTTTATTACAAGAGTATGTACACCTGTTGTGTTTAATGAACTAAAGACTTAAATGCTTATAGTTTGTGAGTGGCAAAAATCTATGACAGATTTCAATTGTTAGAATTGTAAACATAACAAAATTTAACAGGTGGATCTAAATATTAATAGATTTTTACAGATGCATCTCAAAATTTGATACAGTTTAACAATTTCTGTAATTCTGCATATTTTTACAACGGAGGTATCATTTGACAAATTTTGCACTCACTCAAAAATTTCAAAAAAAATGAGAGCACCGTTCAGAATTTAGCAGATTTTGACGGTTGCAGTTATGAATTATACAGATTTTTATAGCTAATGCTAATAGTTTGAGAGTGGAAAGAAACTATGCCAAATTTAAATTGTTGCAAATATGACAAAATTTAACAGGCGGAGCTAAAAATTAATTGATTTTCACAGATGTATCTGAAAATTTGATAAAGTTTAACAGTTTTTACTGAAAATGTTACATCTTTGCAGAGTTCTATTGGAAAATATGTTAGATTTCAATAATTGGAGTTCAAAAGTTTGCAGATTTTTACATTTGGTACAAATTTTGACAGTTGATAATAGTACAGATTTTGACTGATAAATAATATTAACTGTTTTATATCAGACTTATAAAGTGGCATATATTATTAAATAAAAAAGCAAAATGTCAGAATTTGCTGTCTATGAATTCACACTATTGGAGCTATATATTTGACCAATTCTGAGTGTAACAAATTTGGAGCATATAAGATAGCTTTTCCTATTAGGAATTCAACGATTTATATCACAGCACGGTTTCTTATGTTTTTATTCAGAAAAAAACCTTGTTAATACATGTAGAACATTCTCTTGTAGTAGGCGTAGAAATGATGACGACGAAGAATAAAATTATTATCTAATTTTATCCCAGAATAGGCACCGAAATAGTAACTAAAAATAATTTAGCAAGAATAGTTGTTAAACATTGAAACATTATAGTTATTTAGAACCACATTCATTTAATAGCGACGAAGACAAAAATGAATACCTAATTTTAACCCAGAATAGGTACCAAAATAGTAACTGAAAATAATTTAGCAAGAATAGTTGTTAAACATTGAAACGTAGTTATTTAGAACCACACCTATTATTTATTTACTGTGGTATGAAAATTGTTCTGTTCATCATTTAATGGAGTCAAAGACAATAATTATTACCTAATTTTAACCCAGAATAGGTACCAAAATAGCAACTAAAAACAATTTAGCAAGAAGAGTTGCTAAACATTGAAACATTATAGTTATTGAGAACCATACTTTTTTTTACCGTGGTATGAGAATTGTTCTGTTCATTTAATTTTCATAAAATCTTAAAATTATGTGATAAATTTTGTCTTCGTCGTCATCATTACGCCTACTACGCCAAAATGTTTGAAATGTCTTAAAAAGCCTTTTTTTCTGAATAGAAACATGAAGAACAATACTGTGATATAAATCGTTGAATTCGTAATAGTAAATGCTATCCAATACAGGGTGTACTTATTTTACGGGCCATATAAAAAAAATAAAGTTGATGATGATTTCTTCGAAACGAAACATGTACTGAAAAGTTATAAACACTATCTTGTAGAGCTAATAAAGTGGCAACGAGAAAGTGCCTTTTGTTTTTTTATACCTTTTCAAATAACTTCAGAAAAATATAGAAACGGTATCGCAAAATTTCGGATTTTGTCGAATCATTCCGGAAGTAGGCAGAATTTTCTGGTTTTCTCAACAGAATATTACTGACCACTAAATCGCGCAACTTGTTTGTAATTTAACCGCCTTTGTAACTTTTACGGTTTCCGAGATCCAAATGCTGTTGATCCTGATCTTGGACACCAAGTATAAGAATAGGGAAAACTATGAACTTATGAAAACCGTTTTTTAATGGTATATCTCATATTCATTTCACCATAATGATCGCCAACATTCGTATAGGATAGGTATGACAAATAATTGTCGAACGCTCAAATTTCGATAAATCGTAACTACGTTTAAAAAAATACAAAAATAACGAGAGTTTTTGAATACTGAAATTTTGCAAAATCATCGCCTTATATTTGAAATTTTACAAGTTACAAAATGTACCAGATTGATAATGAACTGTGAAATTTGCAAAATAATCTCAGCTACGTCTATATTTGTTTGGAAAATACTCATTACAATTGACTGACGAAAACTCAAATTTTGAAAAATGATCGCTACATTTAGAAACTTTTAAACATAAAAGTATAGAACAATACACGTGAGTTATGAATACTGAACTTTTGGCCAATCATTGCTGCATCTCTAAAATTTTGAAAACAACTCACAAAATATTCCAAAATTATAAAACAGGTTTTTTATATGCAAATCATCTAACTTACCAAATAGGTGATGAATACTCCAAAATCAAAAACATTATCGATATATTTACAAAATTTGGATAATACAAGTAATAGTGAATACCCGATGATGAACGAATCCTGTAATTCTGCAAAATCACCGTCAGATTTGTACATCTATTAAATTAGAAGTCATCAACAATTTCTATTAAGTCAGAAACGTGACTTAATAGTAAATAAACTTAACTAAATTTTTAGTAATCAAAAAGAAAAAGAAGATGAATGTCTCTGGTTGTACTCGTGTGTGACAACTTTTTTCACATGTCGAGATAAATGAGTTTTTGGTTTTACAAAAAAAAAATATGACAGATATTCGAAAATTATTTTATCAAACGATATGACACCAAATTGTATATTAATTTTAATCACCGTCAGATTTGCAAATCCATTAAATTAGAAGTCATCAAAGATTGCTATTACAAAATTATAAAACTGTTTTTTTATATGCTAATCATCTAACTTAGCAAATAGGTGATGAATACCCCAAAATCAAAAACATTATCGATATATTTACAAAATTTGGATAATACCAGTAATAGTAGATACCCGATGATGAACGAATCCTGTAATTCTGCAAAATCACTGTCAGATTTGTACATCCATTAAATTAGAAGTCATCAAAAATTTCTATTAAGTCAGAAATGTGACTTAATGGTAAATAAACTTAACTAAATTGTTAGTAATCAAAACGAAAAAGAAGAAGAATGTCTCTGTTTGAACTCGTGTGTGACAACTTTTTTCACAAGTCGAGATAAATGAGTTTTTGGATTTACAAAAAAATGTAAAAAAATATGACAGATATTCGAAAATTATTTTATCAAACGATATGACACAAAATTGTATATTATTTTTAAGAAATGCGATTGTATGGCATTCTTCGTTTACGAAGAAACTTAAATTGAAACTTCAATATGTATGTACTATAATTTGAAAAATAATTATTAATAAATAATATTTAAATGACATAATAAATAGATGATATAAAAATGACCTAACTTGTTTACTAAATTTTTAGTAATCAAAAATAAGAAGAAGAAGAATGTATGTAGAGAAAAAGAGTAGAAAAATTAGTTTGTGGTTTTACGAAAAAAAAAATGTCTAAAAATATGACAGATATTAGAATATTATTTTACAAACGATGTGACAGCAAACTGTATATTATTTTTAAGAAATAAGATGATATGACACTCTTCGTTTACGAAGAAACTTAAATTAAAACTCCAATATGTATTATAATGTGAAAAATAATTATTAATAAATAATTATTAAATTATTACAGACTTCACAATAATTACGTATCGTGATTTCTGGAGATTTTTCAACAATATCGAGATCAAAATGTGCAAATTGGTATTTTCAGTAATTCTCAAGATTTTTCAATAATTTTCCGAGATTTCCACAGATTTCTTAATAAATATCAATAATTACCAAAATTGCCCAATACTTTTTGAGGATTTTTTATATTTAAATAATTCTCTGAAGATTTTGGCAGATAACTTTGAGATCATAAAAATTAAAAAAATTATTGATATGATTATTACACATATTTTTTCATTCTCCAAATTTGTTGATAATTTTAAAAATATCAAGACATTTCTAAATATTGTCAAATTTCGAGAGATTTTTCAATCATTTCCCTGACGATAACATTTCTGGAAAATTATCAATAAATCCAAAGATTCATAAAAATAAATGAAAGAAATCATAAAAATATATGATATAAAAATGATTAACTTTCCTACTGACGTGAGCACACTTGTCGATCATCAAAAGTGCTGTTTTTTATGTATTCCGTTATTAATATTCATTAGTTGTAGTGATTTTATTTTTAGTTTTCACTGTTTGAGCTAATAAATACATTTTTATGATAAAACTTCATCAGCTCTGATAGTGTTGACGTAAGAACAATTGATTTCACATTTCATTCATTTCATACTACATTGTTTGCTACATTTTTTGCATTACTCCAGTGGAATTATGCGTTCTGATGTTGCTGATACAACTATGTTTTATTATATTTTAAAATAATATAATACTTTTAATACTTACCACCAGTTTACAAACTTTGCTTTTTTAGAATGAAATCATCAATTCTGAAAACGCAAATTTAATTAACTACTTGTTAGCTGAACTTTTGCCACTTCTGATATTGTTAACCCAATTCAGATATTGTTAGGCCGGCGAATTACCTTTAGCTTAATTCTGATTATTTTTAATCCATAAAAACAGTTTCAATACTAATTCTGCTGTATTATACTTATAATAGGTAATTATTTGTATTGTCAAGTTGTCGATTAATAAACAATGGGATCTGCATCAATGAAACTTATTTATTTAATACAAACTAATGATACAAAAATATAAAGGGTTATATAATCGTATAATAAAATATGGCAATCGCTCTCTTCTTTTGCTCCTTCCAACGACCGTCATTCTGTAACAATTAGAAGAGTGATCGTGAGTTTACAACTCAGTGAGATAATTGTATTGGTTGACCCGAGTATTAATTGGTCAACCCGATATCCTTGATTAATTACGGTGAAACAATTATCTTTGGTAAATTGTTTATCGATAGGTCAACCTCAACTCTCCACAACAATACAATGACTCACCATACTTGTTGACCCGAGTTCAACTCTCCACAACTAGACAATGATTCACCATACTTGTTGACCCGAGTCCAACTCTCCACAACCATACAATGGCTCACTATACTTGTTGACCCGAGCTCAACTCTCCACAACTATACAATGACTCACTATACTTGTTGACCCAAGTTCAACTCTACACAACCATACAATGACTCAGTATATTTGTTGACACCGAGTAATAATTGGTCAACCCAACATCCTTGTTATCTTCTGAGACAATGGAACAACGATGGGTCAACCTCAACTCAACTCAACCACACAACCACTCACCTTCAATTTATCCATACGGACACTAAACAATAAAACTTTACTGAAACTATTCTATTAATTCGTCACGACTGCTCCGCCTGGTAAAACTTACTGAATGCGATGCAAATGCGTCTGTTACCTTCAAAAGGGTCCAACAAGAGAGGCAACTTGGCCTTGAATTTATAAACAACTGCGTCATCGGCCCGCTCGTATACGCCCGAACCTAAATATTATGATTTACCATTTTAATAAATTGGGTGATATAACATACTATTAGTAGCTACTAAAAATTTACAATTCTGGGCTGAAATTCATCAGTTCTTGCATTTCCTGATGAATTCAAATTTTACATTACCCGACACAAACTTGTGTCGGGTAAAAATTGTTCGAAAAACTGATTTTTGGAAACAATTGAGTTTTCATCCTTTTGAAGTTTTAAAATAGGAAGTATATGTACATTTTAGAGCATCACGACTGATTAAAACTTAAAACCAAAAAATATTTTTATTCAATTTTATTCATCACAACTTTGCAACTGATTAAAACTATAGAAACACATTCAAAAGAGTCCTCAATTTTGTTTTGTGAAAAAAATGTAAAAGACATGTGTAGGAATTGTATGAATTTGTTATATTATGTGAAATGTGGATGATGTACATACCTAGTGACATACTTTTAAGTAGAATTTTAAATTCAAGTGCAAATCTATATAATATTGATAGATAAGGTTATTAGAGATCTGATCTGTTTATTAAATTAACTCCTAAAGTCGTACTGAAGCAGCTTCTTAGACCTAAAAACGGGAGCTTTTAAATTATATGTTTCTCTATCTACAAACATAGGTGATGCTCCTGGGAGATTCTGGAGTTGGAAAAACATGCCTGCTGGTCCGCTTCAGGGACGGACTGTTCCTCTGCGGTAATTTCATATCAACGGTTGGAATCGATTTTCGGGTAAGAGAAGCTCTTGACGCTTGCCAGGACAGCATCGAGGTACCCCCACGCTTTCAATCAAAATTAAACCGCCCATGAAACTGATTATCAAACATCGCTATTCCAATATTACCTGATAGTGGTGGCTATGAATGTGAACAGCGGTGTCTACTTGGCGAAGATTGTTGTTCCAAGGTTTATAAACTATCTGCTAGTTTTAGAACAACGGACGCATTGACGTCGAGTTATATGCTTTGTTTACAATGCGTTCCAGATATTAACGCTGTGTGAGGAGAACAATAGCACAATGTATTAATTCGAAGATATGTATGTGGTTTAAATTGTGGCCTATTTCCAATCATTTTCTGTGTGCACAGAAAACTATTTTCAAATATGTAAAAATATTTACTAATAGTACCGAAAGAAACATTTATTAATTGATTCATAAGTTGATTATTGATTTACAATCATGAGTAATTATGCATAATTCAAGGCCACTTTATCATATCATTGAGTTTCCTGCAGCTATAACGTGAATTCAAATTAATTGTAGATACGGTTGCTCAAATTAAATGGGTAAACCGCTATCAATATTTATTCATATATTTTCGTGTCATTTTGCTTACTCTATATAATTGTTTGTGATTTAATGATACTTTAATGCAGTGACGCCCAATCTTTAAGATAGCTAAAGAAAATTCGGAATTTAATATTAATAATAATAATAATAATCCGTACTACTCCTCCACTCCTTAAAAAGTCATGCAGTTATTCTGATAGTCACCCTGGATCTGAATATTCATTTTTAAATGTGCATAATTGAAAGTCCATTTTCGCAAAGGTAAGTTGTACCAAAAGATGAGTTTATCCTTCGAAAAGCTTCCTTTATAGGTGGCCATTTCCTCTCATCTACAAGTATCCAAAATCTGATAGTCATACTCTTATTTTTATATTTTCAAAGTAGATCTCATTGATAATAAAATAGGTCCATTCCTAAATTTCTATTTGGGCAAGCTTCAGAAAAATTATAGCGTTAAAATCTATATCAAAACCATAAACGGACCTTTATTTGGGGTATCAACAAATTTAATTTTGATTTGTATGAGTTCACAGATCCAAGGAGTTTTTAATAGTTTTTTGTTTTCCCTGAAACTCAGATTTGAGTTCATTAATTTTTGACGTAATGTCGGTAAGACAGTCTAAATTAGATAACCAGGTGTGATCACTAAGTTCTTCATAAGTTTCGTTTCTAGATTATACCAACTATTTTATTTCTGGAAGGAACTCATAAAATCATTTTTCTTACCTAATTTCCAAATATAGAATTAATGTTCCCTACTCAGCATCTAGTTCATCAGTCAGTATGAATAACCTGCTATGGATTGGTCTGGTATAGACTACACAATTTTTTTACCAACTTTCATGACGTGTTAATAATGCAAAAGTGGTGTGAATAACTTTGAATTTGTATATTAGTACATAAAAAAATTCACTGCGAGCTACGGGTTGGGCATGGCTGCTTTAACGTCTACAGATGCTGACAGGGGTTTCATCTGTTTGCTAAAATGAGGTGTACTTTATTAACTTTATACGTTTGCTTTGTTTAGAATAAAGTTGTGAGTGTGGATCAAACGAGGGTAAAGCTTCAAATATGGGACACAGCGGGACAGGAAAGATTCCGAAGTGTTACTCACGCTTATTACAGAGACGCACATGGTTAGTATTCCCATTCTCACATACGTGAAAAATAAAATTGCAGTATAGTTAGGACAGTTTTAGAGCAAAAGGCTAATGTAAATCTCCGTAATAGATTTTTTCGTTACTTATTTCCGGTTGCAGCTGACGTTCAATTCGTCTAAGTTGGTGAAGCTGACATTTATAAGAACTCGTATTTTCAAGGTAGAGCATACGTTATCTACAAGATTGACATATCTATGCACTAGAATATAGAGACGATGCACACCGAATTTACGAAACCGAAAAATTAGTAGTGAAAAAGCTAACGGGCTTTCACTTAGTTTCAAAATTTGCGCAAAATAATCTGATGGTTTGAGCTAAACATTCATAGATGAGAAATCATTGGTCAGTTGGTATCTAAAGCCTTGTTTACATTTGGAAAGTTTACTGGCTGAAAGTACTTACCGCCAGTAAACTTACGATGTGTAAACCAGAAAAACGTCTGTCAAGAAAGAAACTAAACAAGAAAGTAAGACGTTTTTCTGGTTTACACATCGTTAGTTTACTGGCGACAAGTACTTTCCACCAGTAAACTTTCCAAATGTAAACGAGGCTTAACGTCCTTGTTAGTGTGAAAGTTCTGCAGAATCCTAAAATTTGGAAAGACTTATTGTCTTTCCTTATTCTTATTCTTGATAAGTTCTTATTGAGATTTACATGACCATCAGCTGGAATTGTCCGAACTAAGTTAAATCAACATTTACTGATTTTATATTCCGTTTCAGCTTTATTGCTTCTATATGATGTTACAAATAAAACTAGCTTCGACAATATACGAGCTTGGCTGGGAGAAATTAGGGAATATGCCCAGGACGACGTAGTTATTATGTTACTAGGTAAGTTAACGATTTACAAACCTTAATGTTGGCACAATTCTCTTGTAAGGTAAACGTTTCATTAAACTAGGAAAAATCTAACCCAATTTCTGCTTTCTTTTTTCTTTTTTTTTAACCAAATCTCAACTTTTGGGGAATCGTTTTAGCGATAAGATGATCTTCTATCAAAATTATAGGTAATAAAGCTGATGCTGGCCCAGACAGAGCTGTCAGAAGAGAGGAAGGTGAACGATTAGCCAGAGAATACAACGTAGCCTTCATGGAAACTTCCGCCAAGAGTGGACAAAACGTGGAGCTCGCCTTTCTAGCCATCGCACGGTAACTTCAAAACATCTTCCGAAACCCCGGAAGTTACATTAATTTCATTGTAGAGAACTGAAGTACCGACAGACCGGCCAGAACGATTCCAAAGGGTTCAACGTGCAGGACTTCGTGCGGGAGCAGACGAAGCAGGAGAAGACCCAGCAATGCTCTCTCTGTCCGATCTGAATGACCCAAAGAACACCGCGGATCGAATCCGCCAAAATGTACACTACTGATGCTAAATCTATGATAATAAATTTTATAAATACTATAACCAATAAAAGTAGGATCATATTAAGTCAAGGGTGAGGAAGCTATCATATACTTTGCGTTCTAATTACAAGAGGATAAGGACTAACGTAAATCAAGTAAGTGTCGTCGGAGGATAACTATGACCAATTGTTAATTGATAAACTGAGAATTTATTTGTGTTAGAAATAGCGATTTCAATCGCTATTGCTTAAAGATTTACTTGCATCTTGGAAGTACAAGCTGCTATCCTAGTATTGATTTTGTATCAAAATAAGTAATCAAGAATACGCCTCACAAAGAATGGGCCTCACACAGAACACATTTTACAAATGATAGATATTTTAAAGAATTGGTAAATATATATCAAGTATATCTTTATCAAGATGTACTTAGATATTCATATAAGAATACATGTTATGTTATCAAGAATGGGTCTCATCAAGTATAATTCTTGTAAAGAAATGGTCTTATCAAAAATTGGTCTCACACAAAACACACCTTTTAATGAGGTTTTAATTGGTCTGTAAGAAAGCTTGTTGAATGATGGGAGACCTATAGCAGAGTTTTTATATACAAAGAAGAATATAGACGGCCACAATCTGCATGAAGACTGAATCGCGTTTTCATGTATCGCTATACATACATTACAACGAGCGTACTATATAAGATTTTTGACTTTCTTGGCAATCTCTAGCAGAAAATAATAATTCTCACCTCAGTAATCATTTCCACTAAATAGTGTATTTTTGAGAATATATTTTTAGTATTGTCCTGTAGAAAATCATACACACCACGATACAACATTATAAAACGGGCAATGAAATAAGTTATACCTACTATAAGTTTTATAGAATCAGTTCCAAACATTTAAATGGAAAGGCACAACTCTCTACCCATATAGCAGAGTATATCTTGTGGATATCCGTTCAAGTTCCTAAATATATACCTGAATATCCATGGACCTCAAATGAATGTCCAGATTTAGTAGGACAGTTATCAAAGAATGTCTTATTGATGTGTGTTCTAAGTTCAAGACATAATATAGGGCCATAAGGCCATAGATAGGCCATAAAATATATGTCCACTATACTTTCTAGAACATTGTGATTATGTTAGTATCGATTATTACATTTAGTATCGTAGAAGGTTTATTAAAAGTTTAATCTTCTATGGATCATAAAATGAATTATTTCAGAGGTATTCATAAATCTTCTTGCATCTGTATCTATCAGTATTTCTGGTAGAGACATTCGTCTTATTATCGCAGCAGTTGCTTGCCTTTGCCACTTGCTAGATGAATATCGTTACAATGAATCCCATGGAAGAATAAATCAGGCGAAAATGAAATATTTCGAAATATTCATTAAATATTTTATGGACGTCCTTGTGCTATGTGGGAAGATATATTCGGCATAATCACTTTTCTGCATTGAAGCCATCTTTAGCATCTTCAATTAGCAGTAGCTATTTGATTCACGGTCAATTCTTCTGAGTTACCAAAGTCCACAGTTGAGACAAATAAATATTAATGTCTCAATTCTTCCCAAATGATCCAGAAGATCACATCCATAAAATATTCTGACTAATATTCGGTCGTATATTGATGTGTGGCCATCTAACAACTAATATGGGGAAATTTTATAATACTTCCTTTTCCGTTTTGTGTCCTCAGCTTAGCAAAGATTGAGATACAATGGCATTCAATGCACAAATTCTATGATATTGAAAAATATGTAAACACATTTCATTGGCTTGGTATTTAAAATATCAGTACATTTTGAGACCATTACATCTTGAGTCTACGAAATTCCAAACAGCATGTAATTATTATTATTATTACAGTAATATCTGTATAAAAATAGAAACACTATTTTTAGATAATAATATTTTATTAGTAAGTATTTAAATTACAAGTATTTTGTGGAAGACCAAAAGACCATATCTCTTGATAATTGCATTTAGAACCTTGTAAATCTAAAATGACGACTTATACCAATTTATTTGTTTGTAATGAAATGCTTCGTGATTGAACAAAAACAAAAACATGATTGAAGGTGCAGCATTAAATGTATTCACACTGTAATGAAAACACACCAAAATCTACTGAGATGCCTATCAATAGTCAAAATTGATGATACATTTGGTACTGAATTAGTACTGAAAAATATGCGCTCATTTGCAAAAGTTGAGATATCTTATCTGGTATAAGCTATCACCTGATATCACCTGAGATGAATGTTTATCTCAGATGTTCTATTGGCTTTTAGTTTGATTGTACATTAGCTTCTATTTGAGTTCTAGAGCAATTCCCTATAAGAATGACATGAAATGCACCAAATAATTCTGAGATATTTATCTATAGAATACAATTAGTATCGTAGAAGGTTTATTACAATTTAATCTTCTATGGACCATAAAATGGAGGTATTCATAAATCTCTTTGCATCTGTATCTATCAGTATTTCTAGTAGAGACATTCTACTTATTATAGAAGCAGTTGCTTGCCTTTGCCACTTGCTTGATGAATAATTACAATGAATCCCATTGAAAAATAAATCAGGCGAAAATGAAATATTTCGAAATATTCATGTAAATTCAAAATTGACGAGTAAAGAAATTAATTTTGACTATTGGCAGAAACTGCAAATATTTTTTTATGGCGAATAAAAGACTCAACTTGATGGTATTAAATGTCAATTATGAGAAGTGTTAATTTTGTGAGTTCTTACAACAAAATACAAGCAAATGGAGACCAAATTGTTTAATAGTTGTAATAAATATATACAGAATAGATAAATTATATTGAAATATTGGTGCGTCTATATAAAGAGATTTGGGGTGAAAAGTTCAAAGCTGCATAAGCAACACATATCCTCGGTATAGTGTTAGCTCAGTGAATGTAATCATTACTAAAAATTGTAACGCTTCTAATAATCTTTAAAACAATGCAAATATTGCATGACTGATTTAGAATTCATAACTGATAGATTTTTATTGACATAAAATACTATTGAGTTTTTGAAAAAAACGACATTAATCGTCCACGAGGACAGTGGAGGATGCATCGGCGACTAAGCCATGTACTATCAACAAAAAGTTCAACAAATCGAACGCTTACAATTTTTGCTTTTGAAACCCTTTGTAAAATCTTACCCTGTTATGTATAAGGTGCAGAGTTAAAAATGTATATTTTGGGTATCTATTAATAATCACCGTTCCGGAGCAACCATGACACAAAATGTTTTTTTCAGGACAGACGATTGTTATTTATTCCGTTTTAAAGAAGTAAATACATTTTATTGGTAATAACATGTATTCATACTAACATTTTACATTAAAATCGTTACCAATAAAATGGATTAACTTCATTAAAACTCAATAATTAACATTCGTTTTTCGTCTCTTCTAAAAAAATCTATTTGTAGTTACGTCATTGTTGCTCCGGAAAGACGTATGTACATAAATTTGATTTAAAATGATAATGCAAGAATTCACTGAGCTATACAACTGTACAAATTTGTTTAATATGTCATATATAGTTTTTTGAGAGATTTTATGATAGCGATGTATCTTGGAGAAGTGCAGAATATGCGATATATAGATGTTAATTGTGATGTATATGTTAAATAAAAAATCAGTATATATACATTAAAAATAGTGTTTGAGGTTGTTTGCTTTCCTTAACATTCCTTAATTCCTGGATATTATTAATAAGCTATTTATTGTGTATGCATTAAAAACGTTGCCATAAACTGTGGTTTACTCAAAATTCACTCAGCAGACTCGACATCAATAGGACTGAAAATATTAATCAGCAACGATATAATTAATACACCTGAGAAATAGTCATTTAAATAAAAATAAAATTGTACTTAAAATTAAAGTGATCCCGAAGAATTCTGTCACCAAAATTGCAACATTTTCACCAAAATTGCAACTTGTTTTGTAAGGATATATCTTGTGTCAATATGTGAAATATGATTTCGCATATTTATATGTCTAATAAAGGATATATTACATATTTGTATTATGTGATTATGTGGAATTTTAATTATTTTTGGTAAATCGTAAAAAAATAATTAATTGTAAATAAATTCCCACTGTCAAAACTGACAATAAATGCTAGTTGTAGTATACCATCAAAAACTGAAATATAATCACTTGGTTTGTTAAAGTAAACTCCATCTTAAACAAGAGATAATCTATTCCACCCACCTCAAACATCTACAAACTTTTTCCTGGGTCAAAGAAGACTAATTTGGATTACAAATTTAATAGAAATAGGGAGTGAAAATATGCAACCAAATAAATAAGGTTGGGTAAAACTGAGGGGTATAATATACTCTAATGTGAATCACAATAAACAGTTGATGAACAGCAATGGATGTAATATATTATATTAGTTTCTAAGCTTCTAATAATTAAAAAGAAACTGTTCGATTACTATTATGCTACAATGTCTAGTAATTGCTTTTTAATTTTGGAGCCTTTTAATGAATTTTTAGAAACTGAAATATGATCGTTTGCACACAATATGTGTCAAAGTGATTATCAATTATTTAATTGTATAAACATGTATAGCTTATTTAACGGACAAATATGCTTTACAACTAAGAGATTTAAACAAATATTCATATTTATATCAAAGATAATACATATGGGTAAATTGGGTTGCATAACGTCATGTAAACAAATCTAGTTAACCTAACTTATTGTTATTGCGCACATAGATAAGACTAATCAAATCAAACCATATCACCAGTATCGCTCCTTATCAACAATACAAACAGCATTTATCAAGACCACAGGCATTCTAATGGAATAATAGCATCAGTATCAACACAATTAAAAAAATGGCATCGAACATCAATTCCGAGGAGATTGATACAGAGACCAAGAAGAAGCTGAAAGGGGACCTAATTGGCGGCACGATGTACTCGGAATCTTTCATTGTGAGGACACTACTGCGCTTCAACGACAACGACTGGAACGACGACTTCGAGAACGACCTGTGCTTCCTCTGGGACATGACGACGGAGAAGGTCGTGTGCGACTACCTCTTCCGTCTGTCATTCCCTGCATTGGTGCGTGATGTGCTTGCGACTGAACCCGACAACCGGTTGGTGGAGATACTGATCGGCACCCTGGGCAATATATACGTGCTGGAGAAGGCGCCCCCCATGAAACCCGAGGAAATCGAGGCGGTCTTCAAGTATTTGGAAACCGACGATCATTTAATCCTCATACAGATTATGAGATTCATAAAGGCCATTAGCTACCATACCAAAGATAAGCTAGATTTTATAACGTTGGAAGTACTGAATAAAATTACATTTATTTTAAGCAACAGTTTAAATGTTGAACTGCTTGATAACACTTTAGATGCGTTAGTCAAAGTAACTGATGGGGAGAAGCTGGATGCGGGCTGCTTAAATATTGATTTAATTAAGCCGTGCTTGGACGCCTTTCAAACAATCTGCGAGTCTGAAAAGTATGAAGATATCAATGTGTATGCTTTGCAAAGCATTCGGAGCTCCACAACGTATTGGGTACAAATTCTACTCAATATAACTGTGTATATACAAAAGACATCAAATACGGAATTGTTAAGCAGCGTTAATAAGCATGCCGTGGCTATTCTAAACGAGTTTACTAATATATTGTCCGCCTATAGAGATGACAATGAATTAAAATTTCACTCCAATGAGCTGGTGTTCCTCATGGAGGCGTTTGGCTACGTAAGCCCCGTTTATAATTACAAATGTGAACCGTTATTTTACGTGCTTTTGAGTATTTTTTGCCAGTTGCTCGATGATAGCGAGGTAGATGCTAATTTAGGTAATGCTTTCGTTGATATATTGTGCTATTTCATATCGGTGATCGATGTAAATAGTTACTCCAGCGATTTGAAGCCTTTGTACGATAAAGGTTTGTTGTACATCAAAGACTGTGGCTGTAATAGTGAATACAAATATCTTGATAACTTAAACGCTATGATTAATGTGGATAACAGTAGTAATTCTAAGTAATTTATAATTGTACGTTTAGTGTCTTGTAGGAACAATAAATATATTTTTATTTTATGTGTTATTATTTATATTAAAAAAGGTTTTTTTTCAATACAAACTACCATAATCGGTTTATTTATTGAGAATATTCATAAAAATTTGTTGAAGTTATCATGAAATTTTTATGAATAGTGTAATTTTTATGTACTTTAAATGAGAATTGGGTCCAAATATTTAGTCATCAAGGATTCCAGAAAAGTGTCCAGTTCTACAAAATTGTCTTTATATCAAGTGATGGAATATATGTATATGCTTCAGGGCTAAAGCAATAAAATTGTACCTAATTTTGTAATATGTACTGCAAAAAGATGCCAAGGCCATGAATAAATAAACAGTATGTGCAGAGGTCTAATTAATAAAAATAAACTTAAAGCCTGCCAGATTCAAGCTTAAATCATACTAAAAGCAACAGAATTACAATTCTAGCATTCCGAAAAAGTGAATAATTCTGTAATACCATAGAAGATACAAATCCCTACAAATTGGTAATATGTACTGCTAAATCTATCCCACTTGTGCGAATCAGTCACAGAGTGCAAGAAAATAAAATTTTAATCTATACAGTATTTCAGGTGGGTAACACATTTTTGAAGCTCCTTCCAATTCTGGAATCCTTTTGCACCATATGCAGAAACATAAAATTTGTGAGTTATGCTCAAGTATGCGCGTATATGCTTAAATCATCGCTACGTGCAAAATTTAATATTGTAAGTCGGGAACTATTCTAGATGACCCCTAATTGTATAATATAAATCAGTGCGCAATTAAGTATCAATAGACGCTGAAAAGTCACTAAATATTCGCGAAGTACTACTTTAATACTGCAGAAGTCTATAGTCTTGATAATTGCACAAATGTGGCATCGATACACGAAAAAAAAGTTAAATTTCAACCCTCTAAACTTGCCAGATAAGAACTACTAAATTGTCCAAGTCGCGATTATTACTACACGACAGAATTTAATAACTTCTCATTCTACCATTCTCATCTATAGTCATATCTATAATGAATGAGATATAACGAGTGAGCAACAATGATTGTGGTTTGATAGGTAGGCAACTAAATCCGCATGTTGGTACTACTGAAAATATGAAAATAAAATCCTCTAGATTGCTTCTCATTTGGCGTATCAAACATACGGCTCATGAGGCTTCTATTCTCATATCTAGTTGCTTTCTTACTTAGATAAACTCGAAGTGAAGAAATTCCACAGATTTTACGGCGAGAAATTTAACATCACCACAATCATTATTGCTTACTCTGTAGGTCCCTAATTATACCGGGTGTTAATTAAGTACGTAGACAAACTTAAAGAGGTGATTCCTTGATCAATTCTAAGATAAAAAGTTCAGATAAGCATGGGTCTTAACGGCTTCGTTATCAAATTATAGTTTAAAGGAGTTTTAAAATATAACGTACTTAATTAACACCCTGTATAATACTACTAGATCATAACACGTGGCAATTAAATCACCTACAACTTAAAAATACCCGTCAAAAGCATCACAGTTAAGTAATTCTTTAAAACTGGCAATTTATGACACGTACGCAATTATCATCGTCACGAACAAGAAATTTGAAATTGCAATTTATAAAGCATTCTAGTTTTCTCCCTAATTCCATAATACTTAAATTATTAATGTGCGTCATTATTTCTTAAACACCTGCAAAATACTTATCATATAGTATAAATATTAGACTGGCAGAATAAATTTCCATATTTTATGATACCTGTTATTCTACGAATACCAATTGATTTGTTGCACAATTTACATTGTGACACGCCAAAACTTTTAAATTGCAAATCATGGAGTATTCTAGCAATGTCTAAAATGAATTAGTACTCAAAATTTCTGTCTAAATTGCAATTATTACTGCTAAATATGCAATGATGACTCTCCAAATTTCAAAGACTATAAAAATAGCCATTATTTCATTCAAATATTTAGTTATTAGTGAAATTTCAAAAATTATTGTCAAACCTTCAACGATTTCTGAAAATTGAAAATTATTCTGTCGAATTTGTAATTATTTCTATGAAAATTTTCTAAATATTTACAGTTTATAATTTATAAAATATTATATAAAACAATATATATATATATATATATATATATATATATATATATCGCTGGATGTAACATTTAATGTTATCCGATCTGGAACAATTTCCAAAAGGCAGTGACAGCATAAATGTGCTCATTTCGAAAGCAAGGATACCGATGATGTGCAAGAGAATGATAATGAAGCATTTTTTAAGATAAGATTAAATATGGTAGGATGAAGTAGAATGAACACAACCAACTATGGGAATTTTACGTCCAAGATACATGGCTGGTAGTCATAATATCTAGGGATGTACTACTTTTTTGGTTATATATTTATTAATGTACACGTGCAACAACTTTAATCTATCATTTGTTTGATGGTTTCTTGATCTCCAATCCAGTTACCAAGAGCCATTATATAATCTATTCCTGCCAACTACTTGTTGATTATATATTTATTTATATACATGTGCAACAAATTTAAACTATTATTTGCTTTATGGTTTCTTGACCTCCTATCCAGTAATCAAGAGCCATCATATCATCCATTCCAGCTAACTTCAGTGCATATTTCACAATCATATATAAGAACATAGATTTGCAAAACACGTGTAAAACATAAAGCCTGCAAACAGAATTAGTTATATTAGATTGATGATAGCGATGAAACATCACAATAAAGGCAAAAATAAAATACATATTGTACGCTAAACATGTATGCAGCTTAACAAAAAAAATTATAATTTCGCACAACTTGATTTTTATTTTGAGAATTAGTTATCTTTAATAGATCATTAAGCCTAATACTTAAGCTAATACTTACACATTGAGATGTATTCTTGTATAGGGTAAGGTGCTTGGATCTTCTTTCATACAATACTTCCTTGCTCCAAGCAACATCGTTGTTATATACATATCAATATCTATGTTTACGTTCATCATTTTGAACAATTCCTTATCTTCGTCCGTTATGTACTTCTCAATAATTTTAGTCGATTCTTGGTTGCGGAAGTCCCATTTATTAATTGCAAAGTATTTCAGGACGTCGACTCCCACAAGAATTTTCTTTTGTACGCGAATCATACTAAAATCAGAGCAATTAGAAAATAAGTATCAACAATTCTGACAAAGTCTTAAGAAGAATCGAGAATCAGCAATTATATTTTTCAATCGGTAAATAAAAATGGAGTAGGTATTTGATATTTTCAGTTGGTGTTATGAGGTTGTACACATTTTGATCCTTTGAAAAGCATGGTGCGAATAGGCATAAATCACGTATTATGTACGTCCGGATTGCAAGTTGACTCATTCATTCTTCTTTCACCAAATAATATTTTTAACAACTATATTGCTAGCCAAAACAATAATACAAGAACTGAACCAAAGATCATTTAACAACCATCATCATTTCTAAACGTACACATTCTAGGTCAGTACTAAAATTCGTTAAAACTTTTTTTGAATAATACAAAAAGGGGTGCTGTTTTCCTAAAATTGATACACAATCATCATTGCTATTTTACCCTCGGTAATGTTAATATAACAAATTTTCCTATCCAGCTATTTCTCCTCATTATTAATTTTCTATCGTGTATTCGTAGAAATTAACAAAACCTAATGATTGCACCAATCGATGTCTTAAATCAGACAAAACAATTGTTTACTAACAATCTTTCTCGTCCAAGTATGAAGAATATCATATCCAAAAATATTGCAGGGATCCATTGAAACAGAATCACTACTAGCCAATGATAGATGAAGTTGGTTGTAATTGATCCATCCGGATACCACAGCATCCACTCAAACGGATAGTTCCAGCAGATTTTTTTACTCCTTTCTACAATTTCGCCCCATGTTAAGTCTACCATGTTGCGAGGCGCAGTCATGTTCGAAACGAAGACTTCTTCCATCCTAAAATAAAGATTTTAGATTTATATTATTTTACGGTGCGAACTGAAATGTTTATATGCGTAGTTCAAAATGTGGCACTAAAAACAAAAAAACGTTGAAGAGCAACATTGTAGATAAAAGCAATTAAGCTTGATTGAATAGATATAGCTGGTGTAAAGAAAAACAATTTTTACACATTAACATATTTTATAAGTTATAGGTCAGAGAAGCATTTGATAACGTGGTCGCAAACATCTAGTAGTGGAGGGCACTAGAAGAAGTACTTATTTTTCTGAAGAAATATTATACTTCAAAACATTGTTATTATATCAATGACATTTATAGGTATACAAAAAGAAAAATAAAGTTTTATTGAGGAGTTAAAACTTAGCTAGAGATAAAGATGCACGACAATTTCACTAAGTGGAACTGGGCCAGAGCAAATAAGTTTGTTCACGTTGTATAACTACCGGTTGATTCTCTACGAAGTGAACTATATAGCAGGAAAGTTCCTTCACTTCTACTCAATGCTTATGAAACTCATGAGAACACTTTTCTTCATTTACTGATCACTCAATTATCTAGTTTCATGCGCATTTAGGAGAAGTGGAGTAATGCTTCTTCTTAGGGCAGTTATCAGAGAGCCAGCAGTATAATAATTTAGGTTGAACCATTATTGGCGTTATTTTCAACAATGCAGTTATCAGTTTTAGAGCTGAGTGTAGAAACAATATTTTTCATTTGCGCGTTCACTTAAAGGTGTTGACGAATCTTACTTGGTAATTCCTCGGTAGTATCCCCAAAATATCAGCCCGTTGATTGCTACATCAACAACAACGACTTCTGCATTATAGTCTGCTTTGCACAGCATAGATCTGAGCACTCCTTTGCCTGCAGCTACCATTACTCCCGTGGGGCCGTTCAAGGAATCCACCCATCCAGGAACTGGCTCCTCCATGGCAGGAAGCACCACAGAAGGTCGACAAATGGCTACTGGTAGTGTCTTCCGGAAACCATCCACGACAACCTCCGCCAAACGTTTAGAGAACGTGTAAGAGTTAGGATGGGGAGATATCAACCTGTTTCAGAAAAAAAAAAATGGAAGTACGTACTTGTGATGTGGATTTTTTTTTCTTCAGATTAATATTTTCAGAGTGTATTATTATTATTAGATTTGGTAGCTTATCTTGTGAACAATTTTCCAACACATGTTGAAAAAACAGTAGAACATAGTAGAGAATAACGTAAGAGAGAAAAAAAAAACAAGGGATACATGGGGATTAGAAAGGGTGAAGAGATGAGCATATATGTTAGGAGAAGATCAGATATGAGAAAATAAAGGAGAACATGGAACAGAGAAGATACGAAGTAGAAGATATAAAACGAGAACATGAAATAGAAAATCGTACTTATATGAAATGAACAAATAGAAACAACAATATTATTAAAGCTCTTACATTGTTGAGTATTTAACTGCTTGAAATTCTAAATTCATATGCTAAATATTTACTTACTCTTGCTTCTTCCTCTTCAGCACACTATCATCTTCTGTTTGAACCAACTTTATGATATCGTACGGATCGTGGGGTGATGGATACACTTTCTCTTCCAAAATATCTATATCGATGTGGCAGAATGCCGTCGACAAATGGATAATACTCTAAAATTAATTGAGTACAGTACATGTACAGGTTTCTTGTAAACTTCGATGCAACTACGAACCTGAACATTCTTCATCTTCTGGCACAACTGCATGACCTGCACAGTTCCAAGGGTGTTGGCTATTACAGCCTCTTTGACTTCAGCTTCCAAACGAAGCGTTGCTGCCATATGGAAAACTACAGAAACCTCGTTAATGAGGCGGTTTAGCGAAGATTCATTCAGTCCCAAGTTTTCTTCAGATAGGCTGCCTTCTACGATGATCAGTTTATTCAATGCGTCGGGGTTTATTGCTCTCAGTCGATTAAATACCTGAAATACATTTACTCAGTATTAATTGGTGCAGAAACATTGTACGATTTAGAAGATACGTTCTGATGGTTAAAAAATGATTTAACTGTACGTCAAATTGTTTCAACAATTACAAGATGTAATGAATAAAAGAAGTTAAACTTGTGGGCTCGGGACCAAATTAACTTGGGTTTCGCCAAGTTATTTTTTATACTCTGGGCCAGATTATACACCCAAGTCATTTTTTAGAATTGAAGGAGCCAAATATTTTGTTTCTCCCCGCGTTATTTTTGGACGACGACAAAATATATATAACATTTCAGAAATGCAAAGTAAAACATAATACTGTATCACATTCATTTTGCCAAAATACTGGGATGAATCTCACCCAAGTTAATCTGGTCGTCTACTGCAGTATCGACGAAGCAAAATATCTAGTTTCACTTATCGTTTGTGCAAGAAGAGATAATTTCGTGTATGTGCAATGCGAATTACATCGATACTAACACATAAAGATGATGGATCGCATCCAAGTTCATCTGGTACTGAATATACTGTTAATATGAATTCAAAATTTATTTATTTAATTATTCGATGATTTCTAGCCTGTGAAAGTCTGATCAATTTTTTTTTACAGTTTAATACATGTATGTACTAAACATACAAGCATACATACAGCCATACATACAATTCAACGGTTGTAAGATCGTCTTCAGTAGAACTGAGTTTGGATTACGTTAAAAAAGGTGTTGAAAGAAAGCAATAATAGAAAGTACGTCTACATTACACGATACAAAAAAATGATTACTGTTGGAATTTAAAAACTTTCATAAAAAGTAAAAATCAAGACATCTAACATCTAAAAATATTAATAGAAAATGGAAAAATTCTCATTTGTATGCAAAAATTGCAAATGTAATCAAACTTGCATTAGTGAAAGTGACGACGTAATTGATATACATTAGTGGGTACTTTAAACTCCAACTAAAGTGTAGTTTATTCAAATTGACACATTATGATGAATTGCGTTATGGTGTCAATTAGATCACATTAATATAAATACTTTACATTTCATGGTTTACTAACAATAGCATTCTTTTTATATATTTAACGAGAGCATATTCTGCTGCTATGGCTAATTACCGCCATCCACAAGCGAATTGATAAATTTTCATATAGGGATTTCACTCTAACTTAGTGTATTATTGTTAATAAAGTATTGTTGCTACTAATATGAGCAAATCGAGAGACTTCCAGTGATGTAATATTAATATAAATTAACCGCTTAATCCATTCGCGTAGAACAAATATTTATTTTTATTATTGTGTTTAATATCACCGCATTCCGCAATAAGTGTTAATATTTGCATTACATCTGATTTTATCAATCTAAAATAAAATCATCTACGACGTAGACATACATAAGCTATTATTATATTAAAATTTCGTTAACATTACCACAATGAGAAAATTAGAAAACCTTATTCGTTTACTCGCAGTAAACTGTTAATTAGGCACGTATTTACTTATAATTTTTACAAGCATCAAACTTTTCCTAATTTGTCATGAGCAATCTAACAGCAAAAAGTCTTCCTCGCCATTCACGCAAACACCACAGTGTAATTTGTCAGGCGCAATTAGGCCTAATTCATTTTTAATAACAACGAAGACATTCAACAAATCTACTGCAGCATGCCATATACGTTTGCTTCTTTTTTTTGCTAATCCATTTTTCGAAATGTACGGAAGAAGATCCGAGTTGCAGATAACACTCGAATGCGACGCATTTCACTCATTGTTCAAACACTTGTGGTGCAGAAACTAATTGCATCATTGTTTCTTAGGCAATACAGTAGATGCGTAGTTATTATATTACATTCTAAGAAATTTGCCGTATAGACAGTGTTCAAAGTAGCAATTTAAAAAAAAACAAGGATGCCATATATGGTGCAACATGTGGAACATATAGTGGCATAATTCATCATTTACTTCTGATACTAAACAAATTAAAACATTTACTATTATAATTTAAAATAATAATAATAATAAACGTCTTGAGGCCTCTTTAGAAATTAAGCCTGGTGCAAAAGTTCCTCAGTGTCATGCCAACATACATAATTTTCTATTTGGGGATTTTATTGATGTAGGCTGTTAATATATTCAGGACCAGGATTAAAGTGACTGTGCCCAATCACGGTTATTTATTAGATGTAATAAAATATTTTGATTCACATTAAATAATTAAACTTCCTCCATATTGAGCGACCACGCGGCTCTAATTATTATTACCTAACTTTAATAATATTTAATTGCGTGAATATTACATACTGCTAGCTCCTTAATCTTCTCCAATCGTTCTGTAGGCGATAACCCTCTCTTGGGCCTTAGAAGAATAAATATGTTGTCCAAGTCCGGAAGACTCCTCAACATTTTCTCAATTAGCACTTTTCCCATAAATCCCGTGCCTCCAGTTATAAAGATGCTGCGGTCCTTGTACCATTCTTGAATAATAGATGGTTTCATCTTAAACCTGAAAATAAAAACCGTAAATACTCTAGAACACTCCAAATAATTTTAATTAACATTTTTTCATGTTGATTGTATTACTTGCAAACAGAATCTCGATTTTCATCAATAGTTAGTTATCAATAGATGTCAGATTGAATTTTCATTAAATTTATAAATCGGTGGCTTCTTTCAATTGTTGAAATATTCTCGGCTGTTTATAAATTCTGTTATAAATAAATAACAGTAAAACTTATAAATCGGCGGCTTCTTTCAATTGTTGAAATATTTTAGGCTGTTTATAAATTCTCTTATAAATAAATAACAGTAAAACTTTTAATTTACACATTTCAAATTGTTGAAAATGTGTGATTTATATTTGAAAGTGTGCCTGTACGCGAAACAATTGTAGTGTTTCTATAAATTTCGTGAAACTTTAAACCAAGTGTGTTATTTACTTTCTAATTTTCAATTTGTTATATTTCCATAATTTCGAACTACATATTATGAAATTTTCATATTAATTTCATGAATATCATTATATTTTTTTTATTGTTTTAGACAAAAACATCGGTTATTGGACTTCTTTTTATAAATCTAATATGTTGATGTTGAAAGAAATTATATGCATACATTTGTATGCCTTGAAGTAGGTGACAATGATAGTATTTACAGAAAGAGGATGACAAAGTCATAATCATTTTAAAAACAATAGCAGTTATCACTATTAGGGCCGACCTATCTAGCCCCTGGTTCAGTTGCCAATAGTTAACCGACAATTAAGAAACTCACAAATAAATTAGAAACATTTCGAGATATCGTTTTTTCACTTTAATGAATTAAAGTTAATTTAATCATTTAATTTTTTTTAATTAAATTTTGAAAAACGGTTCTTACATTTACTGCACTACATATTCTATATTACATATTTCTCATCACAGAAATATTTTAAAGTAAATACATCGCTAAATATAGCGCAAGGGTTGTGCTTTCCTCAAAATTAATTTATTTTGCCCTACATTAATTGACATATTTACTTTTACATTTGTAAGGGCCAGGTCTCCCAAAATTAGGAATAATGATGTTAAAAATCATAATGATTTAAACGTATTTTATCACAGATGATACGAGTCCAAAAGGTTAAATAGATACAAACACGAAAACATAACAAATACCACTAGAAAGAATTTTTAAAATCCTTTTAATAGTCGATAACACATCGAGGTTACAAACGATATGCATGTTTTAGATTTATTGCAGATTATACAAGGCTTTGTTACAAAGAACAGTTTATAAGCAATAGTTAAATAATAACAAAACAATTTATAACGATAACTGGTTGTCTTATGACACACAATACAACATAATGTATAAAATTTGGCGTTTTACACCATGTACGAAATTAAAAATATATATATTCAGAAATGAGAATGATTGCAAAGTAATCAAACGCAATTTAAAATAGCCAATGCATTCAATAATGAAATGTATAATCAATATGTTGGTATTAAATACACTAAGGAATAATTAAGTAATACAATCTGCAAAATATATAAAGATTTTATCACTACTACTGTATTACATCTTACATCTAAACAAATAATTAAAATTGTTTAAGAAATATTGTATAAAAACATATTATATATAAAACGTATTGTGTATATGTACATACATATATGTATTGTTTTTTTCAATGTGTCCTTAGATATCAGTTAATTCTAATACGGGGCAGAAGGGTTGAAATCACAGAAATTAATAAAATACCATTAAACTGGCAGAAATGTACTGGCAAAAATACATTTTAAGTGTACCCACAAGGGTACATTTTCATTTTTTTAACGAGACACACAAGTCAGTGCCAAATTATATATGACCAAAATTCGCATTTCTACTAAAATGTAAAACTCGATAGGTATAATAAATTTAAAGAGATTGCAAACTATTCCTTAATTTTTCCTAAATTGAATATATCGGCATCTGTAACAGCTATCTGAATAAATACTTATTATTATTATTACACTAATGCAGATATTTTTATATTTCGTTATCAATTATGGTCTATATATAATTAATAATGTATAGTAGATAGGTACAGTCATGCTCACATAAATCTAGTACAAACATATTTATATTGTAATATAAAATTGGTACAGGAACCTAATTTCTTGTACTAGATTTATGTGAGCATGACTGTACATATTATATAAATAAAAATACTTATTAAATTATACCAAATTGAAGATATTAATTGCTGTGAAAATTAATTTCATCACTAATTTCTAGCTTTTATAAATATATGGATAATGTCTATAAAAAAAAAAAAAATCACCAGGTTTATTATTAATATAAATATTATTAAATAATAGTAGTGACTGATATTTGTTGAAAGTTGATATTCATTTTCACTTACACTTCACAAAATAAAACATTAATTAACATATTAATTATTAACAAATAATTCGATAGTATTACATATTTGAAAGTTTATTACAAAGTTTTCTTTTGTGAAGTGTACGTGAAAATAAATATTATTAGTTATTAATATTAATAGTAATAATTTATTAAATATGTTAGTACAGGTAATAATTATAAAATACCATAAACTTACCTCACACCTTACTAATAAGATTCGCCAAATTTGCACGTAAGATCACCTCAATTTGCGAATGTGTGGTATCAATGTGAATTATTTGCACTGAAAAGTGATTTTTAAGCAACTGAAACGCTCCCACTTCGCGGCTACGTTTCAAAACTCGTTTGTGCACTTGATGTACTGCAAGTTTTCAACTTTCGTCCACAGAATACTAATGGTTATTGTAAATCACCATTATATTAACGTTATGCGGAACCGTGGTAATTCGTGGTGACATATAAGAAGATTCGCCTTGTGTGGGTGTATCAAATCCATGGTCAGTCGCCTTGTATCAAATACCAAAATAGTGAATGAGAATAATGTTTACATTTGTATAATAAACATTTTATAAAATAATCTAATACAAATATACCTCCGAAATAATAATTATCTAAAATTTCAAAAGAAGTATACATATGCCTTGATTAACAAATTATATTGGTTGATAACTATCAATAAAAATGATTCTCCTTTCCTTGTTATCCTTTTTATCTATATGTTATTTATAGTTTCAATTTTTTGAATGCAGTGTACTGATATACTAGTCTACTATAAGGTGACCAGACGTCCCGATTTTGGCGGGACAGTCCCGATTTTTAGAAATTTGTCCCGCGTCCCGCGACGTTTGAAAAATGTCCCGACTTTTGAAAGATTGGGTTTTTTTTTCGGGGTGATCTTTTATTCGCTATTTTGAAGTTATCAGCTTATATATTAGCGGCCAAAATACAAATCGGTCCTTTAAAAACATGCCTCGTGTTATGTTTCATGTTGTTAAAAAAATTGTATTATAATATTATACAGGATGTCTCCTAAAAAACGCCGCAAGCGATAACTCCTTTATTTATTGGCCGATTTCAATCAAATGAAAACAAAACTAAATGGCACATGTCTACAAAGGAGCCCTGAACATGTGGAAACATTTAATTTTGTTTTTGTTTTATTGAAATCGGGCAATAAATAGTTAGGGAGTTATGGAGTTATTGGCCAGCGGCGTTTATTAGGAGACACCCTGTATATTTTGCGTTTTCATTCTTGGTTAATTAATTTAAAAATCATATTTTCATGTAATTCATATATAATTAGCCTGTTGGCCCCATTTATTAGCCTCGCTCGAAACTATATTTTCTTTAAACTACAGGGCTTTTCCAATGCAGATATATTATGTAGTCATAAATAATATATCTACCTACTTTACGTACTAGATAAAAATAATAATATCCAAAGACAGTTTATAAATAATAATAAAAGTTTTCATACCAATCACAAATTTATTATTAAATCTAAACATAGACTCAATCTAAACAATCTAAAATCGACGAAAAAATTAAATGTTTATTAAATATTTTACTATCTACTTACATAAATAACTACTTAGGTATAACATCTAAGCGTCGTTCATTTGGATGGGATCCGAAACGAGTTCCTGTGTGCTGTTAAATTATGCGTGACCTTAATTAAGAATATACTTGGGAAGACTTGGGCTCCAATTCAAAAATTTTAACTAAGAAAAGTTGTCTGTTTCAATGAGTTCTAACTGCCATTTTCGGGTGTTACAACTTAGTATTAACACCCTGTATATATATATATATATATACAGGGTGTTAATACTAAGTTGTATATGAGAAAGCCAATATCTATGAACTTGGGCTCCAATTCAAAAAATTTAACTTAGAAAAGTTGTTTGTTTCAATGAGTTCTAACTGCCATTTTCGGGTAGAAAAGACTTTCGCATAAATCGTCGTATTTTTGTTTATATATTAAAGTTTCACAAATTTTTAATAGAAAAACTCTTGGAGTTTTTCTATTAAAAATTTAAAAAGACATTCTCCATATATTTGTAAATGCGAGAAATTAGTGATGAAATTAATTTTCACAGCAATTAATATCTTCAATTTGGTATCATTTAATAAGTATTTTTATTTATACATTGTGTAGACATGCTCACATAAATCTAGTACAAGAAATTAGGTTCCTATACCAATTACAATATAAATATGTTTGTACTAGATTTATGTGAGCATGACTTTACCTATCTACTATACATTATTAATTACATATAGGCCATAATTGAAAACGAAATATAAAAATATCTGCATTAGTGTAATAATAATAGTAAGTATTTATTCAGATAGCTAGTTTGCAATCTCTTTAAATTTATTACACCTACCGAGTTTTACATTTTAGTAGAAATGCGAATTTTGGTCATATTATTTGGCACCGACATGTGTGTCTCGTTAAAAAAATGACAATGTACCCTTCTGGGTACACTTAAAATGTATTGTTGTCAGCATATCTCGGCCAGTTTAATGGTATTTTATTAATTTCTGTGACTTCAATCATTCTGCCCCGTATTAGAATTAACTGATATCTAAGGACACATTGAAAAAAAAACAATACATATATGTTTGTACATATATACAATACGTTTTATATATAATATGTTTTATTCAATATTTCTTAAACAATTTTAATTATTTGTTTAGATGTAAGATGTAATATAGTAGTAGTGGTACAATCTTTATATATTTTGCAGATTACTAAATTATTCCTTATATTGATTACACATTTCATTATTGAATGCATAGGCTATTTTACATTGCGTTTGATTACTTTGCAGTCATTCTCATTTCTGAATATATTTTTTTAATTTCGTACATGATGGAAAACGCCAAATTTTATACATTATGTTGTATTGTGTGTCATAAGACAACCAGTTATCGTCATAAATTGTGTTGTTATTATTTAACTATTGCCCATAAATTATCTTTGTTACAAAGCCTTGTATAATGTGCAATAAATCTAAAACATGCATATTGTTTGTAACCTCGATGTGTTATTGACCATATAACGTTGAACCTAGGTGTTGTACAAATTCTCACAATTTGTAATTTTTGTTCTTCATTGCATTTATTTAACTGCAATTCATCCTTGAATGCAATTGGATACATTTAATTTATTTAACTGTATATTACATGAATTCTTATAATTCAAGTAATATTTGAGTTTTTTAAAGTTAGGGTTGTGATTTAGTGATAGTAATTTACGTTATGTTTAATTTATTGAAAACTTTATCGTGACAACTGAATTTGGATCGTTTTATGGGTAATGTGTCTGTTAGTAATTGTTGTTACTAATAAAACACAAATATACATATATATGTTGATTCAATATGATTTATTTGTTTAAAAAGGTTGTGCAAACAGTAGGTAAATAAAATACTCATTTTTGACTAAAATTCATTGATTATTCGTTATTGATATTTTAAAAAATATGCAAACAATAGGTAAATAAAATACTCATTTGTGACTAAAATTCATGAATTATACTTTATTGATATTTTAAAAAGTTATGCAAACAATAGGTAAATAAAATACTCATTTGTGACTAAAATTCATGAATTATTCTTTATTGATATTTTAAAAAGTTATGCAAACAATAGGTAAATAAAATACCCATTTGTGACTAAAATTCAGAATTATTCTTTATTGATGATTATTTACGACGTATATGTATGTAATGAAGTGAAGATTCTCGCATAAATCGTCGTATTTTTGTATTAGTATAAATAAAGCACTTGGTTAAGTTTCACAAATTTTTAACAGAAAAACTCTGGAAACTTAACCAAGTGAGTTATTTATACTAATTTAAAGATGTTTCACCAAGTATTAACCACCGATTCGTACAATCTAATATGAAGTATGAACAATAATGGTGGTTAAGTTAACGAAATACAGTGTTTTAGTAATTAATATAAATTAATAACTAAACTCAATATATGATTCATTTAATTTAATGCTAAATAGATTAGTACAACATTTTTGTGCGTCAATTTTACTTAAGATAATTGATCATTTTGCCCATAAATCACGAATTTTAGAATTGAAAAACTGATCTTGATGCCAATATAAAAGCCGATTTTGGTGCGTTAAATATGGCCCAGTAATTGCAAAAAAAAATACTTCGATTTTTGAATTTGGGTTTTAAGCCTATAATAAACTTCGCTCATAAGTGTCGAATTCACTGGACACCGTTGTGGTAACTGTGTCCAGAAACAATAATATTGATGGCATAAAGTAAATACCTCATAAAATAATTACGTTAATGGGGCCTTAAGTAACATCAGTGCGATTTTACTTAATAACACCAGTTTAAATAATGTTGATTTGAAGTAATGACTACATTAGGTTTTAAGGCAGTAATTTTACTCGTAATTGACGAATTTATTACATTTGAGTCAGATGTTGATTTTTGAAAACATATTTAGATATACAACTATTGCACGTCTGTATTTGGTCCAATGTGCACTGACATAATAAATAGTATATTACTTAGCTAAATCAGTTATGACAATTCATATACAGGGGGTAAAGAAAGTAAACCATAAATTTGATAACTTGGTGAAAATGGTGTAGTATAAGGTTATTTAACTAAAATCGCTATTCGCTATTTTTGTTAGATAATAAATTTTCACGAAGTTATTGAATTTATGAGTTTCTTCAGATCTACACTGTGTATCAGGAAATGTGCGTAAAGGAGCAATACAAATTTCACGAATCTATTATAAATCTCTGAAATGAGTAATTTTATTCAATAATTTTGGTACAAATATAACTTTGCAGATAGTTTACATAGCTAACAAAATGTAAATTTTCGAGTTTCATTAATGTATATTTTGTTGGGAATTATGTAATTATTGCAAGAGTTATAAGAATAAATCAGTTATTTAAATAACATACATAGTTGTAGAAACAAACAAAAATTACAAATCAGAAAAATTTTACTTCAAACTTCAAATTCAATTTTGTTTTATATGTAATTTTTCATATAGGCAACCAAATATACATTAATTTCAGTTGCGCTACAGTCAGTTATACACATTATTGGGCACTTTTAAAGTTAGATTATCACCGAATTTATTAATCCACCTATTTTCAAAATGATTTTTTTAAAATAACGTGCATGTATATTTAAATTTTTATTCAATTCTCTGTTGGACATTTGGCAGTGCCGACAAAATCGACAACAGCGCACACCACACGATGCCCATTTGACAGCTGATTGTGGCTGTGTTCACTCGTCTACTGGCATGGCGGTTTATATGTGTTATTTTTGTTAAAATGTGATAAGTTAGGATAAAACCGCGAATTTACTGTGTGTTTTCGAGGTCACGCTGGTGTCCAAATTGCAAGAGGCAGTGGATTTATAAACCTACAAATGTGGAAGCAAATGCAGATGGGACTTAGGGCATTTTTGCTACTCGCATCCAGAGTTTGGAACTGTTTGTGCTTTATGGTTAAAAAACAGACGAGATCGGTGAGTTTTCAAGCGTGTTGTAGTGCAGAGTGCCATTAATAACTCAGCCAGTCCCCAAATCACTTTCATTTTCCATTTGTGTATGTTTTGACATATTGACATGTATGTGTGTACCATCACTTTGATTAGAATGACAATAAATCATGACATTTTGACCCCACAAACCCCCGCAATTTTTCATGAGTCCGGTATTAAGCTCGCCTAAGATTTTTATCACTGGGCTGTTTGTATCATCATTTATTTTCAAATTTATAAACCCCCACCTCCCCCCACATGTTCAAATTTTTTAAAATTTGGAACTTCATGTACTAAATTCTAGCCTTGTATGCTTTTAGATTATTCAGCACCAGTCCGTTAAATATGACTTATTTCCGCTATCGCCTCTCTCCAGACATCGACTAAGTGAGTATATAAGTTTATAGGACTGTGCTTTCAATCAATACTAATTGGAGTTGTTTTAGGTATCGTCAAGAGGAAAACGCTCGTGCTGGATCTAGATGAAACACTGATACACTCTCACCACGACGGAGTGGTCCGGCAAACCGTGAGGCCCGGGACACCGCCGGATTTCGTGCTGAAAGTCATCATCGATCGTCATCCAGTGAGATTCTTTGTACATAAGAGACCTCACGTCGACACCTTCCTAGATATAGTATCCAAATGGTATGAATTTTGATTGTGTATAAACTGTAGAACTGTAGGTGTTCAAATGGTTGTTTACAATTGCGCCTTTTCGTTAACTGTAGTATTCATATAATGGTACAAATGTTTATTGGCATTCGAATTTCGTCAATATCAGAAAGATTCTGCTAGAATTGAATGATTTCCAACGAAGCTGGGAGTATGATATCAAAATTGTAAACATTAATTCATGGGAATTCTAATGCTTCCAAAATGTAAAACGTATCTACGCATTATTGAATGTATTTAATTTGCTGCAACATTTTCTGGTGCACCATGAAGTATAACGTACAAACAGTTATTAAGATTTTTGGTGCTTTCTAGGTCTTTGGACAAGGTATAATATCTACCAAACTTCAAACTACTCCTTGACGAAGTCTTTACCGATTAAAAATTGTGTCATCCCCTGTTACCAAATCCATCCGAAAATATCTACTTACCTTATAAAATTCATCCAAGGTCGTGAATATATGATATTCCGCCAAATCCTATCCATATCCCAAGTGTTCCGTAAATAGATATACTTGTATTCAGTTATTTACATGCCAGGAATGATTATTCCATTATTAGTTTCTTTTTGTGCTTATATAAGAGGTTAGTATTAACGTTTTGTAGCTTGTGCTTAATTTTTCTTGCACCAAATTTAACATTATTTTGCAGTACATAAAAGAAATTTGTCACGAACTAAAAATGATGTAGGGACGTAAACCTTTTTTATGACAATATACAGAGTGTTAAAAATTACATGAGGATTATTGTTTGCTCTTTACATGGAGAAAATTATTTTTTAAATCTCATTAATCATCTGGTATTAACGAACTCATTGGTGCACAAATATGAACACAATACTTTATAAATATGCATCATAACAATAATCTAGGTTAACAAACGAAGAACTCTTTGAATTTTTCATGTTATTTGCCTATAAAATTACAGTATTTTTCACGTAATCTCAATAAAGATGACATTGCACTTGTCTTCTTTTGAATTGGATGAAGAACTTCTTAAGTGGCTTTTGTTGCCTTAAAAAAACTACTTCAAGTGGTTTCACAAATAAGATAACCAAGTTTGATTAGATACTGGTCATTTTTTGATAACAATTCATTTGTATCTCTGATTGCAGCATTCTTATTGATATACTTACTATGATTTTTAACCTTCTAATCACGGAATTCCTTTTAATTCAAAACCTACCCTGACTCGTGTTAAAATCATATATTATGTTTAGATTGAAAATAAGTTCTTGGGTATCTCTGCAAAGTATGCCTCAAACTGGGCAGTTGGGCTGAGCTACCCCATGCTAGGCGCCAGTGTTTGAATTGTAGGGGGGTGGGGGGACCTTGAAATGCTTCCAGCATCAAATGAAACGAACTTGGTAAAACCAGAACTACAAGGTTGCACGTTTCAACAGCACCGATATATTTCCAAATTACACATAAGATAACTGAAACTGTGATTGCATATTCATTACTAAGTAATGTGAAGCCTATTCTCCAATGAGACTAAAATACTCATTTTGTAGCAACCATTATAGAGCACACACAATAATTTGCAAATTATATTACAACGGATTCAGCATAGAAAGTAATGTCTTTATAATTTATACAGGGCTTTCGAAGTAGTTTTGTCTCAATCAGTTACCCCCAACGGGTAAAAATAAATTATGTTGGTAATAAATACCCGAACTGTTATTTTTTAATGAAAAAGTATTTATACACTCTCAGGTGTAGGGTAGGTCGTTCGCCATTTTGCCAAAAAATGGCGAACCACCATTAACACACCACTTTTCAAATTACAACTTAAAGCACCCAGTAACCAACCCTAATTAACATTGCCTAAAACACAAAAGAAATCAACAATTTACACTGGGCAACATGTGGTAGAGCAAACAGCCATTACTTTGATCATCATATTCATTATCACCTTTTCAAAATTTAACTTCAATTTTTCTATTATTAAACGTCAGACAGCAGTCAAAATATTATTATTCATTAAATTTAAGATTAAAACGTAAAACTAGACAGATGTCGACCAATTTCAGCAAACACTAAAAATCATAACCATTACATTTCACACAATTCATCCTCGCATGTCTCCAGAAAAACACAAAAACAAAAACACCAACAGATTTGAAGATATTATAATGACTATTTGAATGCTAAAGGCGTCTCCCAAGCCGAAACTAGTTCATAAAAACATAGGTTTTCATTACCCTACACCTGGGAGTGCATAAATACTTTTTCATTATCCAAATACTCAGGATGGATCCACAGACATTCCAATGTTATTTTTTTGTTTTCATTTTCATTCTGATTCATTTAAAATTATAAATATCGGTTCAGTTTCGGTTTATGTTCCAGCAAAATTAACGGTGTTTTTGGTTTAGTTCAGTTCGAAGTCCTGAATCATTACTTTGTCGCCGAGGCTTTATTATGGTCTTATAGATATCAGCATATGTTGGTAATAAATCTCACGGTTGCCGGTATGAATATGATTGGGACATAATGTGAATAGTGATACTAATATGATGATAGACATACTATGAACGGCTGTATTTTTCTAACTTTTCTTCTTGTTTAAGGTACGAACTTGTTGTTTTTACTGCAAGCATGGAGATATATGGGGCGGCAGTGGCCGATCGTTTGGATGCCGGAAGGGGCATCTTGCAGCGCCGCTTCTACAGGCAGCACTGCACGCCCGATCTGGGCTCTTACACGAAGGATCTAAGCGCCATCTGCAATGATCTCTCCTCCGTGTTTATTCTGGACAACAGCCCCGGAGCGTACAGGGCATTTCCAGGTTTGTCGCACGACTCACACGATATTAACAATCATTGTAAATGGAGCATTATAATCCACTATTACTAACTAATAATTAACCCAATCTAATCTATAATAAATACAACACTAGCTCCGTATCATTGCTTCAATTACCATATATTTCAACACTTTAATTTTTCGTTTTTAGACAACGCTATCCCAATAAAATCCTGGTTCTCAGACCCGACGGACGTGGCGCTACTAAACCTCCTACCTGTGCTGGACGCGCTCAGATTCACGACAGACGTGCGATCCGTGCTCTCCCGCAATCTGCACTTGCACCGCCTATGGTAGAAACGGACTAAAGGTTAGTGTCCGTGCCGGTTAGTTGAGCGTCTTTTTCTGTTTTGGTTGCAGGGAACGTGAATACCCACCGCCAGACGAAAACATTTTTGTGGTGCCTGCTCAAGTATCGTGTAACTAATGCTCGCTCGCCAAAAATATAAACAGATCGAAAATTTATCATCTAAAGCTAATCATCGAGATATTTGTGTAATATAATTTCCGGGATTATTTGTAAAAAATAAATTGTATTTTATTGCAGTACGCAATCGGGACCCCATTTCAATTTGATTGTTTTAATAATAAATGTAATCCATTAATATTAAGTAATTGTTTAATGGCCGGATTATCGAAACTGTTATGCCCGGTTTTACAGTGTTTACAATTAGTTTTACTCTGGTTAGTTTCCATGGATACCATTAACTGCACAGTAATAATCACTAATGGTTTTCTCTATTATCTTTTTATAGAGGGAAAAAGCCATCTTTATTGGGCTATCGACTCCTCATAGGGTCTCTCCGCCTTCTTTACAGTATAAAATTGCAGTTTCTTGCATATATTTTCTGAATATGTGTATGACGCATCTTTTACCATCATGCAGCATCCTTCATCCTTCGTTATACATACAATTATCAATGCAGATACAGATTTTCACAAGTAGACTGAATCAAGAATGCTCTTCTCTCGTATACATTAATAGGCTCTGTATGATTTAACCTGAAGATAGCTACTATCAATTTATTACTGATCTACTAATGCTCACCAACTTAAAATTGGAAAGTGCGTAATTTTTGTTCTGTATGTTGCAAATAATTTATAATTGATTTAAAAGTGATTGTTTTATGTGTTATTAATGATAATTTTGTTATTGTGCAGGGGATGTTTGTAGTGCTCAAAAAATGTTAAGGACACACGAACAAGCCACATAAAGACTCATCTGCATCTTCCATCCTTCCATTCGGAGTGGGCATAAATTCCTAGTGCGAGTTGACTATTCATCATTTCATGATATTATTTTTATTGTACACTAAGTTCATTGTTTTTAGTTATGTTTTTGTGTTCATACGATTAGATTTTACTTAGTGAATGTGAAATTGCCGAAACATTTACTTAAGGAGCATTTAACCACATCGGAAATGTAGCTGTACTCTCTTGACTCGACGGGCGAGCCGATTGCAACGGTTTTAAAACTTGACACTTTACCAGTTCCGAGCAATAAGATTCCGACGAAATCGTTTCGGTTCGGATGAGTATGCTACGATCAAATATTTATTACTTGGGGTATTCGAGTGTTTGTGCGTAATTTGTATGTATTGTTTTATATACACTTGTATAAAATCAGAGGCATTAAGTTTTTAAATTATTTATTAAATTAAACGAGATGTATGTTTTAGTTTGCTTTCATTAAATTAATTAATTGCATTTTCATTTATTTTAGAACGTGTACAAACCAAAGACATTTGTTTCGTTGCACTACTTTAGTTTGCGGAGGCAAAAATATCTACAATAACAAATTGTTACACTATTATCAATACAATATGTTTCTTATCCTGTAAATATATATACTGTTTATACCTGTTGATTGAGGCAATAAAAAATATTTATGCAATACTCAACAGACAACTATATATGTATATATATATATATAATTATATAACGGATAAAAGGCAGAAACTATAATAGTTACTTGTACACTAAAAAGTTTATATTGAAAAGCTCGTTTATTTACGTTTTGTGGAACAATCGTATAAAATAATTTCCAGATGGGACCTAAACTGATTTTGAGTAATTTCGATTTTTACCGGAATGGAAATAAGCGGGCTAAGAGTATATGAAGCATATTTTTGTATGCCCCGAAATGCAAATTTGAATAACTTTCTGCATCAGAAATTAATTGTAGATACAAATATTAGTTAAAATCTGTCTGAAGGTAACACAGTTTCCGTTTAACGTACGCACACCCGTACGGTTTGAGAACACCGGAGCGGAAACTGCTTATGCTGTTCACTTCTTCATTTCTGTACATATTTAGTGAATTTAGAATTTATTTCAGAACAAACCGACTCATTACGTATTTTTTTAACATGTGAAATAGTTCAATTACTAACACAGGTGGTAGCTATAAACCGATGGTAACAATAATTATAATGCGACTTTCATTGCAGCTGTCAATTTGATATGAAAAATCATTATATAACTGTGTAATAGTAATGAGTCACAAATGTAAATAAATAAAGTAATGTATAGCATAATGATTGTTGTTTTTAAGAAAATTTTGAAAAGTGTACATTTTTTTAAATGTACTAACCAATAAAAAGTTTTTTTTAGTTTCTTTTTGATTCTCCTTTTTCTATATATTTTCCGATCATTTTTTCTCACCAAAAGTATCTGTCATACATTATTATTTTCACAAATTTTGTGTTTATAGAAGATGCAGGGGCAGCAAGTGCCAATTATTTGGGATTGTGGCATAAGATTCTCTCAATTTTAATCATGCAAAATAAATTCCAATTTTCCATAACATAATATATTCAATTACTTCAACCTACAAATTTAAGAAATCATTACAGTTTTATTACAACAGTCCAGTAGAGGCCATATAGATTTTGATTATGTACTAGATTCAGAACTAGCCAGCGTAATTTGGACAATTACAAAGACGGCAGAACAATCACTTTATTAATATTCGGTTTCATTGTCTACCAAAACTGCAACTATTGAGCATAATGATACACCATTGGAGAGCACAGCTACTAATTCACGTAGCTTTAGTGCTTCATGTCAAATAATATGAGGTCTACATTCAAGTTCGTTACACATTCCATACACACATTATTTTATACACCCTGCAGCTTCCTTAAGAGTAACTTGAACACAGTTAAAAGTCTTTTATTTGGTAACAAATTAAAATCAACTAATAATAACACAAAAACCAAGAAATAAAATGTATATGCAATAATACATAAAAACATATATCAGTATAAAACGGTAAAAAGTCATTTACATGCCGTGAAGACTTCCCTTGAAATTAAATGCTACAACAGTTGCCGACACTAGGATCTGTAAACAGCACAGGATTGAAACGGAACTTTATATTTAGGGGGGATGGATTTGAGTTACATTATCTCCAGGCTGCTGTCACTGGTTTTGGTTGCGTGCTCCGGATCCGAGGAGCCCGATCCGGAGCCGATCTCGAGGAGTTCCTCGGCCTTTGTGTCAGAGTCAGGCTCTGCTGGTACGCTCGATAGCTGCCATGCTGGTATTGAGGGCGGCACCACCGGACTATTGGACACGGAGGGGAATTGTTTCCTACAAAGTTCAACGGTTTTTAAATAAATTATGCTTCTTATCTACAAGTTATCAGCTTATGTAAAATACCATCCATGATAATACAAAAAAATGCAGTACTGCTCGATCAAAGTTCATAGTTTTTATAAATGTTACCAACCTTGACAGCAGCAAACCTTTAACGGTGCTAATTTCGGACTGCAAATTTTGCAGCTGCCTCTGCGTACTACTCTCAGAACCCTGATTTATTTTATCTACCTCTACTTTAACACTAGCTAAACCATCCTTCAATTCATTCACGGATTTGGTAACTGATTTGTTTAGATCCTCCACGGAATCTTCCACCGATTTTTTTTTCGTCCCAAACAAGAACGGTTTAATAAACTTCTGCAAAGTAAATACGTGTAATACAGAACAATCATGCAGCATCTACGTTACCTCATAAAATTTGTAAATTGCATACCCTACGGCACTAAATAAAGCTATGTTATGTACAACGTCCTTAATCCTATCAAAAAGCGTGAGCTGCATCCGCCCATATGCATTGTACGGCACTGGCACCGATGTGAGAACGGGCATAGGCGGTGGAACCCTGTTTTGGCTGTCGTGCATGGCGTATGCCCCCGAGCGCTCACAAGCCGACTGGATCTCCTCGTCGGTGAGGCCCTTCCGTTGGAGGAACTTCTGCTTCTGCGCCAAGGGGGTCGACACAACATTCGGATTCTGCAGGAACTTCACCGCCGTTTGTATCTGCAACAGATCACCCTTTGAACTGATGAGTTTGCAGCTTTGATAACCTAAAAGGGCCCTCCCTTACCAGTTCTTCCCGCGGTGGAGTCTGGAAGCTCTTGTCCAGTTCATCATTTGTAATGGACATTTTCTGGAACTGGTCTAATTGTTGTCGGTTTTAAATTGCCCTAAATAATAATCACTGAAGGTTGGTGACATTTCCTGTCATGACTCGACTCACTAAATAACACTGCCGCCAACTCAAATACGAACTACACTAGAAATAGTACTGTTTATTATTCAAATTAAAGTCATTTAAAAACGGTTTAAATTATGTTTGATTTATTTGGACAGAATAAATAGTAGTAATAAATGTACATACAATAATTGCAAATAACGCAAAACAATATATAAAATTTAATATACATTAAATATACTATCTAATTTACATAGTACATAAATAGGGCGTCGTTGTGTATATTTGGTTGTCTATATTAAAACCAATTACAGTATAAATATTATTCTTTCAAAGAATTAAGGGTTTAAGTGAGCTAGTGTTATTATTATTATTGCAATTGTGTATATATTTTTGTACATGTTGAGGATATATTAATTATTGGTTAATCATGATAATATTTGAGCTGTGGCAACCATGTACACGTAAAAGTGGGTGTAAAATGGCCGACATGTCAGTCATACGTCGGCCGATTTTATTGTAATTATATAATTATTTATGTTAATGTGATAATCCCAACGGTAAGAGACACTCATGTATGAAGTACATCTTATCAGTACACAAATTTCCTGGGCGGTCGAAATTTGGTCACTTTTATGCTAGATAATCAATAAACCCTATCATTAGATGAGTTGTAATTGATTGCTAGCTCAACAGATTCTTATTCGTATAATTAAAGTCACTATAATGCAGATTCTGAACTGGTTTCTATATTGTAATTGATGATATGTCGAGAATTCTGTTTGATATATATATACCAAAGATTATTCATCTTTAATTTACGCCGAGGGGCAAATCAATGTCGATCTTCGTTTACCCTTATAATAGATTTATGTAATTGAATACATTATACTGTGTACACATAATTTAGTGGTGTATGTCACGGTTTCTGTTCATTTGACTGCACCACATATATTTTATAGTACCGTCAGTTTATTATTGCGAAACCATTGGTGTGGCGGTGCTCTTTTATAATATTTTCCGACATTCTTTTGAATCAATTTCGGATAATTTTTATATTTTCTGGAGTATTGACTGTTTCCTTAACATGGTTTATATGTACATGTTTATATTTTCTAAAGGGCAGTTATAAAATTGGATACCGTTGGCAGAAAAACATCCCGTTTATTAAAAACTAGAAATCTGATGTTAATTTGATGTCATTTTAATAGTACTTCACACGTAGTCAGGATGCGGGTGCAGGAATCTGGAATTTTTGGGGCTACACAAATATTTGGTTAATAAAACTGGGCTGCTTTGTATAATTTGAGAATACCGACCAGTGGTGAGCTACTCTTGCTCTCCTAAATGTTCGATCTGGCTCACTTTTGAAATAAAATTTGCTGACAATTTTTAGGACCTAAACTGGGACACATCGGTATATGTTGAAATAGATGAATATTGTTCTAAATACAATTATATTTACACAAGATCGTTACGAAAATCAATTCTTTGCATCTCAAAAGTCATTGTTTGTTGTCATTCTGCCCCATTGTAATATTTTTATACAGAAATCAGAATTCAAGTGTCCGTTCTAGAATGTGCCACTTTGTGAACTTCATCCAAAAATTATGTATCTACATAAATATTATTTTCGATGTAAAATTATCTCACCTGTCATGTGAAATGTTTTAAATATTTATTATGACCATTTTTGTTATCAGTTGCAGTTTTCAACAACCTTCAATATGATTGGGGGCTTGTTTGTGTACAACCATAAAGGGGAAGTCCTTATCTCCCGTGTTTACCGGGATGACATTGGAAGGAATGCGGTGGATGCATTCCGGGTTAATGTCATACATGCAAGGCAACAAGTACGCTCCCCCGTCACTAACATCGCAAGAACTTCATTTTTTCACATAAAGGTAAGATTTTATAGCTTCTTATTGTAAAGCTTTGACCCCCACGTAACATAAATTTTGACTGATGTAATAAAGAAATTAATATTAACATTGCCTCACTATTTATATTACGAAGTAAATATAGTGGGCAAGGTTATATTAAAAGCTGTAAATGTGGAAAATGATCAGGTGCCTGTTGAGGCAGATTCTCTCGGGGTTCGCTCGGTCATTTTCATCATTTATGTGCGAGGTCACGTCTTTATTTATATATTGCATTGTAATGCAATTTTCTCATTCATAATCTGTTACTGAAAGACTATAATTTCAGAGGGCGAATATCTGGTTAGCAGCAGTAACCAAGCAAAATGTTAACGCCGCCATGGTATTTGAGTTCTTATTGAAGATCATCGAAGTTATGCAGTCGTACTTTGGGAAGATCTCAGAAGAAAACATCAAGAACAATTTCGTTCTAATTTATGAATTATTAGACGGTACGTTGTTGTTATGTTTATTTTAGGTTTTTAATTGCTACGATTACTGGCCTTAGGGTTCAATTTCTGACATTGTACTGCAGAAAAATTGGCACACAAAGGTAACAAATCACGAAAAACAGAATTGTTGACGGCCGATTTTAGATATAATATATACCAAAGTTATTTATTTGAATGTTAATTTTATTATTATCGCAACTTTTGTATTTATTTCTGTAATTTAATTGTTATTATTATCAACAACTTTCGTGTGCTCAACAACACGGTTTTATAGATTATTGACTTTCACTTCGTTTTACAGAAATTCTGGATTTTGGCTACCCGCAAAACTCCGATACTGGTGTGCTGAAAACGTTCATCACTCAACAAGGCATCAAGTCAGCCACCAAAGAAGAGCAAGCACAAATAACATCTCAAGTAACAGGGCAGATTGGCTGGAGGAGAGAAGGCATCAAATATCGTAGAAACGAATTATTCCTAGACGTCCTAGAATATGTTAATTTACTCATGTCCCCCCAAGGTAAATTTTCTCTCCACCTATTATATCAGTGATACTCAAACTGGGGTCGGCTGGAAACAATAGGTTCATAATCGTATTCCAGGGTTGCCACACAAGTATAATATTTCTCGCTTGATCTGATGTATCATTATAAAAAAAAATAGGCGTTAATGTTTCGGGTAGCTGCCATTGTATTCAAGGGTGCACACAAAATGTAAAATTGTAGATTTCTCGCTTCACTTCATTTATTTAGAAGTGAAATTGTAAGAATTTTCATTTTTGTAACACAACCAAGTTTTAGCAAACTTTACAAATATGAAACTGTGGTCATCTGCTAATTAAAGTTTGAGAAATTATATAATTACATTGATTCTTTGCCTAGACTGAATTTTGATATTTCATTGGTCAATGGAAGATTCATAAAATATTGTTTTTACAGTATTTTTTTTGTTATCTCGCATCATCTCTTGGTTGGGTGTATTTATTACCCTTCTACACTATGTGTTAACTCCTTCATTTTTATCAATTTCACCAATTCATCTTTTAGGTCAAGTACTTTCTGCTCACGTGGCCGGAAAAGTTGTGATGAAATCCTACCTATCCGGAATGCCGGAGTGCAAGTTCGGCATAAACGATAAAATTGTAATGGAAGCCAAGGGAAAGGGCGGTTTAGGAGGACCCCCAGAAACTGATACCACACGCTCCGGCAAGCCGGTGGTGGTGATCGACGATTGTCAGTTCCATCAGTGTGTGAAGTTGAGTAAATTCGAGACAGAGCACTCGATTAGTTTCATACCGCCAGATGGCGAGTTTGAACTTATGAGGTAATAATCTACAATTGACTATTGGTTAATATAAATCTTAAATAACATACTGTTCTGGTGAAAGAAATATCAGGTAGATCTTAATAATAGATGAGTTGTCACCAAACAAAATCTGAACATATCGAACCGATATTTGGGCTAACTTTCCATAGCAGTTGATATGCAATTTGCTAAAATTTTCTTAAGGTATACCATACTTAAGGTGACCAGATCCTAACGAACCAAAAGCGGGACAGCGGAAGGGGGGGGGGGGGTGATGATTTTTAAATTAATTAACAAAGAACGCAAAACGCAAAATATACAGGGTGTCTCCCAAAAAACGCCGCGGGCCAATAACTCCATAACCCACTAACTATTTAACTATTTATTGCCCGATTTCAATAAAACAAAAACAAAATTAAATGTCTCCACATGTTCTACAAAGGGGCCCTAATTTTTTTTTTTTTTGCAAAATCAACTTTCATTACAGCGATAGTCTGCTAGATTTTGCAAAAAAAAATAGGGCCTATTTGTAGACATGTGGAGCCATTTCGTTTTATTGAAAGCGGCCAATAAACAAAGAAGTTATCGCTAGCGGCGTTTTTTTAGCAGACACCCTGTATAATATTATATTAAAAAAAAAATTTATAACTTGAAATATAATGTCATATTTACAAATATAATAAATACGAGCATGTTTTTAAAGTACTGTTTTGTATTTTGGCCGCTGCAGCGCTGCTACCAAATACAAATATCGGTGAAATATATAAGCTGATAACTTCAAAATAGCGAATAAAAGATCACCCCGAAAAAAAACTAATCTTTCAAAAGTCGGGACATTTTTGAAACGTCGCGGGACGCGGGACAAATTTCTAAAAATCGGGACTGTCCCGCCAAAATCGGGACGTCTGGTCACCTTAACCATACTGCAACATTTAGTACCCTTGGTTGAGGTTCTGGTCAAGGCGTGATTTTCTAAAGCAAGATTATGTCTTAAAATGGTTCAACATTTTAATCATTTATACAGTTATAGCTATTACTGCGACATACAGTTAGTATGCATTTAAGGGAATTTAAATAATTATTGTGATTTTGCAGGTATCGCACAACAAAGGATATTTCGTTACCATTCAGAGTGATCCCCTTAGTTAGAGAAGTCGGGCGAACAAAAATGGAAGTGAAGGTAGTGCTGAAGAGTAACTTTAAACCTTCGCTTTTGGGGCAGAAAATTGAAGTCAAAATACCAACACCCTTGAATACTTCTGGAGTCCAATTAATTTGCTTGAAAGGAAAGGCCAAATATAAGGCTTCTGAAAACGCTATTGTGTGGAAGTAAGTAATTTTAGTCCATCTTGCAGTATGTGATTTTATTCAGAATCTCTGGTTTTAAACTACAGTCGTGAACTCAATTGTTATGTTATGTAAGTTTTCTATGCGTCTGCCATTTTTGAACACCTTCCAGGTAAACTCGGTATACTGGCATGTTTGTGAGCAAATCTTGAACCGTTACTGGCTAGACTACTGAGCGAAAGCAATTTTGCCCAAATATCCCTTCCAGTAAGATTCTGTAGATGATCGATTTGATAGTTTCAGAGTTTAAAAATTGATGGGGTATTTTATTTAGTATTTAGAAAGGAACTGTTCTGAGTCTGAAAGTTTTAAACTTCTTACTTCACAAACATCATACACATATTTATGCCTTTATTGAGTATTTAATTTCTCTAATTTTTTTAAGTATTCTACATCAATTTTTATGTATATTGAAACTAATGCACTTTGATTTATTTTTAGGATTAAGCGGTTGGCTGGTATGAAAGAGACTCAGCTGTCTGCAGAAATCGAATTACTAGAAACGGATACGAAGAAGAAATGGACTAGACCGCCAATTTCAATGAACTTTGAAGTTCCTTTTGCTCCTTCAGGATTCAAGGTGCGTTACTTGAAGGTGTTTGAGCCGAAACTGAACTACTCTGACCACGATGTTATTAAATGGGTAAGATACATAGGCAGGAGCGGTTTGTACGAGACGAGGTGTTAAAGAGGCCCGGCTATTATTTAGACAATTTTGATTTCTGTGGTTTCCGTTCGAGTAGGAGATTTTAGGGGCCATTTTACAAGTAGTACTAGATATTCCCATAAACATTTCCATTATATGTTAATCACTATATTTTATGTATATTGTTTTATATATTTTATATTATTATGAGTGCTAGATTCAGATTTTTATTATATTTTACCTATCGAATACTTGAAACAACCATTTCGTATGTAATTAAGTGTAAAAGTGTAGCTGAACAAGTTCAACACAATGTATAAAGTTTTGTTAATTAGTAAATTATGTTATTGATTTATTGCTTGGTATTGTGCTTTATATCGATGTAAGAGAACAAAATGCCACATGTAATTGGAAATAATGTAAATCTGTTGAAAAAAAAAAAATTACCTGTAAATGAAAGTTAACTGCCCTCCCTTAAATATATAACGTGTTTAATGTTATTCCTTCTTTATATTTTAGTATAGGCTAAGTATACATAAACTTCTACTCATCGATTCATGCATTTATTCCATATTTGGTAATTAATACGGTATGAGTAACTCATCATGCAGCTAACGCCCAAATTTGCCACTACATCTTAAACCAATCAAACAACAATGTTCACAATCTTTACAGATGTAATTGGCCTTTTTAACAGATTAATAGCACATTTTGTGGTTTTTGAGCTATGGGCGTTTTTAAGTTGAAATTCATTATAACTTTTCTTGAATTAATGCTTAACTGGTGACTTAATAAGATTAAATCTTTTATCATGTTTTTTGTGTTGTATACAGATTTGAACTCTATACCGGGGCGAATTTTCACACGATTGCGAATGACATCGAGGACAAGTGAGACTTTTAATCTGGCTGTATCTTGTGACTTGACTGACTTATCTCAAGAGTTATCGGCAAAGTAGAGACAGCGGAAAATTTAGCACAAGATCGTGCTCTATCACATTTTCTATAAAAATGGACTTTTCAACTGTATAAAAATGCCAGTTTTTGCTGTGCACCTTTCATATGGAATAAGGGCATCTGCTACACAATTTTCTTGACTACTAAATTTTATTTCAATCTGCAGTTAATAATTAGTACACTCTGAATATAAAGGGTCCTATTAGTTGTGAATATGTTAGGTGAGATTAAAAATGAGCCATAATTTCTAACATCCTTGGGTGTGTATTTTGGACAGATCCACCCTTAACTGTGGATGAAAAAGCTAGCCCTTTGTAGCCCATAACACTTATGACAAGTTACTACGTGTCCTAATATAAATTACATCCAGTCCAATTTGAATTTCCCATGCAAAATAAATTATCAAATCATATTTTAAAAAAATGCAACCAAAACCATTCAAATGTGTTTACTTGGTTGCCTATATTCAAACGGACGGCGACGCCAGCGCAAAAACTGGTGAACTTTAAACCTATGATTTAATCTGCCATAATTTGTGAAATCAGTCACCTAGAAATTATGTAGCACGTTTTTAACAATGAATACAACAATTTTTAGTCAATAACGCCGTGTAAACTTTGATATATACCATAATTCAATGTTCGCTTAAAACTAGGCAACCAAATGTACATGTTTTAAAATCAATGTTTATCAAAATGTACATTTGATTGCCTAGACTTAAGCAAACTTCTAAATGTTTTATAAATCATTATCTGCACGGTATTTGTCACTAAAAATAGTGCTATGCAGTATGCATCGTTAAAAACGTGCCCCATAATCCGCAGGTGATCGGTTTGTCAAATTATTGCATTTTAAATCATAGGTATAAAGTTCACCAATTTCTGCGCTGCTGTCGTCTTACGCATAAATGTAGGCAACCAATTATGTTAATAGTTTTGGTTGCCTATTATTATAATATTATTAAAATTGTTTAAGATTTAAGTTAAAATTTAAGTATATGAATAAATTCATAAATTTGTTTGATATATTTATTAGAATGGTGTAGATTAAAGTGTAGTATCAGTTATTGATATTAAATGTGCAATTTGTTATCGAGGTGTTACCATGGTTATTAAACTCTAACCAGGTTTCAAATAACATGAACTTTCTAGTGAAAAACGGCTAAGAATTACGAAATACACGGGAATTGAATCGTTTATTTCAGAAACCCGTCACCATACAATTTTATGAACATTCTTTTACGGAATACGTATCAATAATAAAAACGCATATCTTTTTTGCATTATCCGTTTAACTGATATTCCGTTTTATGGGATAGTTAATTACAACGTATAAAATAAGAAAAGATATCTAGTGTTTCTCTTCGTTTCCCGAAAATTTGAAAATGTACACTTAACGAGTTTTTAAATTTGGACTTTTAGCACTAACACTAAGTTGTATAACTATTAAATTCATTTACCATACATTTTTATGAACTTTTCTTTTACGAATACGTATCAATAATAAAAACGTATATTTTTTTGCATTATCCGTTTAACTGACATTTCTTTTTATGGGATATATATTATGGGAGTTAATTACAACATATACAATAAGAAAAGCTATAAAGTGTTTTTCTTCGTTTCCAGAAAATTTGAAAATGTGCACTTGAGCTTTTAAATTTGGACTTTTAGCACTAACACTAAGTTGTATAAGTACTAAGTTCATTTATCGTGTTTCTGTACAACCACAAAATTATCTGCTTTACTATTAATTAACGAATCGATATTTATCTGCATCCTACGAGGTTACCTTCGAAAATAGTAGGTACAATATTAATTTTTCCAGGTGATGTTACTAAAAAGGAAAGCGATGCTATGACAATAGGCATCAATCGTCCTGAAAAAGACAACGTCCCGAAGAAGAATCTATGGCCCTATTTTTTATAATAATACAATAATAACGCAACATTAAAGCTGTTAATTATGAAGTATTGCGCTAGGCTTGAACCCCTTTATTGAAAAGCCTCTAGCAAGGCTACTTTCAGAAAGTAGCATACCTATTGCAAATGCAAGTTCAAGATTTAATCACCAGACCTGACTCCGGTGGATTTTTTATGGTCTTATATTTAAAAAATAATGTGTATTCTGAACGACTCCACACGTTATCTAAAATTCTGATAAATATGTTCAACATAAAATGTATGGCAAATTTGTGTTTGGATCAAAATGGGCAACACTTTGAACATACGCTATAGTTATTAGAGTTAGTTAGTATTTAAAAATTGATAAAATTAATGCTTATAACATTAAAACTTCATTATCTGAATTCCCTAATGTCCTGCCACTGAAGTACTTTCAGAAAGTAGCATCCCTACTGCAAATGCTAATGCAAGATTCAATCACTAGGCCTGACTCCGGGGCATTGTTTTATGTTCTTATATTTAATAAATAATGTGTATTCTGAACGACTCCACACGTTATCTAAAATTCTGATAAATATGTTCAACACCAAACGTTTGGTAAATTTGTGTTTGGATCAAAATGGGCAACACTTTGAACATACGTTATAGTTATTAGAGTTAGTTAGTATTTAAAAATTGATAAAATTAATGCTTATAACATTAGAACTTCATTTTCTGAATTCCCTAATGTCCTGCCACTGGTAAGTACGAACGTACCAACCTTAAAAGTTTTATATTGAGAGGGAAATTCAAACTGCTATCAATCATTCATGAACACTGTATAATAATTCTTCCATATAATTTTTGCAATAATTTTCTCAGTCGGGAACATGTCTGCGAATATAATATTATACATACAGCGAAATGAATGAATCGGCACTTATTTGCACAGTTTTGCATAAATTTCGTTTTGGTAGAGGTAATGTAAGAGCTGCCTGTAGACGATTCTTTGATTTCCTACAAATTTCTCACGATAAAGCTGCATTGACACATTCTGTAAGGATGCACAGCTTCTGTCAATCCAGTTTCATGGAACCAATCCTACCCAATTAAATAAACTATATGGAAACTATCGTATCGTATTTTCCTCTATTTTTCGATAATATATTTGGGATTACCACTAATAAAATAAACAAATCCTTCAAGTTTAACTTAAATTCTAGAATCACAGGGGGTGCAGGAATGTTTTCACGCTTAAATTTTCGACTTTTCACGCCCATCTGAGACTTAATTCTCGTTATTGATTCCGCAAAGTAAGCCTACAAAAAAAAACAAAAAACACATCAATTTTACATATTATTATTTTTTTTTAAATTTTGATGTTGGTATACTTCTTAGAATTAAATTTTTAGTGTTTTACAATCAAAGAGACCGTCAGGATGTAGAAAGAAGCAACATATGGTACTTACTATTTATTTAATGAACATTAATAAGCGAAAACGATAATGTACGTATACACGAAATAAAATCCATTTCTGCAATATAAACTTAACAGAGATTAATAATAAAAATAACAGTTAATCGAAAACAAACAAGTCAAAACCCAGTAGCCACCTGATCCTCTATGCATAATGCCGAATGAGCAATAGGTAGTAAAGAACCCATACCTTTAAATGTTATTTTCGCTTATTAAATAAACTGATAAGTATCATATGTTGTTTTTTTCTACATCCTGATGGTCTCTTTGATTGCAAAACAGTAAAACTTTTATTCTAAGGACTATACCAGCATAAAATTTTAAAAAAAATGGGTTTTTGCAAACAATGACCCAATAAACCCGGTTTTTTTGCATCTGTGTAGATGTGACCATGTCACTTTTGTCCACATTGGATAAAAAAATCGAAAAATGTATCTTTCTTATAAATGTGCCAAACTTTAGACGGCTCCGTAGCGCTAATGAAGTGTTACCAGAAGTTTTGGTGGATATTCGTAATCAGCATGCAAATATTGATAAATGGCGAAACTTTTGTTCAAATAGCACGAGAAATGAGGAAGTTAAAAAATCATAAGGTGCTAATATAAACTTCTATATTTCTGATCCGATTAGAACAAAATTTACACCATTTGATAATCATTGCATGCTGTTTATGACTAGTCACATGGAATTCGGCATAACACTTCAGTAATGCTACAGAGTTGACAAAAGTTTGACAGATTTTATAAAAATGATCAACGTTTTCGAATTTTTTATCTGAATTTGACACAACTCACATCATGTCAATATTATCATACTAATTACGAATATCGATTTAGTATTCCGGCAAAACAAAAGAACAAAATAAATTTTATTGCGAATTGTTGTTTTCTGTTCACCAAGGCATATTTTATGTCGGTTATATGAAGGATGGGATATATGAAAACATTGAAAGGTGTATATATATTTATAATAAAAATGGTTATTTACAAGAAAGTTTATTCTAAAAAATATGAACATCGATATACAAACATGCATTGGAGTGTTTCCTTACAACTTGCCAGCGACTGACAATATTTAAGGGTTCAAATCAAAATTTAATCCTAAAAATAAATTACTATGAGTTTATCAATAAATAAGTTCGCTGATTATAAATTTATTAATTTTTATAACAGTGTGTGTGTATATATATATATATATATATATATAGTTTGGGAAAATAACATTAAATGACTTTATAAATAAAAGCTGGTGTTTAGTGAATTATATGTGTATATATATATAAATAATATAATACTTTTATATACAGTTTATATAATTTTAAACAGAAGAGCATATATTTGTAACTGCTACATGAACAAATAAAAAGTTTCTGCCTGTTCATTTAGTACACGGAAGAAATGTTGAGACAGTACATTAATATTAATAAAAATATTCACAAGGTTTTGTCTAATTTCTGAGATTATCCGTAGACAAAACACAGTTTTGATTGTCATAACAAATTACACAGGAAAATACAATACATGTGATAACTTGTGCACCAAGAAATACAAAACAATTAAATATTGCATTTTCCATTACATTAAGAAAAATAACTTCTTTTTTTTAATTACAAGTTACATTACAAATATCAATTTGGGAATGTGAGTGAACATATTTAGATTAGAAATGAAGTAGTTTTTAGTGCAGAAAGTAACACAAAATTCAAGTGTGTGTTTACAATAATTCTTAAATGTTCATATAGATACTTGATTGAAGGTTTGAAAAGTATTTAAAGGTAGCAAAACGTTATTGCTTTCATAGTGTAATTTTTGATAGTCACTCTATAAGAATATCATACATTTTTGATTAACTTTAGAGCCCAGAAAATCTCGACGACATAACGACCATTTGCAATTTCCACAATAACTATATAGGTACGTGAGATGCAAGAGCATTACCAGTCCATTCAACGCAACGGGGCTGCAGTCAGTTTCATCGTGTAAAAGGCTCGAACGAGACGAAATTTTGATTAAAGCTAATTCTACAGGTAATATAGTCACTCTTTTCCCGAACGCCGCTCTCTACTACCGCCAGGAAGTGTTGTGCAACAGACTTAAGACTACAAACTTGGACCCGACCTAGTTAAGTGTTGATTCGAGAGTAACCTACGACCTTCGCGGTTCCAGCTTTTGCGACATGTTCGTTAGCACACGTTGATTGTCGATCGCTCGCAGGCACGAAATGTATGATTTCACCTCGCCCTCACTCTTTGGCGAAGGAGGTTCCAGCACTGAAACATTGATTGTGAAATCACACAATGTGGCTGGATTAAATATATAATGTTATAAACTTAAGTCAGATTAGGTTATAGCAGATCAGGTTAACCAGATAACCAAGACAGCCAGATTAGTAAAATATTTAACAATCTTTAGATTATTTTAGATAGCCAATGAGTTATAATTAGACTCATTGGCTCATTGGCATCGTTTATCGACGTAAAGTGGCTAGAAGACTACAACGCTTCACGTACTAGAATATGGCTTCAACTTGTTAGAAATAAAAACAAGGATTCTTAGGAATATGGGTACCTATTAAGAGGGACAATCAGTGCACACCCACGAATTATTGTGAATACAAAAATACCACACATACCCAAGTGTCTGCTTCTGCAAAATCGGATTGTACGCATTGTTTGTGCAAGCATATGCATCTTCTCGAAGTTAACCAAACCATCCAGGCAAGTCTTGTTGCCTTCGTGGGTGAACGTCATGTCTTTCAGTAGCAGCGGCATGAAAGGTACCACAGGAGGCTGCAGTTTACCTACACTTAACCTGTAAGCCCTGTGATTCCGGCTGGGATCAATTAGAGACTCAAATTCTGTGAAAAGCTTTCTGAACTTTGAAGGCAGCTTATCCCAGGTCATTGATAACCGTGAGACGGCGACGTTGCTCAATCCCATTACTATAGCGCAGAATGCGTTCAGATTCTGGTATTCCCTACAGCTAACATTTTTATTTTTATTAATTAATGATACTAGATATTTGGCGTGACTTACTATGCTGCCAGCTTGATGAACTTTCGCAGAATCCCCACTCGTTTGCTCAAGCTGATCGACATAAGGATTTCGGTGACCACCCAGTATTGGATCTCATTGAATCTCCTCACGAAAACGTCCAAATTTGCGGTGATTTGGCCGAAATGGTGGCGACCAAACGTGTTATAAATTAATTCGTACTCGTGAACGCACCTACATATAAAATGTATAACATTGAAATAATTACAAGTAAGGTGACAAAGTTACCAAAATAACTCCCAGTCAAAGAGAGTCATGTAATATGCAAGCTCTTTGGTACTGAAGAGTTCCAAGTCGGCGTCGATCCCTTGTGTAGCCTCTTCTTGTTCTCCAAGAGCAGTCTAAAAATTATAATAATAATAACTATAATCTGCGCATTAAAACTCATGCATGTCTCGAAATAAATGCAAAACTATGAAGCTACACTTTAGCCCATTCGTCTTAGAGAAGATATGATTGAAATCTGTTGCTTTGATGAAAAACTTACTAATGCATCTAAGTGATCTTTTGGAGAAACGAATATTCTTCCATTCAAGCTTAAAGCTGTAGGAACACTAATATCGTTGTCCTTGAATGCAACCCTTTCTCCATTTGATTTGACTTCCACCAGTAAAAGCTCGTCAGTAGCTCTTAATTTCAATTTATCAGCAGCGAACAGTTTAATAGTCTCTGCTGTGCTGTCCACTGGTAACCTCAAAGTGCAATACGTATGGTCTGCACAGTAAACTCGGAATATAACTAGAATACGCGAATATTAATATTATTATTAGATTATTAATAATATCGCTTAGTAATATGATAGTGGGCGATAGTTGGATTGATTAGTAAAGGGAGAATGATATAAATTGGATATTTTAGCAACAGTAGAATTATTGGTAGAAACACAAAATTCTGTAAGATATGATATTTGAATATATGTATAATAGCAGAGGAAGGACGAAAATAATTTGACGTACGAAGTAGATAAACACAATAATTGAGAAGTAGGTAAAAATGGCAACAAGTAATCAAATCGTGAACACACAGGACAAAGTGACCCAGTCAAAATATGACAAAATTGAGTTGAAAGTTGAAAGTTGCCATAAAAGTTGTTGTATTTATCAGGAAAAGTTTCTATGTATGTCATTTACTGGAGTATTAATAAATAAAAACTCTGCAAAAACAATAAATATTGAAAACAAGATTTGTCATAGAGTGTTGAATTTTCAAATACAATTATCTCGAAATTGTCTTTTTTGACTTTTAACAAGACAAGACAAGTTTTTTTGACAAGTTTCTATGTGTATCATTGTTTACCGGAGTATTAATAAAAACTCTGCAAAAACAATAAAAATTGAAAATTAGATTTGTCATAAAGTGTTGAATTTTCAAATACAATTATATTCAAATTATCGGTTTTGACTTGACAACTTTTACTTGTAAGCCCACGAAATATGGTGAAGAGGAAGGAGGCCTGTATTCTATATAAAAGGAAATATTTAGCTATAGGGTTAAAAGAAAAAGAAGAAGAAGAGGAAGAAGACGAACAAAAAAAATAGATTTTTTTAGCAACAGTAGAATTATTGGTAGAAACACAAAACTCAGTAAGATATGATATTTGAACATAATTTTAATAGCAGTGGAAGGAGGAAATAAGATGACGTACGTAGTACGAAGTACACGAAGACAATGATTGAGAAGTAGGTAATCAAATCGTGGGCATACAGGACAAAGTGACCCAGGCAAAATTTGACAAAATTGAGTTGAAATGATCAGGTGCCATAAAAGTTGTTGTATTTATCAGGATAAGTTTCTATGTGTATCATGGTTTACCGGAGTATTAATAAAAACTCTGCAAAAACAATAAATATTGAAAACTAGATTTGTCATAAAGCGTTGAATTTTCAAATACAATTATCTCGAAAGTATCTTTTTGACTTGGTAACATTTACTTGTAAGCCCACGAAATATGGTGAAGAGTAAGGAGGCCTGTATTCAATATAAAAGGAAATATTTAGCTATAGGGTTAAAAGAAAAAGAAGAAGAAGAGGAAGAAGACGAAAAAAGATATAAATTGGATCTTTTAGCAACAGTAGAATTATTGGTAGAAACACAAAACTCAGTAAGATATGATATTTGAACATAATTTTAATAGCAGTGGAAGGAGGAAATAAGATGACGTACGTAGTACGAAGTACACAAAGACATTGATTGAGAAGTAGGTAATCAAATCGTGGGCATTCAGGCCAAAGTGACCCAGTCAAAATTTGACAAAATTGAGTTGAAATGATCAGATACCATAAAAGTTGTGTATTTATCAGGAAAAGTTTCTGTGTGTGTCATGGTTTACCGGATATATTAATAAAAACTCTGCAAAAACAATAAATATTGAAAATTAGATTTGTCATAAAGTGTTGAATTTTCAAATACAATTATCTTCAAATTGTCGGTTTTGACTTGGCAACTTTTACTTGAAAGCCCACGAAATATGGTGAAGAGGAAGGAGGTCTGTATTCAATATAAAAGGAAATATTTAGCTATAGGGTTAAAAGAAAAAGAAGAAGAAGAGGAAGAATACAAAAAAGGAGAAGAAGAAGAGGAAAACGACGACAGAGAAGAAACCATGCTAGATATGTGATGAACTGTGAAATAGGTACTCATGTCTACACAAGCCCTAAAAAAAAAAACAGAATAGGCAGTGGCGCAAAAAAGTAGAAGAATAGTGAAAACAGATGATGGACATAAAACACAAACTAAGATGATAAAATGTAGTATTTTTTGTATAATGCTTACTATCATCTTGTGGTTTAATCATCGTCCTAATATTATCATCATTACCACTGAATAAGCTGATGGGCTGTCCTAGAGGAGGCAATTTCCACTTTTGATTTTCGTGGGCTTTTTGATCTTCTTGATACCTTCAATAAAATAAATATCTTCTAGCAGTTTATGAAATATGCTTCATATCTTTCCTATAGTTTTTAAAAAACTGCGTACTGAGTTTTGATTGTAGAAATATTGTGTGAATATATTAATTAAAGGGGTGAGTGGATGAAGGGGCTATGTAACAATTTTGCTTGTTTGCTGTAAATAGCATATATGAAGGGGCTATGCGTTGAAACATCCTTTGATATGGTCTAAAATTGTACAAAAACCACTAATAATGGAGAAAACGCATTACATTAAGGTTGAATTCATTTTACAGCTAATTAATTTCGAACTTATTTTATGTTACATGAAATTACCTTTATCCACTTGCGCCTTCAATTGTCAATTAATTGCGGTGTTATATGAATGAATATTTGATGAATTTTTCTTTTATTTCCAGTTATATTTTGAACGAGGAAAATACACATGAGCTGGTTTTTAAATTTTGACTTTCATAAATGAATTGTTAAACTGCAACAATTATTTCACCATCAGCAGCTTCTAGGGGCAGACGAATCCCAGACCATTATGATTACGGTTCGAACTCACATATTTTAACAACGAAAACAATCCTTGGGCAATTTCCATAACAAAATTCATTCGTCCCGAACGTAGTAACAATTGAGGAGCTGGGTGCAAGAATAGCGTAAGTCGATTTATTTTGTCGATTTGTTTATTAGAATATTTGTACCCTTATTTATAAATGGTCCTTGAAACTTTGGTCTGTTAAAAAATATATAGCTACTGTTCAAAGAAAAATATTAGAAAATATAGCAATTATTAGAACTTTTATTAAGTTTTAAATCTTTCGACGCGTTTTTCTCGAAACTCATTTTTTCGACTTACGCTATTCTTGCATCTATGTCCACAATTATCGGGAAAATTGTCATTTACTTATCATATTACATTTGATAACTAACCTTCTCAATTGTGTCATAACATGATGCATCATCGAGGCGTCCTCTTGAAGCTCATCAAATTGTATGCAATCTGTCTCCACCTCTCCAGCAAGATCCTCAAGGAACTCCACTGCAGATTCGTCTTCAAAAATTGGGTACCTCACTGTAACTACCCACCTGTATATAAACTGTACAATGCGCTTCTTGCTTGCCACAACAAAATCCCTGTCTTGATTCGCAGATTCTAAATGATAGGTAAGAAGAGTCAAGAAAATATATCTAGCAAGTCAAAAATAAGTCTGTAGGATGAAATAGATAGATAAATATGGTAATAAAGTTGAGAAAATAATAGATAAAAAATGATTATCATGTTATGACTAGGCGAATAGGGTAGGAAGGTAAAGATAATATCTAAGAATGAGTCAACATGAAAATTTTCAATTAAATTAATAGTTGAGTATAAAAGGAAAAATATGAAATGGATTGTGAAATAATTAAATTAATATCGAAAATGCAATGGATAGCTCTGGCCAGTACTAGATAGACCCCTCAGGTAAAGTTATGCAATCCTGGATTAACTTTGATGCTGATTTAGTTTCTTCTACCACTGTGTCAAAAATTGTAACCTAGGTAACTGAACCATGATCAAAGTTAATCCACGATTGTATAATTGGACGTCAGAGATAAATATTGTACCAAAGATCGGATCGATGCTGAAATGAGTAAAATATTTAAAGTTTTTAAGATTGGAAGTTTATAAAAGGATATTGTCTATCCAACTCATCAACCATCTGATGCGTAGGCATGAATACTATATGGGTGAGCAAGAAGTCTTCCAAGAATGGATCCTGAGCTGTAGTCTGTCCACCAAGGTTGTTCCCATCTAATCGAGTCTCCAGTAAATGCTCCAGCATCTTTTGCGGCGTCCCGGTCATAACAGTGTATCTGAAATTTAATTCATTACACTTGTACCAATTAACTTAACCAATTGCACGAATTACTTAAAAGTCGAGTACGCAGATTTTTGTTGAGGCGAAATTTTCTCCAAAACCAGCACATCCTTGCCGTGCTCCTTAAGCCTCACAGTATTGGCTTCAACATCACGAAGAATACGATTGAAATTCTCCTTATCAACTCGCAGAAAGTGACAATTATTCTCCCTCAAAACAATAGTTGCAGCTCTAAAAATTACAAGTACAGAAAATTCCGTTTGGAAACCTTTTAGATTTTAGCAATAAAAACTTATCACGTAAGTCACTTCATAGATGATGGCAGATTTAAGTAACTGAAATTACTTTGACAAGGATTAAAGATTTAAGCTAAACTAGTCTGAAATAATGAAGGATTCTAGTTTTTAAAAAGGATTAAAGACGGAATAATTACAATAATCACTCATATCACAATGTAAGTCACTTTATAGATGATGGCAGATTTAAGTAACTGAAATTACTTTGACAAGGATCACAGATTTAAGCTTAACTACTCTGAAATAATGAAGGATTCTAGTTATTAAAAAGGATTAAAGACGTAATAATTATAATAATCTCTGATTCAAAGATGTAAGTTGAAATATTGAAATATAAATATGATATAATAAAAAAAAAAGATATTAAAAAATTTAAGTTAAAAAGGACAAACAAATTAGAATGAAGTCTTATAGTACTATGAAGGATTCAATATTTCAATTACTTTGGAAAGAATTCAAGTTTTAAATCACATGATAATATTGATAATATACAAACAGTGAAAATCTCTGAAAATAATTAAAAAAATTAAGTGTAAAAGGATAAACAAATAAGAATGAAGTATTATATTACTATGAAGGATTCAATATTTCAAGTACTTTGGAAAGCATTCAAGTTTTAAATCACATGATAATATTGATAATATACAATCAGTGTAAATCTCTGCCAGAGATTAATGATTTAGGATACAGTAAAAAGGATCAAGGAGTTACATGACTTACTAATTAATTATTAATGCTGTAGATTACTCTGAAAAACTTAAAACTCAAATAATTCAATTTTTGTATTTGTATGATATAGATCAAAGATTTAAGTTACTTCAGAAAGTATCAAATAACGTTAGTTTGAATAATATTCAGTAACATTGCGCTGAAAAATATACACATTTTTAATTCCTATGAAAATGACGGACGATTTGACTAGCTTATATAATATTCAATTATGTAATTTCGAAAAGGATCAAATACTTTAGTTTATTTGATAATTATAAAATATGTAAATTAGTTAAATAACTCTGAAAATGGACTGGCTATTTATATTACCTACTTTAATATGATAATACACATAAGTTACATTGAAAAATATAAAAGATGTTACAATGAAAAAGATTAAAAAAAATATTTACCTCCAAGGATCTCAGTTTTAACTGTATTAAAATAATGAAAGCTTTAGATTACTCTGAAAAGGATTATCTATTCCTAGATTTCTAAATCTAAAACGTTATTTAAAAAAAAAATCTATGTGTATGTTACTCACAAACTCAGCAACTTCACTTTACAAAGGCTCAAATATTTAAGTTCTTTAAAAAAAAAAATTGAACGGTCACGAGTTTGTAGTGTTTAGTACTTCGAAAGGTTCAAGGATAACTTCGAAAAGATCAAAGACCAGCTATTTCTAGGAGTATTAAAAAGTGAACTTAAAAATTCTAAAATGATATATTAATGTATAACTAAGTTCTAAATTACCTTGGAGCATCGTTGATAAGAGCCAATTTTCCAAAATCATCACCTTCTTGCAATGTATTTACAGTGCCTTTTCCATGGATCACGACATCTACAGATCCTCTAAGTATTATATACCAAGACCTACCTTCATCACCCTGATGAAACACTATACAAAAAAATATATCGTCAACTCTGCTCAACCACCATTACGAATCTATCACTTACAAACTGTACTTGACTTGGGATGTGCTTCGAATATCAGCACTGAAGCCAACTCGCGTTTCACGGAATTAGTCAGGTGCGCAAGCGCTCTGATGTGCAGGAGCTCGTCGTAGATGGTCTCCAGGTCATCAGGAGTCCTCTCGTGGCTCCTTTACATACAAAAACGAGAAAATGATATTGCAAATCTGCATACGAGATCCAAGGATAAAACGAGATAATAGTTCAACATCGCCAGATATGTCCTCCAAGGATGAAATTTGTAATGCTGGATACAATATCAGGCAAGTAGATGAAATATGGATCAAACTTATTATACATTGAAAACTATGGGAAAATAAGAGAGGACGAGAAAAGCCACAAATGCGATGAGCAGATGACATAAAGAACAAGATGGATGGAAATAGCAAGAATGGAACCAACTTGGGGATCTATATTCAACAAGTAGTTGAAAGATTTAACAAACTTATTATACATTGAAAACTATGGGAAAATAAGAGAGAACGAGAAAAGCTACAAATGCGATGAGCAGATGACATAAAGAACAAGATGAATGGAAATATCAAGAATGGAACCAACTTTGGGGATCTATATTCAACAAGTAGATGAAAGATGGAACAAACTTATTATGCATTGAAAACAACGGGAAAATTAAGAGAGAACGAGAAAAGCTACAAATGCGATGAGCAGATGACGTGAAGAACAAGATGGATGGAAACAACAAGAATGGAAGTAACTTGGGAGGTCGGGGGTCTATATTTAAAGATGAAAAGTTAAGTAAAGCACCAGCAAGGCAGTTGTGATTCGTTTGTGATTCGTAGATGAAAATATGAAAATAGCAAGAAAGAAAAGAAGCAAAGAAGAAGCAAGAAGAAGCAAAAAGAAAATAGTTATGTGCGGAGGTGAAAATTGTAACGTGAGAATATAGTTGTACAAACATTTGCATGGTAGTACTGTTGTATCACTAAGATGTATAGTTATATAGTTGTATAGTAGATATGGTTTAATACAATTGTACAATTATACTATAATGCACATATTAAAAAGCGTATATAGTTGATATTGATTTCAAGCATAAAAATATTTAATAAAAAAACAATAAAAAAATTAGTGGTTAATTACGGCGTCTGCAAAGAATATGTCTTCCAAGCATGGATAAGAGTAAAACGAGAAAATAGTTGTCAATTTGCAGAGATTTCCGCCAACACTAATACTACTTGATTAAATAAGACACGTACGGTTTGCGCAAGATCATCCTGAGCACAGCGTCAGGTCCTCTATTAATTAAAGTTCCTATGGCTTCTAAGACTTGGTCATCCGCAGTGGAGATGTCTTCCAGTGTTGGAAGAGCTGTTGCACCTTCCTCGTCCTGCCAGAATCGATAAAGGAAGCATTTGTCTTTGAACGGCTGCTCTTTGGAAACTAACATGTTAAATTGGTAATTAGTAATTGTCGTTGGGTGTATAATGGATTCGAATTACCATGACCAATTACACCTTCTTCTAATAGAGCTTGCCACATCCCAGCAGCTTGAGCTCTCGAATGCACTCCCGTCGATAGGGACAGAAGCCAGTCGACTAGCTCTGTTCCTGGAGCACATCTCCTGACCAGCCGGCCTGATACCTTCCTATCTTTTAAACATGTATTTTGACCTGGAATTAGAAGAATATAAAAGTTATTTTTTTAAATATTAAATCATTGTATTGAACTGTTTGAAAAACATTTTAGTCACTTTGGTATTCAGATTCTTATTTTTATTTTTTAAATATTTTATTAATAAATGAATTATTTTATGTCCATATTGGTACCAATGTAGAATTTGATATTGTAATGAAATTCTAATTAAATCAGATTTTTTTTAGGCATTAATAAGAAAAATGATGCTTTTAATACAAGTCTGTATTGCTATAATACTATAAATAGAGAATTTAACTATGCAATACGTATACTACTCTTAGTCAAACATATTTATTTCCAAATCATAATCGAAATAAATTTTGAAACTTTTGGTTCAAGTCTAGGTTGGTGTCAATTCATAATTTTATTCAGCAATATAATACTCTAACATTAAAACAGAACAAAATCATGCCAATCAATTATCTTTAAAATTATTTACTTATACTGTAGGTACTTTACAAACCAAACAAACAATAAATGAATTATTCTATGTCCATATTGGTACCAATGTAGAATTTGATATTGTAATGAAATTCTAATTAAATCAGATTTTTTTAGGCATTAATAAGAAAAATGATGCCTTTAATACAAGTCTGTATTGCTATAATGCTATAAATAGAGAATTTAACTATGCAATACGTATACTACTCTTATTCATATTCATTTATTTGGTGTCAATTCAAAATTTTATTCTGCAATACAATACTTTAACATTAAAACAGAACAAAATCATGCCAATCAATCATCTTTAAAATTATTTACTTATACTGTAGGTACTTTTAAATTAAAAAAAGAAGAAACATTCCATATTTGCGTACGAGTACTTATCTTATGTTTGTATTTACCGACATTCTAATTGTTATAAACTGAAAGAACAGTGGAGCAACTTCAAATATAAGAATGTATAACATAGTCTAATATGCACAATTTCTATTTATGTTTAGCAATTTATCTACTTTAAAAATAGTGACATTAATTTTGAAATTCCTCGTAGCGACTAAAAGCTGAAACTTTGATGCAGGAAATGGCGACATTCGTACAATGCGTAATTGATGGCCATGAGAGGAGCTTTTTTCACATGCCGCAGGGCATTTTGCGTATTTGATAAATGGCAGGACTCGCGCAGGACTTGAATGGGACTGGTATGTGCAGTGAAAACGTACAAACCTTTTCACTGTGGATCGCCGTCGGTGTTGGGACTATGGCCAATTTAGATTTGTATGGGGCACTCACTCAGTGGCTTATCACAATGCCACTCACTTCGATTCAATAATTAGAAAAGCAAATAAACGTGCAATTGGTATTATAAAACTATTGTTGCTCTTACACAATTATGCTTCGTCAGTTTGCTTAACACATGTTGTAATTATGTGTAAAAACACATGTGTATCCAACAATAAAAGTTAAAAAAAACAAATTCTTGTTAAATTCATGCCCTGAACGAATCAAGGTATGAGTTTTTATTAAATATACGCTTATACAACGGATACTAAAATATTATAATTATTAAACATTTGGTGGAGGCGCCGGGCAAACCTATGAAAATATTGCTGTTCTACAAATAAATCGCCGGTTGAGATAATGAAGTGATCGAGGGCTTTATGATGAGAAAATTTGATAAATTTAATATAGCCCTGGGCGTTCATCCACCCCTTAACTATTGATTAATTGTAGCCTCAACTTACCGATTAAATATCAAAATATTGATGTTTCGTGCAGCAACTACCGTCTTCAAAGAAGAATACCCATTTTTAAATAGTATTCTGTAATATTTCAGTAAAAGATTTGTATTCAAAATTTGAATAAATACAATATGGAAATTATTAAAATCATATTTAACATATGGTGCATGCGCCGGGCTACACAATTCAAATATCAGTTACTAAAATATTTTTGTTGGTGCATATCGATATATTTTTTTTAGATACTATACCGGTACATACATGTATATTGCGTGATCTAAGGTATCGATAGCAGTGATCACCGAGGTCAATTTCATATGATCGAATTGTCAAATGTTTAGTAAAATTGAAGATTTTATTCTGCCTGAACGAGAATCGAACCTACGACTATTGGTTAATCGGGGCCATAACATTATTACACCACATATTTATGTCTAGACGTTAGTCAAACTATTTGTGTGTCTGACGACTCATTAGAATCTTGAAATAAATATGATTCGTTTGACAAATAACACTTCATTTGCCATTAATGCTTTTATATTTTATATTGTATTTTATATTTTAATTTAACTATGATGTACACAATAATCTTAAAGCATCAAAATAAATTTATGAAGAGGGTTGCACCTAACTTCGACCATATTCCAAATATAAATATATTTGATGACTTTTATATGAAAAATGATTAGAAATTAATTTTGACACGGAAATCTTCCCAGAAATCCACGGGGTGTGATATAAAACGTCTGTATAATACTTTTTTTTATATCAATTATAAAAAACTTTATTAATGTATGGAGCACGTCTAAAGAGTATAAAAAAACTTATAGTTATATCCATTACCAAACTTATAAACATGTGCATTGAAGATAATAGTAGTGTATAACTGGCTATCAACCAACGTGGGTCCTAAGGTAATATTTTTCCCGATTGCCTAAAAATAGCTAATATCATACCCATACATGAAAGTGGCGATAGTAACAGTCGTAACAATTTTAGACCAATTGCTCTGTTACCAATATTACCGAAAAACTTCGAAATGAATAATTTATAATCAATTGTATTCTTTCTTCGAGAAAAACAACCTACTCTGCAAAACTCAATTTGGATTCAGAAAAGGAAAATCCACAAACGATGCAATACTAAACTTAGTTGAACACTGTCTACAATGCTTTGATGATGGTGAGTATTCACTAGCCAGTTTCCTAGACCTTTCTACGGGCTTTGATTGCGTCTCTCATGACATTCTATTACGCAAGTTATACAGGGTGGTCACTTTTACGACGCCCACCATTAGGATCTATTAAACGGAAATATATACAGAGTTAGTCAAATGGGATAAAAGTTTCTCATTTTTGTGCGTTTCAATATACTGAAACGAAATCCGGGATATCTTGCACAGTTCCTGAAATATCGCTGAAAAACCGAAAAAGTGCACTTTCCTTTTCATTTAATAACTTTTTTACTTTTGAACTAAATATTACGAAACTTGGTACTTTTACATTTTTCAACGTGAGCTTTCTGATGACAGTGTCAAACATTTTCTGCGGTAACTAGATGTCCAAATGTTCATAGTCAACTCGTGATTTTCTTATGGCCGCACTATTCGATTTTAATAGCATTCAAAAGAGCGAAAAGATTTAAACCATGTATAACACATGGGTAATCTGACATTATTTACCACCAAAAATCGATAATTTAAAAGTTTGTTGCAAAAATTAAACTGCTGTGTACTGCTCTAAAAATCAAGATGCCATGGAACAACAAATTACCATTTTGACATTTCTTCATACAAAGGAAATAACTTCTTAGTCATTTTATTGTGTATAGAGTGCAAAAAAGGAGATAATATCATTGATTAGTAAAAATTTCAAGATAATTTCCTCAACGTGAGAAAATTGACATGTACAGTGTACAATATCTATGTAAGGAATTACAGAAATGCGACTGTCACATCTAGAATTTATGGTGAATTGTATCCCGAAAGAAGATATCCAGATCCTACAACTTTTCGGTGTTTGTGGAATCGTACAAAATGTCACATTGCCCATGTGTTTTACATGGTTGAAATCGGAAATTTCGCTTTTTTTAATGCTATTAAAATCCAATATAGCGGCCATAAGAAAATAAAAAGTTGACTGTGAAAATTTGGGCATCTAGTTGGCGCAGAAAATGTTTGGCACTGTCATCATAAAGCTCACGTCGAAAAATGTAAAAGTGCCAAGTTTTGTAAAATTTCCGTCTAAAGTAAAAAAGTTATAAAAGGAAATCGAAAGTGCACTTTTTCGGTTCTTTAGCGATATTTCAAAAACTGTGCAAGATATCCCGGATTTATTTTCAGAATATTAAAAGGCATGAAAGTAAGAAACTTTTCTCCGATTTGACCAACTCTGTATATATATATATATATATATATATATATATATATATATATATATATATATATATCCGTTTAATAGATCCTAATGTACCACCCTGTATATGTATAATTTAGTACCCTCCAGCTGCAAACTAGTGCTGTCACACGTAAGTAATAGAAAGCAAAGTGTCTACTGTAATGGTATTTATTCTTCCTTTCGGTCAACAACCACAGGAGTTCCCCAGGGTTCTATTCAGGGTCCTCTATTGTTTCTAATTTATTTTAACGACTTTATGAACATATTCAAGGAGAGTGAGGGAAGTTATTTTGCTGATGACTCTACCATTTCTACACGTAACAAACACTTACAAAGTGCAGTAAATTCAAACACTGCCTCACTTGAAAGAGCCAAAGAGTGGTTTCTGACAAACAGGCTGAAGTTAAACGAATATAAATCTGTAAATATTCTCTTCACATTAAAAAAACCTCTGACAAAAGATAATGCATTCTCGGCACACACTAAATATTTGGGTGTATTTGTAGATGAGAAGATGCTGTGGAATACTCATGGAGAGAAACTATTTTTGAAACTGAATCGCTCAATTTTTCTCTTAAGAAACCTCGCTAATAACGTTTCTAGATCGGTGCTAAGAACAGCCTATTTTGCAGTTTTTCAGTCCCATATTACATACGGCTTGCTGGCCTAGGGCCATTCAGCCATTTGTCATCAAAGATTTGCTCTGCAAAGACGTGCCCTAAGAGTCATTTCAGGACTTCGATATAGGGATGAGTGCAGACATGCTTTTAAAACATCTAACCTTCTGACAATGCCATGTCTGCTTATTTTAGAATGTCTGTTATGTGTACACAAAAACAAGTCGAACCTTACGTCTGTTCAGACTTACATGAACACAACACTAGGCAGCAAAAAAAGATCTATGCCCTGAATAGTCCCAAATTCTTCAATGCGTTACTCCAGTCAGTTCAATCTGAATTTTAGGGAGTTTAAACCAGCTTTAAGCTTTAAGTTTTTTTTAAACTTAGAATGAAGACTGTACTGACTGCTGCAGAATATTTTACATGGGAGGAGTATTTAAGTGATATAAGTTATGATATCGTGAGCCATGTTGGCCTTTTGACTTAGCCTCTTTTACTATGTAACGTTTTTTCTTATTGTATTTCATTTAATTTATGCTTCTGTACCATTTCAAATGTTGATACATTTTTAAACTTGTACTTTATTATATTATATGTACCTTATACTGTGACTTATGTGACACTATCTCTGAGATGGCACCAATAAATATATTATTATTATTATTACAATGAAAAGGCCCTTAGTGTACCGATTACCTAAAATTTCGAAATTACTATTATGTCTCTTATTGCAAAATTGCAAAACAAAATTGATGACCGTTTTGGAACGAATTTTGATGGTCCAAAACGGTACCCTAATAATTATAAAACTTCACCCAGTGTTATCTGAAGCTTTAACAACTCACTCTCTAAAATATTTAACATATAAAGCTTATCTTAAGTGAAATCACTGATAAAAAGCTTTACATTGAGGCGAAGTAAGTATATGAATCTACCGAAAACGTAATTGAAATTAACTAGGGATATAATCTGACTACTAATTTTCAAAGCTGATACTAGCGAGCTTCATATCTGTAGATGTATCAAGGGATATTAACTAAAACTTTATAGATTAATAGCACCAGATTAGCGTGTGTAGCATACCGCATTTATTATTAATATTGATGTAATATAGTATTTTTCACATAGCAATGCAGCTGTGCTCATTATAATTCGTGAAAAAAATGCAACAAATAAATTTGATGGATCGCACCTAAATTTATATGGTCGCAACTATTTGTATGTTGTCTGACGTCTCCTAATAGAAATAGGATTTTAAGTCTATTCAATTTCGCGTAATCGTTTCGTGAGATAAAATTGGATTGAGTAATTAACGAAAAAAGAGTCTTACTCAGGAGCAATGTCCTTAGGGCCCAGCCGATCCGCCCCATCATAGTGCTGGGGGTGTCTGTAATCGGTTCAGCGGGGTTGGGCTGGTCTGGGGATAGCGACCTCCTCGGCGGCGGCGATAAGGGTTGCTGCATTTTAGAGTTCACGCCGGAACCGAATCCTGTAAAAGAATACGAGATAGTTATTTTACATTTATATCCAATATTTGATTCTAAAAATTACAAATATAGACAGCCCTATACAATTATACATGTAGAATATATAGAATAATCTGTATTTTCTATATTTATTTTTGAGACTTTGGTATTTTCCTGAAAATATAGATTTTCTAAAGCAAATAAATGTATTATTGTTATTATTATTACATACAGATATAAAAGCAATTTTGCGCACACACACTTTTGCACGATTTTATAAGATGCGTTTGTTACATATTTTGAATAAATATTGTGCTCATTTTCCACATATTTTTATTAATTTTCTTAACTAACTTTTAGTTGCTGAATTTTCAATATAAAATTTTATTCATTTATTAAATGGATAGAAAATGTAAAATTCCGATTATAACATATTAGTCTGAAATCATAGGACCAATAAAGTATTTGGCACATTTATGATTCAAAACTTCTCCAAGCGTATTACAATTAAAAATATACTCAGTTATTAAATACAAAATTGTTACTAAGTATTAGAAAACAAAACATGAAATTCAGAAAATCTCAATGCAGGCAAGTAATATTTAGCAGCATGTAATTCAACAAAATTCATATTTCATATAGAAATAAGGGAGACTTGAAAGACATAATTTCTGATTTTCTTGTGGAATTTGGAGTAACTTGTGTACTTTAGTTAGTACACCGCGATTTTTTTAAATCTCTGAACATAGACTATTTTCCCCGACTGGATCAATTGCATTGATAAAATGCTATGATATGAATTGGTGGATCAGATTTATGATGGCAATGTAATGCATTCTATCAATACATAATTATATGAATTTTGTAGAGACATGTCATGCAATGTCATCAACATTTTACACAGTTTGATGAATGGTTCCAAAATTTATTACTATTACTTGTCAATGTCATATAACTCAGCTTAATTTTGTACAATAGTAGTAGTAGACAATCTTTATTAGGCTTCGACCTATGTGGTCTTTCCGCCTTTAGGTTTTACATTTTATATATTGTATACATTGTAAATTCTATATGATGGATGATGATGATGGTGAGCAGTGGTGATGTGAATGATGAGAACAGGTATGCCAAAGTCATTCTTTGTATATTTCATATAATGTGTTTGAAGGGTGCTTTATGTTCGTTCGTCTAGTGGCTCGTTCGATGCATAGTTTGTCCATAATTGTCCAGTTTGTTTCATTTTGTTTGAATTTCTGTCTGAGTTTTCCGTGTCTGTCCAGTATAGGTGGGATGTTTGTGGTGTTGTACAGTTCTGCGTTGGATATATTGTGAAGGGGGTTGTCGGGGTGTCTGATTTTGGAGATGATTCTGATTGATTTTCGTTCTGTCTTCTGTATTGTGCGTTTTGTGAGTTCTGTGGCGTTGCTTAATATGATGTGTCCGTAGTCGATGATAGGTCTGCATATTGATTTATATATTTTAGCCGCTGTATGTGTTGAAATGCCTTGGTTTTTATACGTCAGGCTGCGGAAGTGTTTTGATCGTTTGATAGTTTCGGTCCTTGTCCGTTGCGTATGTGTCTTGAATTTATTTTTTGTGTCGAATATTATGCCTAGGTATTTAATGCTCGTGTCTGGTCGTATTGTAATATTTTGGATGTCGATTGTGGGTGAGTAGTTGGTAATAGTATGGTTGGGGATAAGGAGCTGGCATTTGGTAGGATTGGGTGTGAGCCTCCACATACGGAACCATTCCATTGTAGTGTCTGTTAGTTGTTGTAGGTTGTGCATTGTAACGTCTAGTTTTTTGTCATGAGATATGATGGCGGTGTCGTCTGCGTATTGTAAAATATATGATTTGAGGTTTATATGAGTCTTGTCGGCGAAGTTATGGTTGTATATGTCATGGCAGTATATATTGTAGAGGATTGGTGAGATTGGGGAGCCTTGAGGCACCCCTTGAAGTGATGAGAATGTTTGTGAGAGTGATCTGTTTGTCTTGATCTGTATTTGTCTGTTTGTTAGAAATTGATTGGTGATGTCTATGAGGTACATTGGTATTCCTAGAGTGTACATTTTGTACAGGAGGCCTTTGTGCCAGACAGTGTCGAATGCCTTGTTTATGTCTAGGAATACCGCCGCCGTGTGTCCGTTCTGTAAGTGTGTAGCTTGTATGTTATTTGTCATGATAAATAGTGGGTGGGTGGTCGAGTGATTAGGTTTGAAGCCGAATTGGTATGTGGGTATATTTGCATCTGCTAGTATAGATATTCGTTTTTTTAGGATGTGTTCGAAGTTTTTGCCGAGAACTGGGAGTAACGTTATTGGTCGGTAGCTGCTAGGTAGTGAGTGGTCTAGACCGGGTTTTGGGATTGTTATTATGGTGCCTCTCTTCCATATTTCTGGGTAAGTTTTCTCTCGTAGGCATAGTTCGTATAGTTTCATTATGTGTTTATGAATTTCATCTGACAGGCTTCTGAGCAGGTGTTTAGTGATTAGGTCAATGCCAGGGGCGGTGTTTTGGCCTGTATTTAATATGTCGTAGTATTCGTCTTCAGTTATGTTTGGTGGTTCTTCGTTGTCTGTGTTTTGGTTTAGATGTCTGTCGTACCAGTCGTTCACGTATGTAAAGTTATCGTTATTATATGTAGGGTCGTCGATGGGGGTGAAAGCTGATTTGAGTGGTTTGCGAAGGCGGATGCCTTTTGTTCGTCTGTTGTATGCTCTTTGTTGCCTTGTACGAGTGTAGGTGTTCGTGATGTCTTTTTGTATTTTCTCAGTCGTTTAATTTTAGTCCAATAGGTTGTTCCTCGGTCTTTCTCAATTTCTTGGCACACTTCGAGCCATTTGTGTGATTTGTATTGTTGTGTCATTGTCTGTATGTTTCTGTTTAGTCTGTTAATTGTTGTTTTGGCGTCTCTGTTACCTGTCCGTATGTATTCTCTGTACATTTGTCGCTTGTTCTTGATTAGTGCAAGTATATACTTAGGTAGCCTATGTTTGTAGAATGTTTCGTTTGTTTGGGGACTGTGTTTTATTATCGAGCTAGTGAGTTTTGTCTGAAATTCCGTTAGGTGGTGCAATTCTATGTCTTGTCTTTCGATTTTGTTCACGTATGTCATCATGTCTTTATTTACTGCCTTTGCGTTTGTAAGTTTCAGGTTGATTTTCGTCTTGTTTGTTTCGGTCGTTGGCGGTCGGTCAAGCTTCACTGTGAATTTAATGGCCAGGTGATCTGAGCAGAGGTCAGGTGTTACTTCTATTTCTATTATGTTGTTAGTTAGATTGTCCGTATGTAGTAATATGTCTGGTGTGGTGTCGTTATTGTTGGGCATAATGAATGTTGGTTGCGTGTACTGTCTTATGAAGTCTGAGTTGCTTATGAACGTCTGTAATTGTCGTCTCTTTTGTGGGTTTAGATTGAAGTCGCCGATGATAATCGAATATCTATACAGGGATGCTTTTATGAAGATGTTCTGTTCGATTGGAGAGTATGGGTGGGTGTATATGAGAAAGATGTGGAGTTTGTCATTGTCAAATGGGATCGTAAGGTGGAGGCATTCGTTTAGTGGGTTGTTTAGTACTGGTGGGTTGGCTTTCTGTGGTCTGTATCGTGTGTTTACCTGTATCAGTGATCCTCCTCGTGTATTGATGTTGATGTGTCCATGTTTTTGTATGGTTTCCCAGTTCCTGTATGTCACGTTTGTGTCGGTTTTGGTCTTGGTTTCCACGAAGAGGCATCCGTGAATATCATTTGTCTCTATGTAGTTATTTATTAGTGTCCGTTTGTTACTATAGCAGTTAATGTTTGCGTATACGAGAGTCAGTCAGACGTTTTGAATGTGGGTGATGGCTTGTGTGGCGTGATTTGAGGGTTCTGTCGGTGATACGCTGTCTGGTGCTTGTCTGTCGAACATGATTATATACATCCTGTTACCGGAGAATACAGCTTGGGTGTCAATATCATATTCGATTATAAATCGTTTTCTAAGTTTTTTAAGGAGCTCTTCTCTGTTCGTGTTCTGTGTGTTGTTTATGTCCTGTGTATATGTGATGATGATGTGGTCATGTATGGTTAGTGGATTATGGATTCTATTATTATGGGTGATGACTTTGGTATACCTGCTGATTTTTTGTTTATGTTTTTGATCCTGATGTTGGGGATGCTTTTGTACAATATAAAAGTTCTATTCTCTTCTAATTGGTGGATAAGATTTATGATCGCAATGTGATGCATTCCATCAATACATAAATATATGAACTTTGTAGAAACATGTCATGCAATGTATTCAACATTTTACACAGTTTGATGAATGGTTCAAAAATTTATTACTATTACTTATGAATGTCATATAACTCAGCTTAATTTTGTACAATATAAAAGTTCTATGAATAATTATTAAGTATATTTATATACAATTTCCTGCTATATTCAAACCATTGATAAAATTGTTTGAAATTTTATGAAATATTTATGAAAACCTACAAAATTCTGCTAAACAATTAAGAATATCTACAGTATGTCCCCGGATTGAGTTTACAAGAGGGACCATTTTTAATTTTTACTTTTATGTAAAAATGTTATAGGAATTATATTTTCTGTTTGGTCTGAAACCACCAGTCCAGTTATTGAAACTTTGATTTATTTATACAGAGTGTCAGCAAAATCAAAATTTGGACACTTATTTATTTACTATTTGCCAAAGGAATTTAAAATTACATTTAATAGTATTAAAGAAAAAGAAAATCAATCAAATAATCCCCCAAATGAAGAAAATGATACTGAAAATTTAAAAACTCGCCTACGAGAGGTATTTGCATCAATAACTATTGAAGACATCTACAACAGTCTTCAGGAGTTCCATACCATGCGTGAACTATGTAAAGAAAATGGTGGGAGATTGTTTAAATGATGTTATTTTTCATTATTATTTGACATAAAGTGTCAAAATTAGATTTTTTTTTATTTAGCCAACACCCTGTATAAATAAATCAATGTTTTAATATCTGAAATGGTAGTTTCAGGAAGCAGGAATTTTATTTCCTATAACATTTTTACTTAAAATTAAAAATTAAAATTAAATCCCTCTTGTAAACTCAATCCGGGGACATACTGTATAATTTTTTTTCGTCCCATTTTATAATTTACAAGGTATGATGAAATATTTATGAATTTTTTTAAAATTATATCATTGATATATTTACTTAATAAATTAGTTTTTTGATAAAAAGGTGTTCTGTATTTTATTTTGTACAATACTTTCACAAGCTCCACCTCATCGTTAATAAATAAAGAAAATAATATAAAATTCTATCAATTTCTACCACATATTAAGGAAATAGCTGAAACTTTGATGAAATGTTTCTGGACTCTATAAGCTTCTCTGATATTGTCTAAAATGTTGATTGAAACTTTTAATTTTTCTGATTTACTGATATGTTTCTGAATTTTAAGAAATATTTCTGAAACTACACTTAAAGTTGTATTTTAGAAGAAACAAATTGTTGAAATATTTATGGAACTCATTCTATGATACTTTAATACTTATATGATACTATGATCCTATTGAAACTTGATTAAATAACTACGTGGCTTTATAAAAATCAACCAAACAATTGAAAATACCTATGAAATAATTGAAAATCTAAAAAATGGAATACAAGCGATCTCTAGTTTTCCAATTAATCTGGAGTTATAGCAGAAATATTATACAATATTATATTTCCATAGTACTTTTTCCATACTTTCAGCACTTTTTCTTAGAAATTTTATGTATGCACTAACACCGATTTAGATGTAAGATTTCCTGAATATGAGTTAATTTTGAAGATTTCAAAATTAAACTCTATGGTGGATATAATATACAATTTTATAAAAAGACAAAGTTAACTATGATCCTTTTGAAATTTGATGAAATAATTAAGTGGCTTTATAAAAATCGGTAAAAACAACTGCAAATACGTATGAAATAATTGAAAATCTAAAAACTTGAATACAGGCGATCTCTAGTTTTCCAATTAATCTGGAGTTATAGCAGCAATATTATACAACATTATTTTTCCATAGTACTTTTTCCATACTTTCAGCACTTTTGCTTAGAAATTTTATACACGCACTAACACCTATTTAGATGTAAGATTTAGTGAATATGAGTTAATTTTGAAGATTTCAAAATTAAATTCTATGGTGGAGTATAATATACAATTTTATAAAAAGACAAAGTTAACTATGATCCTTTTGAAATTTGATGAAATAATTAAGTGGCTTTATAAAAATCGGTAAAAACAACTGAAAATACGTATGAAATAATTGAAAATCTAAAAACTTGAATATAGGCGATCTCTAGTTTTACAATTAACTAGGAGTTATAGCAGCAATATTATACAATATGATTTTTCATTAGAGAGCAATATTAAACATAATATTCGAATAAATTTGTTATGCTACTTCCAGCACTTTTTTTAGAAATTTTATATATGCACTAACACTTATTTAGATGTAAGATTTCCTGAATATGAGTAAATTTTGTCGATTTCAAGACTAAATTCTATCGAGGAGTATAATATGCCATTTTATAAAAAGACAAAGTTAACTATCATCCTAGAAATTTGATGAAATAACTAAGTGGCTTTATAAAAATCGGTCAAACAATTGTAAATACGTATGAAATAATTGAAAATCTAAACACTTGAATATAGGCGATCTCTAGTTTTCCAATTAACCTAGAGTTATAGCAGCAATATTATACAATATTACTTTACAACTGAGAGCAATATTACTCTCATATTCGGATAAATTTGTTGTGCTACTTTCAGCACTTTTTTAAAGAAATTTAAACACGCACTAACACCTATTGAGATGTAAGAATTCCTGAATATGAGTTGATTTTGTCGATTTCAAGGTTAAATTATATGGTGGAGTATAATACACAATTTAATAAAAAGACAAAGTTAACTATGATCGTATTGAAATTTGATGAAATGACTAAGTGGCTTTATAAAAATCGGTCAAACAATTGAAAATACGTATGAAATAATTGAAAATCTAAACACTTGAATATAGGCGATCTCAAGTTTTTTAATTAACCTGGAGTTATAGCAGCAATATTATACAATATGATTTTTCAATAGAGAGCAATATTAAACATAATATTCGGATACATTTGTTATGCTACTTTCAGCACTTTTTTTAAAGAAATTTTATACATGCACTGACACCTATTTAGATGTAAGATTTCCTGAATATGAGTTAATTTTGTCGAATTAAAGATAAAATTCTATGGTGGAGTATAAGTAAACAATTTTATAAAAAGACAAAGATACTGTTATCCTTCCAACTCCAACTACAATAAAAAGAGAAGCACAGGTTATTTGAGTTGATTAAAACTATAAAAACTCGTATTACTCCGAACATTGGACATAATGAACAATGGCTTAACAAAGAAAATCCTGCTAAAAACTATTCATCATTATCCGTAAAGAAAGCCCCATTCTACTTGGTACATTTTCTACATTCTGTTCACTACGTCGAAAAACGAAGCCTTAAGATGAAATGAAGCATTATTGATTGGGTGGAATTTTATTTTATGTACAGTATTAAGAGTGGTTACAGGATGATTGGATATGAGAATTACAGGAGAATTAATAAGACATTTAATTAGCATGTAAAAAATAATGGGACTATCTATTTGTAATTTGCACAAAACAATTATAATTTGTCGATAAGGTTTATTGCGTATCAAAAAAACGGTAGCGCTGACAATAATTTATCCGACATTCGAATGTGATGCTGTCAAGTAACATACATGTTACTGTTAACGTTTTTTTATACACCCGAATATCTGTTATATCAACTGATTTTCATAAGTTTTTTGATTTTATGGATTTTAGGGATTTTGATATTTTTTAGCAATAGGTTGTTTACGATGGTTTTTTTTTGTTGACAAAATTAAGAGTGATACGTTTTTTCACATTATCCTTTACTTATGATATGCAGTATATTTCCAATAAGAAAATAAGAGAAAAAATGTGGCAGTTTAGCTATGTTCACTATATGTTTATGATTAGCATGAAAAATTAAGTAATGTCTAGTATACTCTTTTAATTAGTAGAAGAAGTAGGTAATGACATATTATGTTAATTTAGAAATAGCATCGAAAATCATTACTTAATTTAATAAATTAAGCACTTACATTCTGTGTTTATGAATATTAGCGAAATATTAAATTGAATATTGCCTACTACTATAACGGTTCATTAGGTTGACATTTTGTGCATCCTGGTGATCTCGTGAGTTTCGCCTCAATCAGAATATTAAATCTTCACGCGTCTAACCACTCCCCGGAGCGGAAACGATTCGAAGTAATTCATCGTAAAAATCGATACTCGGCCTGGCGATTTTGTTTATCCCTTTAATGGAATGTGTCTTCCTGAAATTCACAGCCCGCCGGCTGAGCAGGTCGCAGATACGCGTCCTACGTGTGTATCTTGCCCTCGTTATTTTTAAAAAGTCACTGCTCAAAGCGTTGAAAGAATTCCAATCGATAACAACGTATCTGTGAAATCTCATTGATCTTTTATTTTTAGTACAGGTATTACAGGCGTGCAGATTTTACTAAGGCTGACACATGTATGTTTTAAAATGTGAAATATGCAATTGTAATAAAAGAAGAGAAAGAAAAAGTTATTATGCGATGATATGATACATACTTATACAGGGTGTTCTAAAGTACGTTCATAAAAATACACGTGGCATAGAAAATATTAAATAGAACGATATAATTATCAAAATAAACTAGTAGATGACTGCATGCGAGATACAGTATGCGAGATACCGCGCGACATATCACACTCGATCATTATAAGCACTTTTGGAGTGCAATATTTTCATAAACGACAAGTTTATTACTCATCTGGCCTAATAGTATGCGATACAGTATGCGTTAAATTTCCTCCGCGATACTATATCTCGCATACTGTCAAATCTAGGTAAGTTTACGTAGAAAAATCATGACTGTTACATTGAAACTTTTAACATTCGAGAATTAATGAAAAATAATTTTGTGTTATCAACGATTGTAATTAAAGAGACGAGGGAAGCAATATTGTGTAACCATTTTACACCCTACTGGACAACGATGAGTTTTTGCTCGTTTTCATAACAGAACCTGCGAACGCGTCAGGAATGTTTGTAGAATACTTCGAATTCTCGACGTGTTCGCGTAACGATGCTTACACTAAGTGACGATGAAAGAGAAACATCATCGCAGAGTTAATTAAAAATGTTGGACAGTCGGAGTTTTAGAGTAAATAACTGCAAAATTACACAAGTCAAAATTGCGCGTTCAATTAATAATTAAATAAGACTTTCATTAATTAATGTAGTGAAATAAAGCGTGGCTATTTTAATTTTAATATAAAATGAAGGTGAATAATCCATAGCAACATTATTGTAGTTATATATCGCTATGTTATTGTTAGGGTTTAATTATTTTAACACAATAATTATGATTTGCCCCACGTTGAGGGTGCCAAATGCTACGTTAAAAACAATGCCCCACGTTCGGGTGTTTAAAATGTGCTGTTATACTAAGTCTATTAACTGCGTAGATTTATTATTGGGTTGATAATTAAGAATAATAAAATTATTGCTAACTTTTGTTGTTATGAATTTTATTATTTTGTTTTTCTCTTTCCTCAGGGTCAAAAAGGGGGATCAAAATAAATTAGATGGCAGGCAAAGAATATTAATTTTAATTAATATTTATTATAATATTAAATATTTAGATAATTGATAACAAAACAAACACTACACTATTTCAATATGAAACAAAATGAACGCTTGACAATAGAAAGCAAGTCCTATCACTAATTAACAAACTAACACTATCAATATTTAATAACAATAATTCCCTAAATTCATAATTCGCACAATTAACTCCCTAATTGAGTAGTAATTTTAGTAAATTCTACCTGGCATTCATATTCATATTCCTGGTGAATGACGGCAACTCAGTAATGTTGCCGTTGCCGATAGAATCAGTAAATTCGATTAAGTCGGCAATAATTCCAACGATTCAAAGTCCTGCTGTCCTCGATTAATCCTCTTCTATAATTGACGTTCTCGCTGAATCGTCTTTGGGGCTGAAGTTCTCGTTGAATCCTCTTGAACTCCTTTCAGCTGTTCCGTGTTGATAATGATTCCCTAGTTCACGTCGAGTGTTTACAGATGCTCGAACGCAAATAATTACTCTCCCGAAATTGATTATATCAGGGTAAACAAAACGTAAATCAAACTGTTTTTGAATAACGCGTGAATATAAATAACTATTATTCGATGATATTTGTTTCTGTACAACTGTTTTTTCTCTGCTGACCGACGTGGGATCTAGAGCGAATTTGATTGTTTATCGGCGTTCAGCCTTTTTAAAACCTCGGTAAAACAAGTGATTTCCGCTAGTTAAAATCCGCCTACGTTGATCCAAATTAGCGAGTAAATTGTCGAGTTGCTACTCAAATCACGGCAACGAATCAACAAATTATAATTATGATTATAATTATCCATATACCTGTAAACCATAATTCCAATTGTGATTTGAATCTGATATTCCAGATCCTTGTATTTTTCTGCTTCTATACGAATGTCGAACGTCTTTGTACGATGAGTTTGAATTTTCCATTGAATTTTATACATATTACCGACTCGTTACAATTATTTTACGTTAATTGTGCCCCGAATTAATTATAATTCTAGCTATACTAATACTAATTGATTACCCAAGTAATCCTATTAATATCTAAATACCCTAAATCTAATATATTCAGTATAATTATCTATAAAAAAAACCTATCTAACGTATCCTATAAAATAACAAATTAAATCTATTAAATAACATCACAATATGTATTTTAACTTATTTATTATTTGCGCTTCAAATTAATAATTAAATGGGACTTTCCTTAACTAATATACTGAAATAAAGCTGAGCTATTTTTATTTTAATATAAATTGAGGGTGAATAATAAATAGCAAAATTGTTATAGATATATATGTATACAGGGTGTCCGGAAAATACGTGTACAACGTTTGACGACAGACTCCTGACGTCAAAATAGGTCGATCTAAGCCGACTAAGTTATATCCAAAATTGTCTCGTTTAGCCGGTAAAGGGCGTCAAAAAAAAAACAAAAGTATAACAAAGTTGAAAGTATCTATTGTAAGAAACTATGTAAAACAAAAACATTACTTAAGCAAATGTGTAAAATGACCGCCATCTTGCTGAATACACTTATTAACACTCTTTAAAAAATGATATTGGACCCTATCTAATGTCTCGGGATTATTAAAATGGTTGCCTGCATTTAAAATCCGCTGCAATAAATCATCGCGTGTGTTTACCGGAGTCTTGTAAACTTCTGTTTTAATAGCGCCCCACAAAAAGAAGTCACACATATTTAACTCAGGAGAACGTGGTGGCCATTTTACTGGTGCATCATTGCCTCTTCCAATCCATCGGTTGGGATACTGATGATGTAAGTATTGCCGAACGGCAACGGAAAAATGGGGCGGGGCACCATCATGCATATACCACATTTCCCTCCGAAGTAAAATGGGCAAATTCTCCAGAAGAATTGGTAATGTGTCTTGCAAAAAATTTAAATAAATATTTCCATCTAACCTGTCTGGAATAACAATGGGACCAATAAGGTAGTGATCAATAATACCTGCCCAAATATTAATTTTAAATTGATGCTGATGATGTGCAACTTTAATGGCATGTGGATTTTCATCGGAATAAATATGTTCGTTGTGCAGATTGGTTACCCCAGATCTTGTAAAGCATGCCTCGTCAGTAAACATAATTTTTCTACAAAAATTTGGAACAAGGATTCTTTTGTTTCTAATAAATTGACAAAATGTAAGCCGCATGGGGGGATCAGTCGGTAAAAGTTCCTGGACTTTTTGTATGTGGTAAGGATGTAACAACTGTTCTCTTAAAACCTCATTGACAATCGTTTTAGGAACATTTAACTCACGTTCTAAGAGACGGGTACTGGTACTTGGTTCTTCTTCAACTCTTTCCAGAATCATCTCTTCTGTTTCCACAGTTCGAGTTGTTCGCATACGACCCTTGCCTTCAAACTTTTTCTCAAAACTGCCCGTTTCCCGAAGATGACGCTCAATATTGGCAAATGTTTGGTGGTTTGGTATTCGACGATTAGGAAACCTCTCCATGTAAACCCTAACACTCTGACGCCCATTTCCTCGACAAAACCCGTATACCAGGAGCATGTCAACTTTCTGAGAGTTTGTATAATTTTCCATTTTTAATGGTAAAATGAACTTGTAATTCAATAATGTTGATCGTATACTTGAGTAAATATTATACTTGATTAATTGTCAAATTATTAAACGTCATTGATATTAATTTTTGACGCCCTCTACCGGCTAAACGAGACAATTTTGGATATAACTAAGTCGGCTTAGATCGACCTATTTTGACGTCAGGAGTCTGTCGTCAAACGTTGTACACGTATTTTCCGGACACCCTGTATATTTAAAATGCAAATAACATGTAATTACAAAAATTAAGAAAGCATAAAAAGAAGATTTCGCCAAATTCCCTTATATGAAAAACTAACGGTGTCATTCATAAAAATTTAAGCCGCGGTTTAACGGTGGTTGAATCTTAGTAACCTTGGTAACCCTTTGAAAAACACCGCTAAATCACCGCTAAACCACGGTATAAATGTTTATGAATAACACTGTAAGTATTTTTATGGAATAAATTACCCAAAATTAGAAATAAATTTTGGTAACCATAGAAATTATTTTAGTTTAATTTCCTCTTTAGTACATGCATCAAATACTGGTTAATAAATTTTTTGATGTAATTGTAATTTAATTTTTAATTTGATGACATTGATTAGTACGTCTTACCTTGAAGAACATATTCAACATTTAAATAACCTATAATTTAGAATTTTGTTTTATCTGTGTACGTATGTTTAAGTCCAGAAATTAGAATTAAATATCGAAACCCACCACACATCACATGCGTCATAATTCTATAATTAATTAGGAATTGAACCAAAAATATACATAAAAATATAAAGCACTGCTGAGGAAGCAGTGTTTTCACGAAATTCGATATTTGCATACAAATACGTTGTTTGCACTTACAAACGATTCCTAGTATTTATTTAGTAAGAGTATCCAGAAAAAGGTTTTTTTATTTGTTTCAGTTTTATTGCGTCTCCGTGTTTAGCGAAGACTTCCTTTTACAGTAGTTTAGCTAGGAAATCGAATTTCAGTAGAACACCCAGAATTTGTTGATTCCAAGTACTTTCAATGATTGGAATATATGGAATGATTGGAAATATATTGTATCTTTTAAAATAATAATAATCATAATAATAGTAATTAATAATAATAGTAATAAGGCGGAAAGACTCCATGGGGCCGATAGCCCAATAGAGATTGTTTAAATATAGTATTTTAGATTTGATTTCAGGCTTCCATTATTGATCGGCTGATAAGAAAATTTAAAAGATGCTTCCTGAAAATAGGAATCTATAGCTTAATGAAGAAAAATTTCCTAAATTAGATTAGTTTAGAGTGATTAATGAAGCTTAAAAATATTACAATTTTAAAATGAGATTATCATGTTTTCAATATACAGGGTGGTCCACTTATCCCCGCTCGGACCATTGCTGCTAGACTACTGAAAATTTAGGAAAATATCTGATTGGAAGTTATTAGACACTTGATGTGCTACCATTTAAATTATTTTCGAGTATACAGAGTGTACCATAAATCCGGGACACAAAATTGGGTCTCTTTTTTAAATTTATCACCCTGTATATTATTTCATTTTTAGAATCTGCTTTATATGAGCTTCACAAATCATTTTTATTTTTTGATATTAGATGCAACGTTGCTAAGTTATTCACATTTTAATAAAATTTAACGAAAAATCACGGACGTGGAAAAAAATTCAACAAAACCTTATTATAAGAGACCAACGAAAGAATATGCGTATGCTAGTACTTAAGCAATGTGCGAAAACATACACAATATTTTGAGTCACGTAGAATACCCAGGGTGTTCTGAAGCAACGATACAATTTTGCTATTTTCAAATGACTAACACTTTTTTTTTCAAATGAAACACAGTGTATATAACATCATATTCTTAGTGCTCCGGGCCACCCTGTATGTAAGTGATTATTTATAGACCATATATTGTAATCTTCTAATCACAAAACTATAGTCAGGACCATATAAACTTGAGTGGCATACCTACCGCTGTTATTCGTTACTATCGATGATGGAATATACCGAGCGCGAAAGAAAATAATGTCAACTTTTCATATAGTTCCATCGAAACGATGACAAATAATGACATTTGAAAAATGTAGTAAAATTATTTGCTTGTATCCTAGGAATTATTTCAGCAATATATTAAAACATACTTGATTTGCATCTTAAACAGTGTCATTTATTAGTATCCAGCGTAAAAGTTGACATCACTTTCTTGAACTCTCTGTATTATATGGTTATGCAGTTGATTATGTGCACAAAGCAGATAAAATATAATTAGTGCACCAGCAACAAAAAGTAAAACAAAATATTTTTTCAATTCGCATTTTTAAAATGTTCAATATGTATATTGAATCTCATCATTAAAACAACACTTTAATCGAATGGGTGAATAAAATGTTTACATTTTCACTTAATTCACTATAACCATTGACAACGTAAATAAAGTTAAAAAATAGGTAAATTTGAAGTATCCTTGAAATGTTCGTTTTTACTTGACAATGTGACACATTCTTCAATTCTGATAACGAATTGGAAAAAAATCTTGTATGATACAGGTGAATAAACTATTTCCCATCTACTTTCTAATATTGATGAGATAATAGCTATTTAAGGTATAAGTGAATAAAGTCGAATTTTATCCACTCGAAAACGTGATCCCACTTGGCTTCGCCTCTTGCGCTAAACTGTTTTTTCGTGGATAAAATTCGACTTTATTCACTTATACCATAAATAGCTATTATCTCATCAATATTAGAAAATAGATGGGTTGCGCCTTTGTGACCAAGTTTATATTGTCCCGAGTATATTTAAGTTTCATCAAAACACATGAGATTTTGAACTCTGAAACTTCATAATTAATTCTCGACATTTGCTGCACGACAAAACATACAATGGAACTTCTAAACTAGGCCAGATTTTATGTAATTATGATATATTATTTATTGTTTGTGAAGTTGAATACATTTTCTGCATGTGTAATCACAAAATGAGTTGAAAATGGCCTTGTTTTCTTATTATTATTGTTACTTATTGCTCGTCGATTGAGTAGCAGTTTTAGGTACTGATATTGTTGAATTATTTGCTATTATTATTATAATTATTGCTATTTATTGCTCGTTGATTGCGTATTGCTATTCACAGGAAGTTATTATTGAGATTCCAGAATTACTTATTGAATTTGCTGCACGATAAGCCGCGAAAATGGGTCGAAAACTGGGCCGGCACGTACAAAATTAGCATACTGAATTAGATAGCAGCGTATTCAATGATTGCTCCTTTTGGGTCATCAGCTGTAAATGTGGCAAATGATTAGGAGTGAAAGGGATTCGCTGGAAGGGTTTAATACGGTTGTAAACAAATTTAAATAGTCAATAATTAACATGATATAAGTAATTAAGCATATACAGGGTGTCCCAGTGGTAATGTATAATGCGGTATATATGACAAGAGCTACGAGGTCGGTTAAAATAGACAAAAGTTGCTGGTTTTTAAGGACAAGCCAAAGCCATCTTATACAATGATGTATCGCGCAATTTATTTTGAAAAATAATTCAGAAAACAATAATTTAAGATTAACGTATGTCCGAATAAAAAACAAGATTAAGTAAAACTTTCCAGATATGAAATAATAATAAGCTGGAAACTTCACTAAAAAAATTGAAGTATAAATTTAAAACATTTTGTTTTTTTGTACTACTATTATTTTTCAATTATCATTTATTCACACAAAGGAAAGCACAAAGTAAAGTGGATGGATTTGCTAGAAATATTAGAAATTCGCAAAGCAGTCATTATAGGAGACAACATTATGAATGAACAATTGATGTTTGACAATACACCTTTATTGAATTGTGTTAGTTGTTAAATTTATTTTAATGCATTTATTATTACTATGTCATTAAGCACTGTTTGTGTATATATTGCACTGTTTGAATATTTTAATTTAGTTTACACTCTTGAGAATGGCTGAGAGGCCGAAACAATTGTAGAGTTCTTTTCTATATATATTGTGAAACGTCAACCTAGTGTTCTATTATTCCTATACTAATATGTTTCACCATGTGGTAACCACTCACACATCCAATTTAATATCAATTATTTATTTAATTTTTCGTAAATAGTAAGATCAATGTTAAACCAAGAGCGACGATAGTAGAAGAAAGACAGCCAGGCTTGTTAGGCCATATATACATAGGCTAGAAGAGGAAAGAATGACGAAACAAATATACAAAGTTGAGGTAGAAAGACGAAACAGAGTGGGGAGAGTGCCTGGTGTGCGAAACAGCTGGAAAACGACAAATCGAATAGAGAAACAAAAACACCTGGTATAATACAGAATTAGATGAAAAGCCAAACTAAGAGAACAGACAATAATGAACTACAGATACAGGGTGATCTATGAGGTGACAAACTATGACAGATCAAAAATGTTTGTAACTTCTTAACTAAGATGAATTGGACCTATGCCTGTGGTCCGTTTTTTTAAATCCACTACGTGTTCCTTTATGTTGGTCAAAACAAAAGTCACTACAAAAGTGTCTACGTATTCAACCGTAACCTAGTTTTCGAAAACACTAATGGCACTAACAGAGTTGCCTCTAATACTTTCGAGAGAAATGGCGACGTTTGTGGATCTTTAAAAAAACTATAATATGGTCATATAACTTTTTTCTCTGAGAATTACACCTTTCATCTGCCAAAGTTTATCACCGACTTTATAGATCATTAGTACATACATTTTAAATATCCGACATTCAAAGGTAAAAGACCAAAATATTAAATGAACACATAAGTGGTATTGTGTGTTTCTTTTATCAGAACCAGGGAAAGAACGAAACGAAAAGATTAACGAACTAAACCGTGACTCACCCTATATATTAATCCCAGAACAAACAGATCATATTGTAGAACGTAGTAGCGTTCCAAACATAATGGCAATACAGTTACATGTCGATAGCGACCATCAACAGGAAACATCCTCATTTGGGATGCATTACACGGCAACAACTGGTATTTTTCGTAACCTTGCCTAGAGCGCATGGACGATGGTAAATATTTGATGTACCGAAAATAGACACAGTGCACTGCTTTCACCTGTCGACGCAGAAATTAAATATTTTTTTGCACTTCTACCTCCTGGAATAGCTAAAAAACGTTGCGGTGATTAAAACGGCGATGATTAAAGCCTTTGGGGTTCTAGCCTTTGCAGCGACGCACTGAAAATGGGGAAAATTGCAATTTATATGTGGCGCTTCAAACGGCCCACACGTTAATGAGTTGCTGGGCGTAACAAATGCTTCATCACATGGGAAATCAAAGAAGTGTTTTTTCGATTCACAGCGCATATTTTTTCACCGTGGGAATTTAACGATGTTTGAAATTGTGTTCGTTCTGTTAGCTTATGCTTTAAATCGTGTGCATGTTTGAATATTTTGGGATAACTTGTAATTATCCTTATACTATTAAAATCCTGTTCAAAAATAGAAATAGAAAAAAATAAAAATAGAAAATAGAATAGAAAACTAAGATAGAAGCCGTAATAACATAGTAGACGACAATTAAATGTTCAAGATTATAAAACTTTCTTACCACAGAATAGATTCAGTATAGCAATCCTGCATCTTGAACACAGTTTACAAGCTGTGATGCCCATCGAAGTTTCTTTCAAGTTCATCCCAGTCATAACCAATGGTCACTAAACCTCTAATGATTTATTACGCACATCACTATTCAACGTTATAATCAACCTGCAGTCCATTTTCCATGCTTGCACTGAACACAGTAAACAGGAGAATAAAGTATATTCTTCCAGTTTGCAAAGATTTACGTTGTAAACAAGTCAAGCCACGCGCTCACAGTTACTGTGCAGCACAATGTGTGCGAAAACTTGGCCGTAATTCTCGAATCTACATACATTAACATTTTATCAGGAGATATTTAGGTTTTCACAAATAACTGATAAGAGCTGTAACTGTGCTATATTTAATTAATGAAAGACAATCGTATTATTACACGAATGCAGTGTGGCTATGGGAATATTAATTTCGGTAGAATTAATTCAGTGTTATCAGCTATGATTCATCAAGGATTATGGAAACTGGATTTGGCCTATAATTTAATATAATATGGTGATGTTATATAACATTAATCATATCAAAAGTTTATAGCCGATCTAGAATTATGAATGTGTATGAGTTTTGAGAGCTTATATGTGATTAATTATTAAAAAAAGAAACGTTATTCACAAATCAATTGCAAAAGTCGCATAACAAAAATAATCAAAAAACCTTTATTTTCACGTTTCTCGCTAAAACTGTTGAACCGTGTGGCACAATGGCACAACTCTCTTTCGGGATGAATCCCCATATGGGGTGCTCATTTTGAGTGCTTTGCCATCTATTTATTTTTTATATGTATCTAAATCATTGCTTGCTTGATTCAAAATTCCGATATAATAAAATGGAAATTTATGACATTTATTTATATTTATTTTCATTAAACGCATTTATGACATTAAATATTTTATTATTGTTCTTTCATTTGTAACATCTTAAAATGATATTATCATTAGATTCAGATTATTTTTTACATCTAATAGCATAGCATTTAAAAATAGATAATGCCGATTAAAAAATAAATTGGGTTTGTATACCGGTAACCTTACGTTTTTTTTAAATTCGTCCGAAAGAAATATAAATGTCACCAAATAACTTTTGTTAAAATATTTTTTCAGAAAATAATTATTTTAGGTTTCAAAGATAGGGTTCATTCCCTTCCAATAATTTTCTTCATTTTCCTTCTTTGCCTGCATTTTCTCGTCCGGTATACTTATAATAAGTAAAAGTTTAAGTACTTTTAGTAACTTACCTATGTTTGTATCGTTTGAGCAACACAATAACTGCAAATTTAAATCACTTCAAACACAACAGCAACAAATACAAATAATTTATTTTGCTTTCTCACTATTCATTCCCTTTTCTGAGCGCGTTTTGCAGTGTCTGATAGAAAACTGTAATGCACACTGATGTCGCATGAATCCCCTTTGGACACTGCGATTCCACCCCCGCAGACGGATCACTGGGGGCTGCTTCGTCACGGGTCAACCCCAAGTATTAGTCATCCTCGTACGTGATTCAATTGAAAAATGGGAAGAATAACCAGGAACTTGCAGTGCAATCGCGCACATGTTTATTACGTAAGAGCCGATTGTTTCGGTTGGGCATTGTCTTGTAGGCTTCCTTGCGATAAATCGATAATTAATGCGTAATGTTAGAGCAAGTGATTCAGAATACATTAGTGAGGTGGCAAGATATAGGCCATAACAAACTTATTTTATAATTTGAATTAATACTCAGCTGCAGATATTAAGCCGCAGATTATAAATATTCACCAAGATTGCGACTTCACCGTTAGGTTAGCTAATGTAAATGACCTTGAAACTATATTTACTATAAAAACCATGTAGTTCGCTAGTTCTCAGTTCTCAGACATAAAAAAAAGAGTGGCGCCCAAATTCTATTGTATATAAGTATATATCGCACTTCACTTCGAAACGTGACACTAACGCAAATGACCTTGAAGCTACGTTTACTATAAAACTCATGTGTCGCTAGTTCTAAGTACTCAAACTCAATGAAATACTCAGTGGCGCCCAAATTCGATTGTACATAAGTATATATCGCATGTCACTTGAAAAAGTGACATAACATCAAAACTCAAAAGTTTGCCGGTTTGCAAGTTTGAGTGAATACATTACACAGGCCGGCATGATTTTTGGTGTTTTGAATTTGATAAGTGTCCTTAGCTAATACGGGTACGTTGATTCTGAAGGTTTGAGCTCATCACGTCAAGATTTTTCACAAAATTAAAAAAAAACTTGTGAGATATTTTTTACTAGAGCAAAGAAGTACCTTTATGATATTACCTAAATTGCATTAAAATTATTTCTTTAAAATACTTGATACATCGATAGAAAATGTTTTAGTATAATATTATGTTTATTTAATTTCAATGACAACTCTGTTTCATTTTCGCATCTGCCAAGGTCAACTTCATGACATCGGCAGTTGTTTATGAAATAGTTAGTAGCGTCAGTTGTTTGTAGCATCGAGTTGTGTTTTGTTTTCCGAGTGTTTAGTGCGTCATAATATCATCAAGAAAGTGCAAAAATTGTCTTGATATATTTTGTTACGTGTGTGGTGATTTAACGATAGCAAAGCATCAACGAAACATAACCGAATTTATCAAGAAAGCTTATCACGCTTACTTCGGTGTAAAACTTAGTGATCAGGACAAACCTTGGGCTCCACACAAAGTGTGCTTTTAGAGTGTCAAGCTACTGAGAAAATGGACAAAACGTAGCTCTTTACCCTTTGGCATTCCTATGGTATGGAGGGAACAAAAAAATCATGGAGACGACTGTAACTTTTTCTCCTGCGATGTCAAGGGTTTCAATTCGAAAAATAAACATACTATTCAGTATCCTGATTTACCGTCTGCTACACGACCTGTATCTCATGGATCAGGAATTCCCATTCCTCCACCTTTTCTTCACAGCATCCAACAGCAAACATCAGATGAAAGTTCAAACGAAAAAACCGAAGAAGACGAATTCAATCCTTATATAGACCAACCTCAACAGTTTATCCAAGCTGAACTAAATGACTTAAATAGAGACTTGGGCCTATCGAAAGATGCTGCACAAATCTTAGGATCACGACCGAAAGGCAAAAGTCTGTTGGCTCCAGGAACCACATTTTCGTGGTATAGGCATCGTGAAGAAGAGTTCGCGGAATATTTCTCTCAAGAGGGTTCACTGGTGTATTGTAATAATATTCCTGAAGTAGTCATGAAACTGGGAGCTGACAATTACGATTCCACATCATGGAAGTTATTTATTGATTCTTCTAAGAGAAGTCTGAAGGGTGTCTTGTTGCACAATGGTAATACTTATGCCTCGGTGCCTGTTGCTCACTCCGTGCATCTCAAAGAAACGTATGAGAATCTTGAGCTGTTGCTAAATACAATAAATATAACGAATATTGTTGGCAACTCTGTGAAGACCTCAAAATAATATCCATGCTTTTGTATCGAAGCATCCATGTTTTTTGTGCGAGTGGGACAGTCGAGCACGAAATTTCCATTACGTTAAGAAAGAATGGCCGCTCAGAGAAAGACTTGTACCGGGACAAAACAATGTGCTGCATGATGCATTAGTTGACCCAAAATTAGTTCTTTTGCCTCCCCTTTACATAAAGTTAAGGTTGATGAAGCAGTTTGTCAAAGCTTTAAATAAACAAGGTGACTGCTTCAAATACCTGTGCGACAATTTTCCTGCACTTTCTGAAGCTAAACTTAAAGGAGGTTTTTTTTTTGCCCCTGAAATTCGAACCTTAGAATCGGACAGATTGTTCCAGAATACAATGACTCAGGATGAATTTGAAGCATGGAGTTCTTTCGTAGAAGTCATAGACGGTTTCCTTGCAAACAACAAGTCTCTAAACTACAAAGAAATTGTAGCCAACATGGTCGAAAATTATAAAAAACTGGGATGCAATATGAGCGTCAAACTTCATTTTCTGAATTCCCACGTTGACTCTTTTCCCGAAAATCTTGGAGCTGTCAGCGAGGAACAGGGAGAGACGGTCCATCAAGACATAACGGCGATGGAGAGACGTTACCAAGGAAGATGGGATATAAGAATGATGGCTGTTTACTGCTGGACCTTGAAGAGGGACTCGCTCACAAAAATCCACAAAAAGAAAACTACAAAACGCAGTTTTGATGGAAAAAGACAACGACTTTATTAAAAAAAAAACAACAATTGTCTAACGTAGATTATACTGCAATGTTTTATTTAATGAACAACTCAATTTTGCAGGGTGATTTTCAAGTAAATATAGTTTCAATAAATATTTTCTCAATATTTTTAGCAGTTTCTATGAAAAATTTCAAACACACTTTTCCTGAAAACCTGACGTGGTGAAAAAAAAAAACTAAGCACAGATTCGTGATCAGCACACCCCATTTACTATAGGACACCTATTAAACTTGAAACACTTTTTCATGAAAAAAAATAAATGTAGGCCTGTGTGTACAGATATAATACAAATAAATTCTAATATAGTTTTTATGTTCACCTACAAAATTGTGATTGAAACCATTGAAAATATCTAAATATAATCCTTCTTTTTGGTCTCTCAAATTCCAATTTTCGAGTCGTCACACTTTACCAAATGGCGTGCAATATCTATATATTTCATTATTGAGCACTTTATTACTTTTAAGATCTATATCTATTAATAGTGAAACTGAGGACATTAGGTTTATTAAATCAGCTTAGGTTAGCATTATTAGGACATATTACGATATTACACTTATTTTTTGTTTTATTTGCATGAAGTTTCATCTCCACAAATTATCGACATTTTACGTACGTTACATGAATATTTAATATAGCAGCAAATTATTTCTCCATACATTTTCTTGATAATTCGTAGTTTATAAATATTTAAGTGCACGTTTTTCTTTTTATGAAATTACTTGAATATTGCAAGCGGCATAGCAAGATCGATTATGATGCGCTCTGTTGAAAATATATTTTCCCTCTTTCGTCATTCACAATTGCCCGAAAGCGAAATCCGTCGTGTGCATTGCCCTGGAGTTTCGGCGAACGAAGGCAATAAAATATTTGATGGAATCTGAATGCATAAAGGGATTATAAATATAATATCGGGGTAGGAGCACTGGATGCCTATTTTTGCCGAAGGGCTTATTGTTGCTGAATCGAGATTTTACAGAACTGATGCACTATGCGTGAATTTAATATTGTTGATGCTTTGAATATTGATACTGATATTCAACTTTTTGATTTTGCATGAATTTATTAATGATACAATGAATAAATTGAAGTTTCTCATAACAATAAAATATGTAACATGTAACAAAAAATTACGTATGTCTGAATTACTTATCTGCTTAATTTGTCAAAGTGAACGATCACTTCTGGAAAAGTTTCTAGGAAATCTTCAAATGCATTACATGTCGAATAAACCCACTGCCTGTAAATTTTTACACCGTTTCTAAAATACATTTCCAACATGCAGCGCTTTTGGTGGTCGATAAAAGTCGTTACGTTTAGATTAATAAAATTTCCATGCACAAATTCGAACTCTGACAAATCTGTCAGACTAACAACTGTAATCTAAGAGATACATTTAACATCTATGCTTTTTTTTTCATGGCAACTTTGATGAACGTTCTTTTGAATCACTCGATATAATATGCTGCTAAAGCTAAATGAATCGTTTATTTCAGAAACTGGTCAAGAGCACCTTTTCAAATTGTTGGGAAAATTTTCTAGTATTAGTTTTCTAAGATGCTGCCTGTAATTAAATTATAATATTTCTCCCTTAATTCTAAAAAAATATTTAAAATATTGCAGTTGAATCGTTTCTGCAATAAAATACGATTTTAATATAGAAACATATATTTTTATAAGTTATAAATTATCCTATATTTCGACTTCGTCTCGATTTATCAAATTTTTTCTCGATTCTGTTTTTAACGCACTTACCAACCTAATAGTGTAATATACTATAAGAATGGTGACGACAAACAATTGGCAATACTGCAAACATAAATTGAACTGAAATGAGGTAGCAGATAATGACTGAATACTATAATTAATGTCATTCTATATTTCGAAGATATTCGAGTTAAATTTGGTATTTGCGGGGATTCATCTTAAACAAAATGCGTGGCTGTAAAATACTTATACTTTTAATTAGTGTGTACCAATTATTGTTATTTAAAGTCAAGCAAAAATCGAAGAAAAAAATAATAATAACAATAATAATCTTACATCTCCGCAAACTGTGGGTTAAATTGTTGCTGTCTTAATAGGAATTTTAAATGTTATATTAATGTGTACCGATTATTGTTAATTAAAGTCAAGCAAAAATCGAAGAGAAACATAATAATAACAATAATAATCTTACATCTCCGCAAACTGTGGGTTAAATTTTTGCTGTCTTAATAGGAATTTTAAATGTTATAAAAATATCGCTTACCATTTTTGAGTTTGCAGTTGGAGATGAGCTCATTCATAAGGTCCTTATTTTTCTGAAAACCACAACAACACATTACGACGTTATCTGAGTGCAGCTTCGATGCACAATTCACGTAACTGCCATTCATACGTTGCTAATGCGACAAATTGTAGGTCGCAGACATTGGCAACTGCACTAATTATTTTCGTCCTCGGCTAATTGGCAACGTAATTAAACGCTTATTGCACACGACAAAACACATTTCAGAAATCGTCGCATGAAATTAGGCACACATTTCCATCAATACGTTTTTTTATGTTTTATGTTTTATGAGTATGGGTTCAAATATTACGTATTTCGTTCTCCATAACGTTATTAACATCTTTGGTTCTCTTGCTTTATTTCAAAAATTTCAAGCAAAATTTCGATGACGAATAAAAATGTATATAACAAGTTCGTATCGTAAAATGTTATTGGGTACAAAATAGTTTCTAAATACGATACGTGTTTCTGCAGTAAAGCAAGTATTGCTAATTTCCTTCTACACGATGGTACATCATGGATTCTATACTTTATGCAACATATCTATAACGATTATAAAATAAAATTAGCAACGGTGCTAGAGTTTTCATTAAAGAAAAGTAATGAGCTAATATTTATATTGGAAATGTCTGCAAAAGTATTACTAGTAAAGTAATACTAAAGTAATAATAAAGTAAAAATAAATAAAATAGTGTTACGAATATTATATAATTCGTATATCAATGCAGGTATTCTTTAAGTTTATCTGTAATAAATGCCCAATTATTCCTTTTCATTGCTATACATTATAAATAATCAATTTTCTTGTTTAACGCAAAATATTGGTGAAGATTAGAAATTTTTACGGAAGATCTTCATTGTCACAAATTTTAATTAATAATTTGTTAACAAAAGTATTTTCTATGTATATGATTCCATTTTCAATGGAGAAATCAAGATCGGTATTGCTACATGGAACTTAAGAGGAACAACCCACCTTGGAGCACTAAAAATATTGGTTAATGAACAAAAAAAGCTAATGTGAGCATAGTGGCGTTGCAAGAAAGAAATCAGAAAGGAGAGAGAATAACAAAAATAGATAAACACATTCTCTGTAATAGTGGAGGACAATGTGGATTGGGCACAGGTTTTCTAATAGACAACAAATACAAGGATGCAATTATTACTTTTAAAGCGGTTTCCGAAATAATGTGTTACCTAAGAATAAGAGGGAAATGCTCAAACATAAGTATATTAAATATACATGCACCGACGGAGGAAAAGAGTGACGACGAAAAAGAAATCAATTATGAAGCTTTAGAAGAAGAACTAGAAAAAATCCTTAAGCATGACATTAAGCTAGCAAAAGGAGATTGCAACGCGAAAATAGGAAGAGAAAATATGTTTAAGCCAGTAATAGGCAAGTTTAGTAAACATGAAGAAACAAATGTGAATGGTATGAGGCTAATAGAGTTTGCGGCTATGAACCAAATGGTGATAAAAATTACGTTTTTTCGGAAAAAAGATATATACAAAGGCACGTGGCTACCACCAAACGGCATGTACACAAACCAAATAGATCATGTGCTAATAGAGGAGAAACATGCAGCGCTCATACAAGACATCAGAAGCATGAAAGGTCCAAATATAGACTCTGATCATTTTATGATCAGGATAATACTCAAAATGAATGCGCATACTGGAAATAAAACAAACAAACAGGGAAGAAAACGGAAACAGATAAAGTGGAATCGAAAAACTATCCAAGAATATGCTGAGAGGGTTGAGAAACAATACGAAACTTTAGACAATACGCGGACTAAGACTGAGGAAAGATGGAAGAAAATGCAGAGTGTGATACAGGAGTCAAATTGATAGAATATGCATAAACGAAGAAAAAGAAGAAATGGTACGATGCGGAATGCGAAAATTTAGTCAAACAAAAGAACAACGCGAGACAATATGGCTGCAGAAAAACCCACAAGCTAACAAACAAATTTATAAAGATCTTAGATGCCAACAAAAATAAGTGTGCAGAAGAAAGAAAAGAGAAGACAACGAAGAGAGAATAGAACAAATAGAGGAGCATTACAGACACAAAGAAATTTGAAACTTGTACCAAAAAGTAAAGAGAGAAAAAACAGGATACACAACAAAACCCATATACGTCAGAAATAAAGCCGGGGAACTGACGGGAGAGCTGGAAGAGAAATTAAAGATATGGGAAGAGTACTTTGTAGATTTATTAAATGTAGAAACGAAACTTTCTGAAAATAACGAAGATAGAAATACGGAAGCGAGAAATGTAGCTGAAGTGCAAGAACCCACAGAACTGGAAGTCAGAGAAGTGCTAACTAACCTTAAAAACAACAAAAGTTCCGGGGACAATGAAATAACTGCAGAAATGCTAAAAAACGGGGGCCCAAGACTTCGAGAACAAATTTATGAATTAATTAAGACGGTGTGGAAGGAAGAAAAAATGCCGCCAGACTGGGGAAAAGCAGTAATACACCCAATATTCAAAAAAGGAGACCCAAAGGAGTGCAAAAATTACCGAGGAATTGCTTCATTGGATGTGAAATACAAGATATTTCACTTTCAACAGCTCACTCAGAAAAGATAACTGACGAATACCAATGCGGATTTAAACCTAATAGATCTGTAACCGATCAAATTTTTACTCTTAAAGAAATACAGAGAAACTGCTACGAGTATAAGATTCTTCTATTTGTACTATTCATAGATTTCAAACAAGCATATGATTCTGTAAACCGTCAAGAAATGTACAGAGCATTGAGAATATTGAAAGTACTGGAAAAATATAGTGAAACTGGTTGAAATGACTCTTAGAGACACAACAAACACAATTAGTGTGGAAGGCACGCAAACAAATACTTTCAGGATCAACAATGGGCTGAGACAAGGAGATCCATTATCATGTTTGCTGTTCAATTTGATGCTGGAAATAGTTATAAGAAGAGGGGACCTAAATAGAAATAAATTGATAGATATACGGTGAAGAGCATCAGTGCATAGCTTCTGCAGATGAGTTATCAGTTATTGCAAAATCTAGAAAAGAGTTGATCAGAACAGTCAGAAAACTAGAAAAGGAAGCAAACATTTTAGGATTACACATAAATCAAGAGAAGACAAATTACATGATGTTAGGAAATACAGGAGAAACTGAAAGTGAACTAACAGTCGAATGTAATGGGAAAGTGTACAATTTTGACTACGTGAATAAGTTCACATTTCTTGGTGTGACCATTAATGAAAAAGGAATAGAGGAATAAGAGATATCAAAACAGAATAAAGTTATTGGAATCCTCCACCATTTAATCCGATCTAAAAGTATGTCGAAGGCTCTAAAGTTAAGGTTATATAAATCGGCGATGAGACCGGTTGTAATGTACTCCAGTGAAACTTGGGTCTTGAACACCAAGGAAAAATCGATGCTGGAGAGATGGGAGCGGAAAGTGCTGAGGAAGATTTTCGGGGGGATACAGTATTGTGAAATGTGGAGACGGAGAACGAATGAAGAAATAAAACAGCTGTTCGATAGCCCTGGAACAATAAACTTGACAACGACCCAAAGAATCAGGTGCATAGGACACTTGGAAAGAATGGATCATGAAAGGGTACCAAATATGGCATTGAGAAACTCACCGATAGGGAAGAAACGAAGAGGAAGACCCAAAGTAAGATGGCTCGACTCGGTGATGGAAGACCTAAAGCTTTTGGACGTGGAAAATTGGATAACTATGGCTCAAACACGGACTGTCTGGCGAAGTACTATGTAGTGCATTTATATATTTTTTATTTATGATTCCATTTTATTTTATCAAAAAATTCACTGATTCTAAATATTGGTTGTTTACGTATTAATTTCGATATTATTTATTTTTATTTATACATTTGATACACTTGATACATTTCATTATAATTTCCGTATATCTGCTAGTAAGCAATATTCACTAATTTATTTAATGATGCCTATTTTAAGTGCCGTTGACTAAGCACATTTATGTTCCTGTGACTAATTACCGTCTCTATTGTGATGTGTGGACGCGCTAGAAGACAATCTATCGCACATTGCTTCAAGTTGGTTTGCTACACCCCTATAGGTTTCATTAATATTTTTTAGTAGGTTGGGGTTTGTTTATTTAACAATGTCCTTAGTCAACTGCTGTGGCTAATTACCGTTGACAAGAATCAATTTACATCACACGAAATTTTGTCTTGATGGATTATGCTCTATTAGTTTCTTCAACATCATTATTATTTGTAAAGGACATTTTAATTTCGGCTTCGTTTAATTGCCAATATCAAATAATTTTCTATCTAATTAAGTTAGCAATTTCTCTTGGAACTTATCGTGTTTGATTGTTTGATTTGTTGCTTTTATCGTTCAGATTTGGTATCGACTGCCTGGGGGTAATTGCCTCACCTCCCATATCAGCTTGAAGTCTGGCTGCTCCACCCTGAGGAGTTCACAGGTCGTCTGGGTCACCACTGTTGTGTCACGTGGCAGATCCTGAAGGATCGACTCGCCGAACGTCGCCCCCACCCCGAGGGTGCACAGAGTCACGGGCACCTGTAAACAGAGGGTGATTATGTTCATTGCAGGAATTAGGGCGCTTGTAGGGCAAGGTGACAGCCTTAATTGGACAGGAGGAGATGATTAGAGACACCTGCACCAGAATTTATTTAACACGAGAATATGCTAATATAATAATAGTAACGATAATAATAATAATGCAGTTAGTTATAATAGCATATTTGAATAATTATAACAATATATAATTAGTTTGATAATTCAAATAATAATGATAAAGAAAAATATACCATTTGGGCATATCTAAGTTATTCAGATAAATAGGACACATATAGTTGGAAAACTCATCAATATATTGTCGGTGTTCTGGCAATACATGTACGTATGGTGTACAGAATGTTCCTATAATCTTAAATAAGCGATTTTTCGTACCTGTTTAACTTTTAAAATGTGTCTACTGAAAAGTGACCTTATTGGACTTGGTGACATTTGCCAGAACACCGACGATATATTTAAACAAATGTCCAGGATAATACTGAAAAGAATGGTAATTATATTAAAAATATAATTTATGAAGGTTGTGTTGAATATAGATAATAATCTTGACAATATATTAACTATTAATCCCTGGTGAAATTTATTCCGATAGAAATAATAGTCAGCAACAGTTTCTTAAATTAATAATATTAATAATGATAATAATATTGATACTAAATATACGATTTTTTTAGAGCAGTATTTCTATTAGTAGAATCTATCAATTTACATCTCCTATACCCTTTCGGGTGTGAGATTCATGCCACCATGAAATTATGTCTACAAAGTTTTTCAATTCCTTTCTATTTGTAGCCTTTTTCCTTGCTTCTTGTTGATCGAAGTCGTTTCTTATTAGGATCTCTTCTATGTTGTTTTCCCATCTTTTCCTTGCTATTCCTCTTTCCTTCTTTTTCTTTTCGTGTTTTGATGTCCATACTATTTTTGTTTGTCTGTCTTCTGGCATTCTTATCAGGTGCCCGAACCATCCTACTTGTCGTTTCTGTATTAATTTTTGCACACTTTGTATTTGTAGGTTTTCCCTTATCTGTTCGTTTCTTACTCTGTCTAATATCGTGACTCCTTCAACTTTTTTTAAGTATCTCATTTCGGTTGCTTGTATTTTGTTCATTGTCTCTTCATTTGTTGTCCAGGTTTCGCTTCCATATAAGAGTGTTGGTCTATAAATTGTCTTGAAGAGTGCAATTTCGTGTTTTTGGAGTTTTTTCTATTGTTTAGAATGTACTTGTTCATTTCATCGTAGGTTTTATTTGCGGTCATGATTCTGATATTTATTTTGTTTTCCATGGTTCCTTTATTATGTATTATTGTACCTAAATATTTGAAGGTTTCAACTTGTTCTATCCTTTTCAAATTTATTAGTATTTTTGCTATTGTTTCCTCTTTTGCTACTACCATTACTTTTGTTTTATTTATATTAATTATCATGTTGTATTTGTTCAGTTCCTCCTCCCATATGCTTATATTGTGTTGAAGGTCTTCTTCGCTTTTGGCTAGCATGACTAAGTCATCAGCAAAAGCACATACTGCTATCACTATTCTTTTAATTTTATAGTACCCTATTTCTACCTTCTTGATGTCATCCTTATTTTTTTTATTATGTTGTCTAGGAATATAATAAAGAACAGAGGGCTTAAAGTGCCCCCTTGTCGAAGGCCTTGTATGATTGTAAAATTCTCATATGTTGAATTATTTGTCCATACGTAGTTTTCTGTGGTTTCATACATACTCTTGATTGCTTTTATTAAATGCACTTTTATCTTCATTTCTTCAAGTATTTCCTACACTTTGGCTCTTGTGACTCTATCAAATGCATTTTCTAAGTGAACGAATATCATGTGTAGTTTGTTGTTTTCTCTTAATATTTTTTCTGTCATCTTTTTAATTGTGAAGATATGGTCTTGTGACGAATGTCCTTTCATGAATCCCGTTTGTGACTTTTCCATTGTTTTTTCAATTTCCTTTCTTAGTTTGTTCTCTAGTATTGATTCATACAGTTTTGCCGCTGTGCACAGCAGGGAAAAATAATAATAATTATTATTATATTATTTATATTAATTAATTTATATTAGGTATATTAATTAAAAATAATAATACGAATAATAATTATATTTAATATGGTTCATTATATTCATAGTAACTAATGACTTGTCTCATGTGCAACAATTGTGACTGATGGAATAGTTAAGAATATATTCGAAAATACATCATAATAATAATGATAAGTATAATGTAATAATACTGTAGCTGATGATGATAAAATATATGTCATGTAAGACAGTATCTGTAACTTGTGCATACAGGATAATATTAAATGATTTTAGATGAATTGCTCGAAAAATTATATTTAATATAGTTGATTATGATGACAGTAATAAATTAAATGTGTAATTAATTGTGATAGATAGAATAGTTAGAAATACAATCGAAAATAAATCATAATCACAATAATTGTGACAATAATGTAATGATTATGAAGCTGAAGTGACGATTGTTGTTGTAAAATCTATTGACAACAATATCTGAAACTTAAGCAAACTGAATAAGATTAAAAAAAAAATGACATTAGGTGCATTGTACAAAGAGAATTTCTCAAAAACAAATTGCTCGAATTACAAGTTCCTCGAAAACACAATAAACTCGAATGTAAATTGCTCAAAATATATAACCGAATACAACCAAATATAACCTAACCTACCCTAATCTAACCTGTCATGATTATTATCCATATTCAATACAACCTTCATTAATTATATTTTCAATATTATTACCATTATTTTCAGTATTATCCTGGTTATTTGTTTAAAAATATATCGATGAGTTTTCCTACTATGTGTACTATTTATCTGAATAACTTTGATATGAACCTAACCTAGCCTAACATAATATTTTGAAGGAAGTTGTATTTCGAGCACAATCGAGGAATTATGTTTTTAAACAATATTTTCCAGCAATTGCATTCGAGGTATTTACCAGATGCTGTATTCTGACAGAGATATAAATCTGGCATTGCTGACTACTTCATTTATAAAATGAATTTAGATTAATTGCCTGAAGAATTATATTTAATGTGGTTGACTATGATGATAGTAACAAATTAAATGTGTAATTAATTGTGAAATATGGAATAGTTAGAAATACAATCGAAAATAAATCATAATCATAATAATGATGACAATAATTATGAAGCTGAAGTGATGATTGCTGTTGGTAAATTAATTCTAAACAATATCTGTAACTTGAGAAAACTGAATAAGATTAAAAAAATATGATATTGGGTGCATGGCACAGAGAGAATTTTTCAAAAACAAATTGCTCGAATTACAAGTTCCTCAAAACACAATAAACTCGAATATAAATTGCTCAAAATATATAACCTAATACAATCTAATATAACCTAATATAAGCTAACCTAACCTAACCTAACCTAACCATCACTATCAGAATACGTAAACATATTTTTAAATGTATACTAATAGTAACAAATTCACAATATCAATGATAATATTAATTAAGATGTCATCAAACACAAGTGATAATAATTACAGATGAAAATTAAGCTTATATTAAAGTTAACTCTACAACAATTTCAGAAACTCATTGACATTCCACGCAATATTTAATTATGGTATCTTAGAAACTTTTGTAATTTTATTGCATGTAAAGTTGCTGTTACTTCAATAATTAATCCTGTGAAGTGCTTCACATATGACTGAATATATTATCACGTCGGCGAAATATAAATAATCTTTGTGGGAGTGGGTTTATAAATTAACTTAATCCGGATTATAACAAAATATGATAAACCCTTTGAAATACTACTTAATTTTAAGTCACAATAGCTAAGGTACAATATATAATATATACAGAAATATATATATATATATATATATATATATATACAGGAAAGATATACAGAGTTGGTCATATGAGATAAAAGTTTCTCATTTTTGTGCCTTTCAATATACTGAAACGCAATCCGGGATATATTGCACAGTTCCTGAAATATCGTTGAAAAACTGAAAGTGCACTTTCCCTTTCCTTTCATAACTTTTTTACTTTTGAAGGAAATTTTACGAAACTTAGCACTCTTACATTTTTCGACGTCAGTTTTCTGATCACAGTACCAAACATTTTCTGCGCCAACTTGATGCCAAAATTTTCATAGTCAACTTTTGATTTTCTTATGGCCACAATATTGGATTTCAATGGCAATCAAAAGAGCGAAAAATTCCGAAAAATTTCAACCATGTATAACACATGAGTAATCAGACATAATTTACTACCAAAATTCGATAATTTAAAAATTTGCTGCAAAAATCAAACTGCTGTGGACTGCTCTAAAAATCAAGTTGCCATGGAATAACATATTTCACATTTCTTCATACAAAGAAAATTACTTCTGAGTAATTTTATATTGAAAGGCACAAAAATGAGAAACTTTTATCCCATATGACCAACTCTGTATGTATTTCCGTTTAATAGATCCTAATGGTGGGCATCGTAAAAGTGACCATCCTGTATGACTTTTACTTGAATTTCAATTTCTTTTTGAGTAAAGACAAATTTTAATAATACATGCACAATATAATTTGCTTAATAATGTTTGTGCATACCTACTCATTTTTCCACAATATTGCGCAAAAAAATTGCACTCATAGGTTTTGTTCTAAAATTTCAGTTCATCTCCAGTTATAACAATCTCAGAAACGGCGTGAAATTCTACTATGTTACAATTTTAATGAAATAATTGTTCTATAAGAATTGTGTCATGAGAAAGTCAGAATCTAATAGTGTATAATGTGGTAATAAATGAATTTACTTTGAAAATAAGTATTTTTTTGCAGCTCCAGTCAAATAAAATCTTTATGTTATGCATCAAAGCACTGTGAAGTTGATTATTATGATTGGTGGTTAATAAATTGTACTGTTTTTACCATCATCATCACCATCATCACTGATTTCATGATCATCTGTTTTTACCAAGGTAACAAAAATGTTCATCCGAGGCTACGCAGCTAAGCTCCACCCATAGGTCCTTCCCAGTTTGCGACAACCTAATCCCGATAGCCGACAGGCGGCAACAGTATACGCAATTAGTCAAAGTCAAATTCTCGTCTTTCGAGCACATTTTCTACTGACTTATCTTATCAGTTTAGCGGCCTTAGCCGCCAAAAAAGAGGTTATCAAGCGCCCTTTCAATATTTCAATAGTTGTTTTTAAGTTTTTTAGGTTGGGTTAGGTTAATGATGAAGGACACCATTGTAATTATTGAAACGATGTCAGATTATGTTAATAGTTAATGCATGCAATATGTGCAAATCTGCACATCTGTAAATGTAACTACAAGTCATATGCTACCCATATTAGTTTATTGTTACATATTTCCAGAATAGAACGTCTGATGAGACTTTTATAAATACATAAGTATTTATAACTCATTTTCATTTTCTATTACATTGGAGACGGAATTATCCAAACACTCTTTTTGCACCAACCTGTGACGTGCATCAATAATATTACGTTTATTATTCTCATATATATTTTTTTCAGATATATTTATAAGTACCTAATATCATTTTTCATGTAATTCACATTTAACTTCATTAAATCTTGTTTCGCTCGCTGGGTATATAATTCAATATCCGAATACGTATGTTTCAAGAAAATTGGGTTTCTCGTTCGCTGGATCTTATACGCATTGCAGGTGTCGGGCTCTTTCTGAACTCAACATCATCTAAAAATTCAGGTTATTATATGTTTCACAAAATTTCATTCCCTTCAAAATATAGCAATGCACGAAGAGCGAAGACGCCCAGACCTGTACAGCTGATGTACAACACGAGCTTGATGCTGTGGATGACATTTCATTAATATTGAAAATTACGAGTTTAAACAAAATATATATATATATATATATATATACAGGGTGTATCAGCCAAATGGAATAGATTCAATAATAAATAAATAGGGGCGTGTTCGAAAAAACGCTAGGACACGTCGATTGTTATTTTTAGTTGCGCATTTTATTCAACAAAAACTGTTTATACAGGGTGTGTCATGTGACCGTGGCCAATACCAACTTTCTTATTTTAAATGCAACACCTGGTATATTATTCAATTTTTGGATTCTTCAGAAAATTCTAGACATATTTCATGTACAATGTCCTATACCTATCTTCAACTGTTTCGGAAATATTATGTGTTTTCAGATTTATTGCAAAAATTAACATTAAAAAAAGAAAATTATTTGATTACAGAAATTCGTTACCAGGTGTTGCATTTAAAATAGGAAAGTTGGTATTGGCCACGGTCACATGACACACCCTGTATAAAAAGTTTTTGTTGAAAAAAATGCGCAACTAAAAATAACAATCGACGTGTCCGAGCGTTTTTTCGAACACGCCCCCATTTATTTATTATCGAATTTATTCCATTTGGCTGATACACAGTGTATATATATATATATATATATATATATATATATATATATATATATATATATACATATATACATTTTAATATTATTAGATTAATGCATGACTGGAAAACCAAAATTTAATACCTACATATTTTGACTGATGAAAAGTTTTTGTTGAATTTCGTGTGCACGTTAAAAATCCTGATGTGAATAAAGCAAAATTCATTAAGACATAAATTCCATGTAAAATACATATCTATTTGTCTGTGGTAATCAGTTATAGAAGCCCTTATTTTATATACACCACACATGCACACATACACATATACAAAGTTTTTTTTAAATGGCCTTACTTTGGCAGAAATTAGGAATTACAAATTTCAATGATTTAAATAAACAAAATATTGTGGTAGTGTATTCATAGTCTAAACATTTAAGGTATAATTATGTTAAGTTTTCCCCATTATTAAAAATTTTCTTTCATTTTGTGTACCTATTTTTTATCTTTTAATCGTATTAGATTAACGATTTTATGGAAGGATTATTTTTTGAGTGCTATCTAGAAAATATAGTTTAAATATAGTCAATTTATAATAAAAATATTTTCACTTCTCAACCAACAATAATTATAAATGTTGTAATACCTTGACTACAGAGGTATATCCAGAATACAGAATTTATATAGTATTTAAAAGTCCAACTAAATAAATTATCTAACTGATAAATCATATGTTATTTAAAAATCAAGAGATGAATTGTGTTTACATAAAGTTCGCGTGTTAAATGAATTGCAGCAGTATTTAATGAACAAAGTTAGTTCATTAATTTCAAAGTATTAATCATGCAGCCACTTCGGCAGCAGCTGCGTTCATTGATTTAAGTCTTCCAATTGCCATTTATATCCGAATGCAGAGCTAATATTGCGGCTGCATAAATCCATGTAAAACTATTTCTAATATTGCTTACTTAGCTATACCTGTAGTTAAACGTTGTACAAGATTAATGAAAGCCATATTGTATTATTTTGTGATTTTACAAATTCACAATTTAACATTTACAAATTTCTTTATCTCATAATTAGATTCATCAAAAGTATTGACCAAATTTATAGAGTTATGTAAATAGAAAATGCTTATTCAGAGAACAGTCTTTACAAGGCCAGTTATTGTTGAAAATATATTTGTTTGGGTATTTATCTGTTTTATTCAATTCTGATATTTTAAACTGACGTTATACCTGTTACCAGACATCATAAGCAGTTGTTTATCTACTAGTCTATTTAGAACTTTTAATTAATTCAAAATCAATATCATACAACATCGATTTGATAGCATATCTTTAACTTCGTGGACACCAACTTTCCCACTGCTTCTGGGGCTTTATTTGAAACCCCTTCTGGTAAAAAACACTGCAATCGGTCTTTTAAAATTTCGATTCGACAAAAATGTCAGTTTGACTTTTCACCGACTTGATATTATTACAATAAAATGTGTAACTGCTAAACGTTTTTCAACAAAATTGAATCAAATATTGTACCTATAAAACACGTCAGTAAAAGATGCTTTTCACTTAACTCACTTGTTATATAAATAACTATTATTGGCTTCTGGATTTACGGCAAAATTTAGTTAATGATGTTTTTCACTCGAATAAATTAGGCCAATCGCCTAGCGGGCTCGTGGTCTAAATTTTATTCTCGTGAAAAACATCCACTTTACTCACTTGTTATATAATAGCTATTTATGGTATAAGTGAATAAAGTCGAATTTTAATATTGTACATTATTTATTATAAACTACTTATTATTTAATATTTTATTAAATTTTGTCCAAAAACGTTTAGAAGTTACACATTTCATGTTTATAATATCAAGTCGGTGAAGAAATGTCAAACTGACATTTGTTGTCAAATCAAAAATTTTAAAAGACCAATTGGAGTATTTTTGTACCAGAAGGGGTTCCAAATGAAGGCCCATAAGCACTGGGAAATTTGAGTCCACGAAGTTAAGGGTATTCTATCAAATTGATGTTGTATGATTTTGATTTTGAATGAATTAAGAGTCTTAAATTCACTACGTAGTGGAATCAAGAAAATTTTATTTCAATTAAAGATAAACAACTGCTACGATGTCTATTAAAAGTCTTAAAATCACTACTTAGTGTAATCAAGAAAATGATATTTCATTTGAAGATAAATAACTGCGTATGATGTCTGATAACGTTATAGATGAGTAACTATTATATAACTTTAGTTTAAAACGATTGAAATTAAAAATTTCACTTGAAGATAGACAACTGCTTATGATGTCTGCTGAGAGGTATATAATGTTAGTTTAAAACTTCAGAATTGAATAAAATTTAATAATCAAAAAGAAGTATAAATAAATAGATACATTTCAATTTTACTACACTCAGCGTTATTAAAATGCATTTCAAGCACATGTTATTTTTGAAAGAATCGAAAGTTTGCGTCAGTATTAATAGCTATTTATGGTATAAGTGAATAAAATTGCTTTATTCACGTGTATCATATAAGATTTTTCCAATTCGTTATCAGAATTGAAGAATTTGCGTGCAGTATCATATTGTCAGGTGACAACGAAAATTTCAAGGATAGTGCGAATTTACCTATTTTTTTACTTTATTCACGTTGTCAATGGTTTTAGTGAATAAAGTGAAAATGTTAACATTTTATTCACCCATTCGATTAAAGTGTAGTTTTAACGATAAGATTCAATATACATAATGAGCATTTTAATAATGCGAATTGGAAAAATGTATATTTTTACATTATTTTATTTAATTTGTATGCATTTCTTTATTTCATTAGAAATAACAATACCAGACACAACTTTTTTTCGTATAAATTCTATAGTAATGTACATACCATTTACAATTTCAGTCGAAATAATAATTTGGAGAGAGGCATAAAATCTATAAATATTTATTATACCTAAAGTGTATAGCCCAGATATTTATTTTACAGGGTACCTACATTGTAACTACAATATTCCCAACTAATATTTTATCTCTAGAATTCACGGTTTATGGACTATTCTTAGTACCCACCTAAGTTGATAAGCTGCTAAAGCGTCCGCTTTAATAATAGAAATTGCAGCGGCTTCTGCGAATTCGCACTAAATTTATATAATTTCCCAGAAATGTGTGGCAGCAGATATGTTCTCCATAATATCAGTTTAGTATCAAAGCGTGGAACGTTAATTAAAATATGAGCCGAAATTCTACGAATTATCTACTATTGCGGGAATTAGTATTACGTAAATGCAAAACATGTCGGTTAAATATAATTGAATTCACTTACGCAAATCGCAAGCTTGAATGCAGGAAAGCAGGAATGCGAAAATTCCGGGAATATGTATGCCCTAAAGTCACACATGAAAAATAAAGCATAAAAATTACTGTAAATTTCGCCAAATCTGTGAAGCCTGCAGTTAAAAAAATGATCTAAATTAAAGAGTTAACTCAGAAAATAATGAATTATAGGTACTTTCATGACTTTTAATAGATTTTTAAATTTATGCAGTTATTTAATCATTTATTGAAAATTAAGGTATTTTTGTTGTAGATGGCTAATAATCGAGAGTAAAGTGTGTTGCCAATTGAAATTTTTACTCTGAATAAAAAATACATTTTGAATATAGGCACTATATTCTTCAGTTATTAGTTATCTGAATATTTAATTTATTTTTTCGCAACCTATGAAATAATTTAGATTTACGCCATTTATGTTCCAAATTGGTAATTTTTGCCATATCTGTGCAGATTGCAGTTAAAAATTTGATGTAAATTAAAAAGTTAACACAGAAAACAATGAATTACAGATGCTTAAATGACTTTTTGCTTATGTATAATAAGTACACATTTATAAATTTATGCAGTTATTTAATCATTTATAGAAAATTAATGTATTTTTGTTGCAGATGGCTAATAATCGAGAGTAAAGTGTGTTGCCAATTGAAATTTTTACTCTGAATAAAAAATACAATTTGAATATAGGCACTATATTTTTGAGTATTAGTTATCTGAATATTTAATTTATTTTTTCGCAACCTATAAAATAATTTAGATTTACGCCATTTATGTTCCAAATTGGTAATTTTTGCCAAATCTGTAAAGATTGCAGTTATAAATTTGATTTAAATTAAAAAGTTAACTCAGAAAACAATGAATTATAGGTGCTTAAATAACTTTTTGTTTATGTATAATAAGTACACATTTTTAAATTTATGCAGTTATTTAATCATTTATTGAAAATTAAGGTATTTTTGTTGCAGATAGCTAATAATCGAGAGTAAAGTGTGTTGCCAATTGAAATTTTTACTCTGAATAAAAAATACAATTTGAATATAGGCACTATATTTTTGAGTTATTAGTTATCTGAATATTTAATTTATTTTTTCGCAACCTATAAAATAATTTAGATTTACGAGATTTATGTCCCAAATTGGTAATTTTTGAGAAATCTGTGAAGATTGCAGTTAAAAGTTGATGTAAATTAAAATGTTAACTCACAAAACAATGAATTATAGATACTTACATGACTTTGTTTATGTATAATAAGTACATATTTTTAAATTTATGAAGTTATTTAATCATTTATTGAAAATTAAGGTATTTTTGTTGCAGATGGCTTATAATCGAGAGTAAAGTGTGTTACCAATTGAAATTTTCATTCTGATTAAAAAATACAATTTGAATATAGGCACTATATTTTTGAGTTATTACTTATTTGAATATTTAATATATTTTTTCACAACAAAGCCACGAATATATCATTTATTGTTTTATTTATTAAATGAATAAAATTATTTAGATTTAAGCCAATTATGTTTCAAATTGATCGCATTGACGAAATGTACTGCATGTCATTAATTGTATCTTTTCAGGGAAATAGTACAATGTAAACTCTGCTTATATTTTAATTTTTAACTAAGTTAGCTCTCTTAAGGTGACAGTATTATTGGCCAATGTAAAAAGTTACTAGACTTGAAAAATATAGGTTATTTAAAAAAAAAGTTATATTTTATGACAGTGGGCAATGTTGCCATCAAATTGAGTATCTATTGAGTACCGAATTTATTTGCTATTTTTATTTTAATGTATGAATTAGGCAACGTTGCTAGAAATCTGACATTTAATATTTCTTTCACTGTCAGATCATTTTTGTTGGTGTTAATGTGTAAAGGTTTATAAATTGAAACTACAACCTTCTTAGTTAAAAAGTTAAAAATAAAAATGGAATAGACTATAGGTAGGTACTTCTCAGATATTTTGTCTTGGATAAAAATGTTTACGATACAATATCAAATTTACTTTGTCGAAGTACTTTCGTCAATTGTATCTTTTAAGGAAATAGTACATTGTAAACTATGTATATATTTCTATTTTTAACTAGGTTGGCTCTATTAGGGTGACAATATTGTTGGCCAATGTAAGAAATCACTAGACTTGAAAAAAATAGGTTATATTAAAAAAAAGTTATATTTTATGACACTGAGCAATGTTGGCATCAAATTGAGTGTCTATTAAGTATAGAATTTATTTGCTATTTTTATTTTAATATATGAATTAGGCAACGTTGTTAGAAATCTGGTTGGCTCTATTAGGGTGCCAATATTGTTGGCCAATGTAAAAAGTTACTAGACTTGAAAAAATAGGTTATATTAAAAAAAAAGTTATATTTTATGACAGTGAGCAATGTTGGCATCAAATTGAGTATCTATTAAGTACAGAATTTATTTGCTATATTTATTTTAATATATGAATTAGGCAACGTTGTTAGAAATCTGACATTTAATATTTTTGTGACTGTCAGATCATTTTTGTTCGTGTTTATGTGTAAAGCTTTTTAAATTGAAACCACAGCCTTCTTAGTTAATAATAAAAATGGAACAGAGTATAGGTACTTACCAGATATTTTGTCTTGGATAAACATATTTACGATACAATATCAAACTTAAGTTGGTCAACCGTTTTAGTAATAAAATTTCACTGATTCTTGACTGATAAGAATGGCAAGAAATACTTTAGTTAATTTGTAATTAATAATAATAATTATTGTACGCATTAGTTTGTTTTTAATGGTAAAGATATTTTATGAAAATGGATAAAACCTTAAACTTAATAATTCTTGTAATATAAATTATAAAGTCTTAAATTTTTTATTTTTAGGCAGATCCGCTTCTAAGCTGAACCACGATCCTCTATGTACTCTGATACGATAACAAAAATCCAAATTATATAAAAGTTAATTTGATATGACGAACAGATATCGTTTTTCTTTTGGCGCACAGCAAATATTTTTATTAGCGAGCTTTGGTTTAATCTCTGAAAAATAAATACCTTGTGTCTAAGATGAATAGCCAAGAAAACAAGGTTAAAAAAGTTTTATTTTTCCCATTTTTATCATCCTTAGAATCCGATTATCCTCTGTGTTTTAGTGGAAGAACGTAGAGGAGTAATGATGCCGAAGCTCACTTCAAAGCAAGGACATGAAGCTGGGACCCGAACGTCGCAATCCATTATTTAGATAATCCGCGGCTCCATGAATATTAAAATGGCAAGGATATTAGTTTAGGGTCCTTGGGGTCCTTACCTGTAATCACATATATACCGGACGCTGCGAATGGATGGTGCGCAGTCCGCAGTCGATACATTTGTGTTATTTATAGATTGCGAAAGTTCAAAGCGGAGATAAATGATCGGAATTTATAACAGTGAATGGAAATTCATCGATGGTTATGGATTAAGTGTTCACTCCTTGTGGACGTAGTTTATGGAGGGTCGAATTGATTTTGCCATTATGGTGGATGCGCCGGGCAGCCCGTATATGGTGATTACAAACATTACAAATTTGCACGTTCAATCGCGTAATTTTCTATCTCCAAAATTACATACATATACATACATTACATATACATTATATATATATATATATAGAGTAATTAATATATGCTACCTATTCGTAGGTTTTCCGAATCTTAATAATCCTAATCCTAATAATAATTATAATAGATTATACCTATTTCTGATTCAAATTGCCAAACTATAAATTTTAGCAAAATGTTTCCAAATCTTAAAAAAAATGGTTCGTGACATAAAATTTATCAACGTAAATGTAACTGTAAACCTGACACACATCCCCTAATAATCCCCATGATGGAAACGATGTGAAAATTGCGGGTACAATAGCGCATAAACGTGCACACATATTTTCATCGCTCGTATTATTTTCGTGCACTTCCCATTCTCTTTTTACAGCGGGTCGTGACTAAGTGCCTTAACTTTTTTTTGTGTGCGGGGGTACATGCAAAAGGCATTACAAAATTTAGTATTTAGTTTCTGTGTGTGTGTGTGTGTGCATGTGTGAGCATGAGATGCATTACGTCCTCTCCCTCGGCGATACAATTACGTTCATATTTTATGCAAGAGGCGCATGCCTCCGTAATCCAGGGTATGGCAAGCTTATTCAAGAATTATCTTTAGAAACAACGGCGGGGTTTTATATCCGAGTCACCTAGTAATCCAATGCGACTACGAGTTCGCCGTGTTATGACATAAAATGTCATCGGATATCTCACACGGCTGCTGTGACGTTAAGCTTTGAGCTAACAAGAAGATTTAAAAAGGTTGATGTGGTGAGAGTCAGATATTTATGTAAGTATCAATGTATGGTAGTAAATACATTGTATTACAATTTATTTCATTCCTTTAGATTGGAGTATAAAAAAATGTTAAATATATTTGTAGGTATCAATTTATAATAAAGACTCCATATAGGTAAGTATATGTACTCATATTACTTGCCTTATCATAGTAAATTTTTAAGTAAACTATTTTTAGGGGAGCAATTGAACAATTTTATCATTTCTGCAATTTAACCAACGGATTAGTAAATTTAAATATGTAATAAATGACATTTATGATAAATACTTGTGCATTCAATAGTATTTAATGTTAATGTTTGTAGGAACCTACAGTACAGTTAAATATTGTAATCAAAATTTTAATTAACGAATTGAGGTTAATAAAACATGCAAATACAGTTATAATATAGGGAATGGAATATGAAATTAATAAAACATAGAATGCAAATGCAGTTATAATATGAGGAATGGAGTATGAAATTAAGTTAAATATTTTAAACGTATATAAAACGACGAGATCGCGCATCGGAGCGATATGGGGGTTAAAAAGTCAAGTTTGCTTAGTCTGTAGGGCGCGTGGGAAGCGGCTTAACATTCCAGGGATGGCCGAGAAGGCGTTATACTAAAAGTAGATGAAATCAAAAAGTAGGGAGTAGGTAAGGGTATAAATAGCATGAATTAAGTTTTTATCGGAAGTTGCTGCCCAAATTTCAACCGAATAACGTCTCGGCATAATTATTTTGGTATGTATTAAAAATTGTGGGCATTGAATGTTGTAGTTATATTAAATTGATTTAATAGTAATATTGAATTAATTTGAATTCAATCAACTGAGAGTGTTGGTGGTACTGAGAAATAAATATTGATTTTGTTCGAGAGGGTTCTCAACTTGTCATGTTTCATTTTGAGTAAATTAGTTAGGCATTGCCTGGAAATGATATCTGGTGGTATGTGACTTGCCACATCCTATATTATTTTGGGTTAACGGTAATAATAAAGGTGTTAGTGTTATTATTTTGGGTTAATGATAATAATGAAGAAGCATTTGATGTAAACAATAATATTATAAAAATTACACTAAATTTATTTAAATATATACCCAATGAGTTAAAAAGAAGAATAAAATTAACATAAATTAAGAAAACACGATTCGTTTATACGTATTTTATAAGAAATATAAATATTACAAATGAAAGAGTGAAAGGAAATTATTATTAAATAAATTCATTTTAGGTCTTTAATTGCAATAAGATTATATATATATATATATATACAGGGTGTCCTAAAAAAGAGATATATATTTTTAAACTGCATGGTATATTTTTTGTTCCTTATTTGAGTGCCCTTTATGGATGCCTACATACCCATAAAATTTATCAAAATCAGTTCAATGATTTTAGCACAAAAAAATAAAAACTGAAAAAATCAGTTTTGCACCATTGGTTAAGAAAATTAATAAGAGATAAAAATATGCCTTGTTGATAAAACCATACAAGTGTCCAAACTTTAGTTTCAAACTTTTCAAACTTTAAAGCACCTTATTTTTCTTAATTTAAACTGGCAAACATTTTTCCTAATTACAACTCTATCGCAATTCCTAACACATTAAAAGTTATGTGCAGAAAACTCGATTTATTAACAATTCCAATGACCATTTTAATTAATCAAAATCGAAGGTGGGTTTGAACAACAATTTATTGACATTAAAGTTTAACAAAGTGACAGGAGCCAATGTTGACTGTAGTAATATAAAACTTTAAAAGCTTTTTTAGCTAAGGTCTTTATACCCAATATACCAAAATTATTTTTTATTCGATTGTATCATAAGATAGTATTTTTCGGTATGAAAATATGGACGAAAAAGCCAATCATTTTGCTAAAGACCATAGTTGCTAGGTAACGGTCTTTTTCGTCCTAAGTGAAAAATATTTTTCGGCAGCAAAAATAAAAAAGTCAATGGTTGATTAATGTATGGCATAACATGGCTCTTACCATAGAATAGTGAGACCATACAGTCGAAGATTTCATTTGTTGAAATAATATTAGAGAAATATGCCAGGAAAGCATTCTCAAAGTTTGAAAAGTTTGACACTAATTTTTGGACACTCTGTATAATGCATCTCAATAAAACTTGCTTAACGCAACTGTCAGACCTTATTTAATGAGTACCTTGTATGGTTTTAATAACGAGGCACTATTTTTATCCGTTGTTAATTTTCTTAACCAATGGTGCAAAACTGATTTTTTTCAGTTTTTATTTTTTTGTGTTAGTATCACTAAACTGATATCAATAAAATTTTATGGGTATGTAGGCACCCATAAAAGGCACCCAAATAAGTAACAAAAAATATACCATGCAATCTAAAAATATACATCATGATGACGTCACACTTTTATGGGACACCCTGTATAATCAAATTTTTTTCCTGAAATACACCCTAGAATGCAAGTAAAGTCTGCAAAATATCAAATTCCTAACTCAATTAGTAAATGAGCTATAGAACACGGGAGGTGAAATGACGGACCCTGTATATACACATTTGCCAAAAACAACTGACCATCGTGTGTTTTTATAGATTGTAAATTATAAAAGAAAATATAATAAAATTCAAATAAGAACAAAAGAAAATAGAATAAAATTCAATTAAGAGTAAAAGAAAATAACAATAAAACAAAATGAGGGGCTTATGTCTCATACACGTCAGACTTAAAGGGTTAGCGTATGAGATTCGCTATAAGGTCAGATATATGTACCTTTGCCAACCACAAAACATTCGTGCATAAATTTTACATTCTTATTTTCCTCATAATTCAATGCATATAAAACAAAATAAAATAAAAGAAAATAACAATAAAACCAAATGAGGGGCTTATGTCTCATACACGTCAGACTGAAAGGGTTAGGGTATAAGATTCGCCATAAGGTGAGATATATATACCTTTGCCAACCACAAGACAACCGTGCACAAATCTTAGATCCTTATTTTCCTCATAATTATATGCATAAAAACCAAACGAATATAAAAGAAAATTATAATGCAAGAAAAATATAATAAAATAAAGTTATAATAAAGAATATATAATAAAAGAAAATAAATCACCTCTTAATTGAATAAATCATATCAAGTAAATAAAAAATAAAAGTTTGATAAACGAACGATGGTTGGAAAGGTTGGTTTACGGTATTTCAATTTTTTCTAATATTAATTGATAGGTATGAAATTATTAGAATTATTAATAATAATAAAAATATAAAATCAAGTGAATAAAGAATAATTAATGAATTTTAGTCACAAATGAGTATTTTATTTACCTATGTTTGCATAACTTTTTAAAATATCAATAAAGAATAATTGATGAATTTTAGTCACAAACGAGTATTTTATTTACCTATTGTTTGCACAACTTTTTAAAATATCAATATAGAATAAGTGATGAATTTTAGTTAAAAATAAGTATTTTATTTACCTATTTTTTGCACAAGTTTTAGAATGAATGAATCATATTGTATCAACATATCTATGTATATTTGTGTTTTATTTACTAACAACAATTACTAACACACACATTACCCATAAAACGACCCAAATTAAGTTGTCACGATAAAGATTTCAAAAATTAAACATAACGTAAATTACTATCACTAAATCACAAGCCAAAAGTTTACAAAACTCAATTACTTGAATTATAAGAATTCATGTAATATGCAATTAAAGAAATTAAATGTATCCAATTGCATTTAAGGATATATTGCAGTTAAATAAATGAAATGAAGAATAAATATTACAAATTATGAGAATTTGTACAATGCCTAGTTTCGAACCTTTATATGTTTACGAAAGTTATTGCGAAGACATTTACAGGTTTGTGCAAAGTATTAGTTTAATTATGTATTTTCCTCCTTTATTTAGAGGCTAGAAACTAAACAACGAAGTTGAGTGTTGAGAAGTTGACTGAATAAAAGTAACTATCATACCCACCATTATTCAAAATAAAATCATATAAACGTTGTAAATCGTATACATTTGAAGTACATAAATGCACTTCAGAGGTAATAAACTTTATGCACTGTGGATATGTTCAATAAAATGATTAATACCGGTTTAGTCAATAAAATATTAATGTTGCAGATAGCAGCGTAATCTGTTTCAAAGCCCATTAGCTTTCATCCAAATAATAATATATCTTCCACATAACTTCTAGAATTAATTATGGCACTGCTAAAACAATAAACACGTCAAATGTATAAACCACAGCTTACATCAATATTCTACCAGTTGTTGGTAGTGAAATGTATTATGCACGAAAAAGCAATAACGCCTATGTGCTGTACAGTATCTTGATTGTACCGAAATAGAACTGATTGAAGTCCTATTAATTTAATTACTGCGCCACGAATTGCTCGCTCCGAAGTTTTCGTTTAATTACCCTTGCATGGGAAATGTAAAATAAATATTAATAATTGTTTCAATTTTGGTACGAATATTTAAAATATTAAATTAAATTTATAAATAAATAGCCTATTTATATTCTCATTAAATTATTTACTATAAATAGATTTATAATAAGTAAATAGTTTATAATAAATACATTTCAAATAAATAGTTTATAATAAATAATATACAATATTAAATTTCGCCGTAAATCCAGAAGCGAATAATAGTTATTTATATAACTAGTGAGATAAGTGGATGTTCTCCACGAGAATAAAATTAAGGCCACGAGCCTGTCAGGGCAAGTGGTCTAATTTATTCGAGTGAAAATCATCCTTAACTCACATGTTTTATACAATATTTTATTCAATTTTGTCGAAAAACGTTTAGAAATTATACATTTCATGTTTATAATATCAAGTCGGTGAAAAGTCAAACTGACATTTATTGTCAAATCAAAATTTTAAAATGCGAAATCTAAATTATAAAAGCTGTGGGTGTACACGAAGTTAAAGGAATTCTATAAAATCGATGTTGTATCATTTTAATTTTGAATGATTTAAAAGTATTAAATTCACTACTTAGTGGAATCAAGAAAATTTTATTTCATTTGAAGATAAACTGCTTATAATGTCTGATAACGTTATATAACTGTTATATAACTTTAGTTTCAAACGTCAGAATTAAATAAAGTTTAATAACCATGAAAAAGAATATACATTTCAATTATAATACACTCAGCGTTATTAAAATCCGTTTCAAGCACATGTTATTTTTTAAAGAATCGAAAGTTTGCGTCAGTATTAGCTTCATAATGTTTGTTATAAAGAAAATCATGCATTACCATAAAGTACCAGTCTACCATAAAGTAGACATAACACTAAAATTAGCACAGTCAAAGATTACGTCCTCTTTTATTCGTAGCATTTCAACTTCGAGAACATACACAACGTAGAAGACTTGTAAAGTTTTCACTAATAAAAGAAAGTACCACGAATTAATAGATAAATAATATAATCTAATTTTGAACAATTTACCTGATATAAAAAGTACGCATGCATTACCTTTTCTGTAATGTTGTAATGTATTTAGATACAGTATCTAGATACATTTCAAGTATCTATAGACGTATCTAGATACATTTCAAGTATCTATAGACGTATCTAGATACATTTTTCTGAAGTATCTGTATTTGTATCTAGTTAAAAAAACGTATCTGTTACAACACTGCATTTCACGTTAATTACATACAATTAGCTATTTATTCATTATTGAGAGCATTATTATTTAAAAAAAAAAATACCTTGGGGCTTTGATTAATTTTCTCGTATTTAATTTAAGTTTGAGTCAGTAATTTGCTATTTCATTATGTATTATTCTTGTATCTATTACGTATAGTAGCCCGTCGAAACCTAACAATGACGCATGCTTTTTCGAATAAACAATCGCGTTTTTAATGATGGTTCGTGTGGTTAAGCTAAATGTAATAGAATGAAATGAAATTAGAAACGCATGTCGAATTCCTGCAATATCTATCGATGAGTCATTGTCAGGAAAGCTAAATGTAATAGAATGAAATGAAATTAGAAACGTATGTCGAATTCATGTAATATCTATCGATGAGTCATTGTCAGGACGGGACGAGTATACCAATAACTATAAGCAGACGATAAAAATAAATTTAGTTTTGCACATTTTATTAAATATTTATGAGCATTTTATTTTGCATGTAAATTACGTATGTAAAAAGAAAACCATTTTTGGTTTCGTTTTCCATGTATGAAATGTATCTAGAAGTATCTAGATTCTTTTCAAATGTATCTGTATCTGTAGCTAGATACAGTTTCAAATTTGAATCTAGATATCTAGATACCTAGATACAAAAAAAAATGTATCTGTTACAACACTGTTTTTCTGTAACTGTCTCAGCGTTTTTGATCCTTAGACATTGAAAAAACTTGTCATACTATTTCTTAGAAACATCTTCCGACTTTTTAGGAATCAGACTCAACTCAGTTTCTGTAGCTTTTTTCAAAATTTCATCATTTATTAAATCTTCGTCACAACTATTCATTTTGGCCGAATTGGAGAAAAATAGTTACCATAAACAACAGCTTAGTAACATCAATAAGATCATCATAGAAAAACTATGTCATCACAGGACACCTCTTGTCAGTTTTTTATACGCCGATTAGTTTTGAACAATTATTTATCAGAAATTTATAATAACGCTCTAATCGACTACAAAATAGTATATGAAATTCGTTTATAATTCCTGATTATGGCATTCATGAAATTCACTCATGCCATAATGCTATGCATTATAAACTAATTTCATAATATACTAATTTTCTACTCCCACATTAGTAAATCAGTTATAACGTAACAGTGTTATGTAATGAAAGTCACTAGTGTTACGTAATATACTCTGTGTCCCCGGGTTGAGTTTACAAGAGGGATTTAAAAAAAAATACTTTTAAGTAAAAATGTTATATGAATTAAAATTTCTGCTTGATCTGAAACTACCAGTTCAGTTATTGAAACTTTGATTTATTTATACAGGGTGTTGGCAAAATAAAAATTTTCAAATGTTTAATGAAATAATTCAGCTGATTTGACACTTGAACGTACTTGATTAATTTATAAAATAATGTTGTTTCAATGATCTTAGCTCATTTGATCAAGTTTGTTCATGCTATAATCCCATACATTATAAACTAATTTCATAATGTACTATTAATGTACGAAGAATTATACATAAGATATGAGATGCATATGTACTGCCTGATTAGAAAAACTAACAAAAAAATGAAAAGCAGCTTTTAAGTGCAAATAAAAAAAAAACCTTCGCCATTTAATTGACGTGTACTTACCTGCATGTGGCTATTGTTGCTGGAGGGTGCGAGAATGACGTGTGAAAATGCAGGGACGTTTTAGCGAGATGAAAGCGAGATTAAGCATGCGAAGCGAGTTCGGTTGAATGCATTTTTAGTTGAATGGCGAATTAAAGAAGCCGAGAACACTTAGGAATTAGAAGCGCCTGCATTGCATTGAACATGCCCGTGATAAAAAGCTCGGGATTTAATTTCGTTCCCTGCCCTAGAGGATTGCGAGGATTGCAAGAGTTTCATGTTCAAGCTAATTGCTAGTCATTACGAATATTAAACAAAAGTAGGTACGGTTTTCAAAAATATAATTTTGTAAGGAAATATGTAAATATTTCATTAGATGAGTGCTACTGGTACAAAAAATACTCTGAGGAATAAAAGCGGATTAAAATAAATAAATCCAGGTGAAATACGCAATTTAGACTATTTAGCATTAGCTAAATGAAATAAACGAAATTAGTTTTGAAAATATGTAGGAATCACGACATCTATACAAATATATACCTACCACATCTACTACACCAATAATACCTAAAACCAGTGATAAAATATAAAATAAATTAAAATGCTAAAAAAAGTTTAGGTAAAGTTTTAATTAAAACAAGAAATCAATCAAATTATCAGAATTTGTAATCTCTATTTTTTTAAACTTTTTAAAATCTGTAATACAAATTTAAATGTAAATTAATTGCAAATTTCAAAGCATCAAAGCAATTGTCTGAAAACTTGAATAAATTTAAATTGAATAATTTTTTTCAAATAAATTAATTTTTGTGTGTAAATTTATATTATGATAATAGTAATAATTATTATTATAATAATAATAATATGTTTATTCATGCTTATGCCAAGGCTTATACAGGCCAGTAGGGTGATTAAAAATATGATCTGAATGTTGATGTTTTCTAAATGTCCTTCTGAAAACAAAACGACTCGTGCTTAAATTCTCGAATATTTCTATAAAGCATAAAATGAAAATGGAACAAAACTTTATTATAAACTCAAATATAACAAACTTTATACACGAAGTGTACATTTTATATGTAATTAAAAAATATACAATTGATTATAGGAAATGTTAAAAATGCTGGTCAGTTTTCTAGTCGCTCTAGTATTATCTCAGAATGTAAATCAACATAGAAGCTCTAGATTATTGCCAACTTAACTGAATCTCTATCTTGAACCACAAGAAGTATATTCATTCCTCAATTTGGGACACACTGGCTTAATAATAATTTAAAGACTTCCTCTCACGGTATTATTTCAGAGTGTCAATCAACAAGGAAACTATAGTTATTGCAAATTTAACCGAATCTCTATCTTGAGCTAGAAGATAGATATACATGCAATTTATGCCATTTTACTCAATTTGGGACACACTGTATTTAATAATAATTTAAACACTTTCTCTCAAAAAATTGTTCAAGAAAGAATATTTTCATTAAAACTTGGTTATTATTGCATTTTTTGATATATGTAAGTTTTCATTATTCACCAGAAGAAGAGAGAAAAACAAAACATGCCATGGATTGAGAAAATTAACTACTCGGGCGAATGAAAAGTTCAATAATGATAGGCTTTGAAGCTATAACAAATAAGACTTATATAAAAGCTCAAATATATTCCAAACAATATTATGTTGTGTGGTTAGTTCAGGAAGTGATATATTCCCGGCCGATGTGACAAACAACAAGCCGAAGAAGCTAGGAAGGCACTTCATATACGAACCGCACATGCTATTTTTTCTCCCATCGCAATATTTTTGCAAGTTTTAGACTGGATAAAATTGCTTTATTCACTTGTAGCATACAAGATTTTTTCCAATTTGTTATCAGAATTGAAGTGTCACATCGTCAGGTGACAACGAAAATTTCAAGGATACTGCATATTTACGTATTTTTTACTTTATTCACGTTGTCAATAGTTATAGTGAATAAAGTGAAAATGTAAACATTTTATTCCCCCATTCGAATAAAGTGTTGTTTACATGTTGATATTCAATATACATAATGAGCATTTTAATATTGCGAATTATACCATAAATAGCTATTAACAATTATTGTATATTGTGTATTGTATATTTTGCATTGTCATATTGTGATTGCATTATTATTGTATTATTGTACTATTGTACTATTGTATTATTGTATTATTGTATTAATGTATGATTGATTTTCTATGTTTTAATATTATGACCTGTGTAAACAATTTTATATCAACACCAATAAATTACTGTTACTATTACTATTACGATTACTATTTGCAAAGTTTACAAAAATAACTATATTTATATAATATTTTTCTGAAATTATCTTAACTGGTTTTTTTTCCAAATATTACAAAAAAATGTAAGTACCAATTGGAAAAAAATTCAGTAAAAACAATTTTGAAAGGAACATATTAATTCTTGTACAATTTGTGAAATTCATGCTATTTCAAGGAAAGTCGTCGTTTTTTTTCTTCAAATAAATAGGTTATAATTTTTTTTTCTTTGGTAGTAGAAGGTATTAGTGGAGGCGGAGGTTTGTTAGGGAAATTAACCCTAACTGACCAACACGGGTTCTTGCCGTGTAATTTATGTAAAGTAGGTGCATACTGTTGGCAAATGCTTCCGATCTCTAAAATCTCGTTAAGAGGTCCCAACGACGAATGGCTAGTTTCTCAGTACAAAGGAATTACCTGCTCTGGGGCCAGAACCCAGATCTTTGTGCATGGTAAGCCAGCGTTCTAACTATTCTAATCTAATAATTGCAATAACTTTTAAAACTTAGTTAAAAAACATATATGTAAATGCATCAAAGAACATTAAATTTTATTGAATATTAAGGTTGTCAATTTAAATTAAAAAAATGATAAATAAAAAATATTTGATTGCAAATAAAAAAATTAACACGATTAAGGTTAGAGTACAGATTTTTTAATTTATATATAGGGTGTTTCAAATTAAACCACCAAAATCGCAGTTTTCATCCACCAGATGGCGCTTATGTAAGGTAAAAAATGAAAATGAAAAGTTAATCTAGCAATTAAGTCACTATTCAAACAGGTATCTGTGATATCTATCTGCTGTCATTTTACAACTGTCAATGTAATCAGTTAAAGTTTCAAGACTTATAATAAATCATTGTCATTTGTATGCCCTCCTTGGAATTGATACAACCATTTCACAATAAAAACTGTTGGAAATTAATTCTCGGCGTATTTATTAGATATACCAAATTGTTTTTAACTGACAATGACAGCTGTCAGCTGTCAAAAATATATATTGCCAAACTTCTGTTTTTTACTTTTTTTTACCGAAAATAACTGGTGGTTGAATATGGCTATTTGGGTGGTTTAATTTAAAACACCCTGTACAATATACAATCTACAAAATATTCAAGAACATATCAAGATTTAAATAAAACATAATATCAAAAAAATATTTAAGTCACCACAAAACTTTAAACTGCATCCATGTACATATTTTTGTCCAAAAAAATCGTCAATGGTCACCTGCTTAAAACAACAAGTATATATCCGCAACTTCTCTTCGTTGAAATATTAGCTATATTATTAACCAACAGATAATATTAACGAGTTATATATATATAAGTTATATAAGTTATATAAGTTATATAAGTTATATATAAAATAAATTAAATCTTGAAAAACCCATTCGGACAAAATTTGTTGAAATTTAATTTAAAGCACAGATTGCTTATAAAGCACTCTTATGATAATAATAATAACAATAATAATCTAATAATAATTAAATAATTAAATAAATAATTAACAATAATAATAATATTCTATTCATAAACTTGGTAGTTTTTGAAATATTTGCAAGTGTATTAAGTAGTTAAGGCATATGGTATGTAGGGAAATCACATACAGATACATAAACATATAGACAAACAGGTTATTTCGAAAATTTATTTTTCTGAATAAGAAGACTCAAAAATGCATTTCATGATTACATGATTCACTGGAATCATTTAAAAAACTTGCCGCAAATACAAATATAAAAAAGACATTTCAAAATTAATATTTTAATTTTTTCCTTTCCACGAAAATGTTCGAAATTCAAACTTTTGCGGAACTATCCGTATTCTTATTTAGCAAAACAAAATATTTCATAATCATAATGATAAATTAATGCTTAGAAAATTGTACTAATTAGTATTCAATCAAACATACCTTTGTTTCGGAGTCTTGTTGCAGCACTCGTACTTCCAACGTTCCTCCCATCACAGCATACCAGCATTTTCCTGTATCACCTTGTCGAAATACTGAAAAAATATGATTGTATATAGCAAACTGCACAATGTAAAAAAAATTAATCAATATATTTTGAAATTACATATTTATTTATAACAACCAGCAATATCGTAGTTTTCAAGGTTGGTATCGGCACGGTACTTGTGTAAAGCATTAGTATTAAAATTACACATACAAATATGGATGTATGATCCACTCCTAGTACTGTTAGTAAATGAAATAGATAGTAGATACTACAAAAAATTGTAGATTTAGTGAAAAAGTTTAGTGTAAAAGTTATGTGTATTAAAAAAATTATTAAATAAAAAAATCAGGTCCATGAAGAAAATTAATATCATTAATTTCAGTCGTGTACAAAAGAAAATATATTTATTTGTAATTTTGTAATAAATAAAAGTAGGAGACGATTAAAAATGATTAAATCTATAATTTGGTGGTCATCGTCTACACACGTTTCTACTTATATTTACTCGTAGAATATTTATAAGATGTAGACTCTAATAATTTTTCTGCTTATTACATGCAGATAATTGATAAAATGCAAATCAATACATGTCATTATTATTCTAATAATTCCAATAGTTTGAATGTGTTCTAAATGATGCATGGTAGCTAATAATGTGGTTGCGATTCAAACGGTGCTTATATGAACAGCAAATAAATCGTGGCGTTGCGATCCAAATCAATCTACGAACCGCTACTTTCCAACAAATATAAAGAAATCGGTATTCTGGAAATATTTTGAAATGTTTCTATGAATAACTACATCGAGTGTCTCATTCGTGGCAGTTTCTCGGTGTTATTGCACAGTAGGTATAGACAACTGGAGCAGTTACTTGATATGGAAACTTGCAATATGTAACTAACATGTACTTGCATTCAATTCACATTGCACAACTAACGAATTTCAGGTTTTGCCCATTCATTTATGTACATATAGAATTTATACCCAGATTACAGTAAGACATCGTTTCTGAACCTTGTAAGTGTCGCGACCCCTTAAAAATCCCAAAAATAAAGGAAATAACCTCACGACCCCCTTAAAAATTAGGGGATAATTATACAGGGTGTCCCACAAAATCCGTCCGTTAAGAATTCAGGGAAACATAAGCCCAAATGTCGCTTCTTAATATCAAACTAAGTTATAATTTATTAATTAATACACATGTTATTCGTGACCGATTGCGACCCCCAGTATATCTGATAACGACCCTCATGTGGGTCGCGACCTCCAGGTTGAGAAACTATGCAGTAAGATATCGAGTACATATACAATATTTTGTTATATCTTTAACTATTATTATTATATGTTGCTATGTTATTGTTAGGGTTAAATTATTTTAACACAATAATTATGATTTACCACACGTTGAGGGTGCCAAATGCTACGTTATAGACAATGCCCCACATTCGGGTGTTTAAAATGTGCTATTATACTAAGTCTATTAACTGCGTAGATATATTATTGGGTTGATAATTAAGAATCATAAAATTGTTACTTACTTTTGTTGTTATGAATTTTATTGTTTTGTTTTTCTGTTTTCTCAGGGTCAAAAAGTGGGATCAAAATAAATTAGATGGCAGGCAAAGAATATTAATTTTAATTAATATTTATTATAATATTAAATATTTAGATAATTGATAACAAAACAAATACTACACTAATTCAATATGAAATAAAATGAACGCTTGACAATAGAAAGCAAGTCCTATCACTAATTAACAAACTACACTATCAATATTTAATAACAATAATTCCCTAAATTCCTAATTCGCACAATTTACTCCCTAATTGAGTAGAAATTTGAGTAAATTCTACCTGGCATTCATATTCATATTCCTGATGAATAGCGGCAACTCGCAGTGGGGATCGGCAATCCTGGTTGCAGATGTCGAATCAGTAAATTCGACTAAGCCGGCAACAATTCCCTCGGTTCAAAGTCCTGCTGTCCTCGGTTCATCCTCTTCTATGTTTGACGTTCTCGCTGAATCGTTTTTGGGGTTGAAATTTCGAATTTCGTCGAAAAATCGTTTTTGGGGTTCTCGGTGAATCCTCTTGGACTCCATTCAGCTGTTCCGTGTTGATAATGATTCCCTAGTTCACGTCGAGTGTTTACAGATGTTCGAACGCAAATAATTACTGTCCCGAAATTGATTATATCCGCATAAACAAAACGTAAATTAAACTGATTTTCAATAACGCGTGAATGTAAATAACTATTGTTCGACGATATTTGTTTCTGTAAAACTGTTTCCTTTTTCGCTGCTGACCGACGTGGATGCTCCTGGATCTAGAGCGAATCTGATTGTTTATCGGCGTTCAGCCTTTTTAAAACCTCGGTTAAACAAGTGATTTTCGCTTGTTAAAATCCGCCTACGTTGATCCAAATATGTGTGTAAATTGTCGAGTTGCTACCCGAATCCAGTTTGTAACCATGGTAACGAATCAACAAATTATAATTATAATTATAATTATCCATATACCGGTGAAACCATAATTCCAATTGTGATTTGAATCTGATATTCGAGATCCTTGTATTTTTCTGCTACTATACGAATGTCGAATGTCTTTGTATGATGAGTTTGAATTTTCCATTGAATTTTATACATATTACTGACTCATTACAATTATTTTACATTAATTGTGCCCTGAATTAATTATAATTCTAGCTATAGAAATCCTATTTGACTACCAAAGTAATCCTATTAATATCTAAATACCCTTAATCTAATATATTCAGTATAATTTTCTATAAACAAAATCCTAGCTAACGTATACTATAAAATAACAAATTAAATCTATTAAATAACAACACAATGTATTTGCCTTTGTTTGTTTATTAGGTCCATGGCCAATATATCAGAATATGCTGCCAAGAAAACATTTTTCTACAAAAAGCTATTTACATTAATTTAATTTTTGTCAATTTATATTTTGTAACCGGTTTTGATATTTTGTTTATATCAATATCAGACAAAAACCATAAGTTAAGAAAACGTATTATTACTGAATGAATGACATGCTTTGTTGACTTTAAATATTTTTTGGAAGAAAAAAAAAACAGTGAAACTCAATCAAGTTTTCCTTTTATTTATTAAAAAAGAGTTTCACCAGTGTTACAAATTAATTATTATTATTACTTAAAATTTATGTATTATTATTATTATTGGAATTGATTAATACTGGAGGCATTAACTTTGCGATACATGGTTAAATTTAAAATAAGAAGATACGTTAATATCACACAATTTATCGATTAGTTACTACAGTTTCTATCTCGTATTGATTATTATCAAACTAAAAGTATTTTTAGTTACTACTCTTATTTAAAAAAAAGTTATTATTAGAAATTTTATTAAAGCTAAATCTGTTTCTTGTTGTCATATACAGACAACAGTTTTAACTCAGCATGCCACAAGGGCGAAATATTATCAGTATTTTTGTATGCATTATTTTTTAATCTATATTTAAGATATTATGCAAGATTAAGATTAAGATATTGCAAGAAATTTGTTGGAAATTTGTTGACATTAAATCTACCCAACTTCATTATCATTATTAATAATATTATGAGTATCACTTTAAGCATTTATTTATACTTTCATGAAGTGAATCCACATCGAAGCCGATTGAGAGTTCTGTCGTGGATTTTATTGGGATATCAGCAACCCGAATCGATTCCCCGCACAATACACAATCTCGGGCGTCAGAAAAACTGAGAATTAAAACCTCTGCTTTGGAGAGGAGGGAGAAATCCGATCGCAATTGGAGGCAAAGAAAAAAATCTCCAGGGATTATCGGTTTGTATTTATTTCTGTGAAATTGTTTTCTTTGGATAACATTTAGCGCTGTTTCGATAAGAATTGAATGAAACTTGAAATAAAAGTTTCAACAGAGGCTACGAACAATTTCCATTGACGCAGACTTAAAGGTCATTTATACAAGATTATTTTATAAAAAAATTTATGCCACACTAATGGACTCCATTTGATCATTATACGCTATGTGATTTCAGTTTATAGCGCTTTAACTGAAACATGATAAAGATTTTAGACGTGAATTATATACAACATTAATCAGTGATTTGATCAATCAATTAATTAAAATTTACAGTTAATTAGTCAAGAAAATTAACAAAAAAATCATTTCATTAATTTTTCACGGCAGCGAATGTACAATTTCCAACGCCAAGGATACAATTTAATTAGCCGCGCTGATTGGTAGGAAAATTTTAAAAGAGCATGCTTTGATCTCGTAATGAAACGAGTGGCTAATATTTATATATTTCTTTTACGAATCCCCATCCAGCATCGATTCGCTTTATCCACTTTATTAAACCACTCAGGCGTCCTGGATGTAAACAAGAAATATAACTCTTTATTGCGTCATCAATTTGAATATCTGCGAATACCTGAAATTTCCCCTCGTATTCGGCGTTATTAAATTTTGATGCCCAGGCATTTTTTCATCGCGTAAAATATGACTTAGGAACAAGAATGCGATGTCCCTTAGGATAAATATATAAGTATATATCGCTGCTTGGCATTGATAGTGACACAAATCCAAAAATCTCAAATTTGCCTTTATTGCAAAAAGATGCAAAAAACTCAATAACATAATAACTAATTATGTTTGCAATACTCAATAATAATAATTAACAAGGTATGCATTTGATATTTTCAACAATGTAAAACTTTGAACACTACTTTTCTAAAGTTTACAATTTTTGAGTTATTACTATCAATGCCTAGTAACAATATTATACCTATATATAAATGGAAACGACAACCTGAATATAGACAACGTATGTAGGAACCACCCTGTATATAGGTATAAAATATTTTATTGTATTATATTTGCAAATATAAGATAAGAGATGTGGAGTGTTAAATTTTGGAGGTTTATGACGTGCTGAAGGTGTTAGTGTGGTAAGAAACATGTCGACAAGGGGGTATACTCTGGGTAATTGTAATAAAGGGCCGCGGAAACATTTGCTTTGCAGGGGAATGGAGATTTATACTGCAGAATCCGGCGTCCTTCCCGTTGTAAGGGATGAAAATGGAGGAGATGTAAATGTGGCTCTAATTTAATGTAAAGTGAAAAATTTCCAAGCGGAGGAATTGACTGCCGTGGAGCGCGCAGGTGTATTAAAGGGAGTGCTGCTCTTCGTATTTTATGTATTATTCATACTTTTATCCAAACTATAACTAATTTTAACTTTCTAACGGGGTTCAATTTAAAAAAATTGCGGAAAATGAAAAAAAATGACCCGAGGAATTAATATGAAAGTATATAATACGAATGCATTAGGAATTTATGTTAATTAAATAAATAAATATACGTTAAGTCTATTCTCAAAAAACGAAACCTCATCACAAAATATTGAAGAAAACTAAGAAATATCAAACGACAAAGTGTTTACGCGAACTTTGCGCTTGTTGTCAATAGCAACGCGCGACAAAGTAACGGTCCTCGGAAAACGTCAATTTTTCGCTCGCATTAGCAAGCAGAAAAATACTTTGTGTGTCAATTGTAGGAAAAGTATTTAATTTGATAGGAGAAAGGCACACTCGCGCCAAGAGCCGTAGGTTCGAACCCCATCATAAAGAAATAAACAAAAAAAATAATAAAAAAACTGTTCAGATTAGGTTAATAATAATAATAATAATAATAATAATAATAATAATATTAATAATATAATAATAATAATACTTTATTTATGTTATAACTTAACAGCCTTTCACAAGTCAAAATAAACAAAAGAAAATCAATTGCAGTAACAAGTTGCCAGAAGCAAAACTGCCCTTTCGATATAAACATAAACATATTTAATGAGGCAAATGTATAATTGTGCTTAGGTTAAATCAAACACTTGGTTAAAGTTTCACTGTATTAATAATACAGTGATAATTAATAGTACAGTAATAATTAATAATACAGTGAAACTTTAACCAAGTGTTTGATTTAACCTAATCATAATGTTTCACCAAGTAGTATCCACACAAAGTTTCAATTTAAGTATAATTGTGCATTACAAATATTGTCAGAAGACCGACAAATTACATTTTAAACATAAAAAAGCAAAGTGTATAGATAAAATTTGAAAATACATACATAATAAAATAAAATAAACTAAAATGAAATGGCATATAGACAAATAATTAAAATGTATGCATTAAGTTTGAGGTTGTAATTCGAAAATAATTAAAAACAAACTACAAACGAATAAGGCTTTATCATAATCAGAATATTAAGATCACAAAATGTTGTGGACAGACAGCAATTGTTAACACTTAAAAACTATGGTATTCCTACGTGATTTACAAGTTAATAGTAATTAAGGTAAATCAGACACTTGGTTGAAGTTTCACTATATTAATAGAATTTACTCTACAATCGTTTCGGTCTCACGACCATTGTCAAGAGTAACAGAGATACTGTTGAGATACTGACTGAGAGTATACTATAAACTACAACTATATTAAATTTTTAGGTAGGTTATATTTTATTAACTCAGGAGGTGAGATTGGGTTAGCTTAGGTTCTTCCCGAAACTTCACTTCTTGAGGATTTATTTATCAAAGATATCAAACTACACTAAAAATTATTAATAATAATTGGTGACATTTGATACCACTTCTTGAGGATTTATTTATCAAAGATACCAAACTACACTAAAGATGCAGCACAGCTATATCAAAAGAGGCATGATTGTTGATAAATGAGAGAAAAAGAAGAAGAAGAAGAAATATTTAATTTCATTTTTAGGTAGGTTATGCTTTATCAAGTCCGACTGCTTTCATTTAATTTAGTCCGTTTATGTTAATTTTTTTTTGGGTTAGGTTACATTAGATTAGGTCGGATTACGCTTCATTGACAAATAAATCTATTTAGTCCCTATTAAAACAATTTGTCATTAATCTTATTGCTGATTGATAAAATGTACTTAGTCAGTTTAGGTTAATTTTGGTTGGGTTTGGTTACATTAGATTAGGTCGAATAAGGCTAAATTAATAAATAATGATATTTAGTGCCTATTAAAACGATTGGTCATTAATCTTATTGCTCTTTGATAAAATGTACTTAGTCAGTTTAGGTAAATTTTGGTTGGGTTTGGTTACATTAGATTAGGCCGGATTACGCTTTATTAACAAATAATGCTATTTAGTCCCTATTAAAATGATTGATCATTAATCTTATTGCTCATTGATAAAGTGTACTTATACTCTGATTTAAGTAATATTTAAACTGATTCATCGGTAGGGCTCAGATGTATACAGGGTAGGCAAAAAGTAAGAAACCTCGAAAATACTTTACGAACTTTTTTTCTTATGGATTTTTGTTCTAATTTCAATTAATATTTGTTCTTATTCACAATTTCGATGCGTTCTTCAATTTTGTCATCATATACTCGATTCAATTAGAAATTTTTGTTATGTAATATCATGGTATTTTTAGATAAAAAACAAATGCAATCAAATTTGTCAAAAGAAAGATACAGGTTGCCATTAAATAAAAAGTGTCGATGACGTTATTGTCCTAATGTGACGCATCCAAAAAAGTTGAAACCATCAAATTGTGGCATATAATTAGCTACCAAACATTTGTTAATTTTTTTTTTCTAGAAATAATAATAAAGGCTCGACAGAGGAGGATCCTTACTTTTTACTCACCATGTTCACCTTTTCCAATTATTGTAATTCAGATTAGTCAATTCAGAAAGCATCAGATGTAATTGAGATCAGTCAAATATAGTTCGGAAAGCATAAAATGCAATTCAGATTAGTCAATTCAGAAAGCATCAGATGCAATTCAGATTAGTCAAATATAGTTTATAAAGCACAAAATGTAATTCAGGTTAGTTTAGTAATTCAGAATGTACATTTGACACTTCAGAAACGTCAGAAAGGCGTCAGAAAACGGAAAATGTAATTCAGATTAAAGTCAATTAATATTCTGAATAGCTACACCTTCAGTTACCATAGAAGTGCAAACAACATGACATTTGACAGATCAAGTTACTAAGTACTCTATTTTTCTAATTTAAATAATCAATTTCAAAATACGAAATCTCCACAGTAAAAATTGCGCGAAATTTAAAATTATACCTCCCGTTAGGACGCCAATTATAATAAGAAAAACTGTAATCAGAATTACCATCGACTTTAATCTGATTTACATTTAATTCGAACAAAAAAAAACATTTGACGCTTTCTGATTTATATTTCATGTTTTTTTGTATTATAATTGACTAATCTGGTTTACATTTGATGCTTTTTCAGTTACAATTGACTAATCTGAATTACATTTGGCGCTTTCTAAATTACAACTGACTAATCTGATTTACATTTGATGCTTGTTGAATTACATTTGACGCTTTCTAAATTAGAACTGACTATATCTGATTTACATTTGATGCTTTTTGAATTACATTTGACGGCAACCTTAACTTGGTTTAGGTTAGGTTAGGCTAGATTAATTTACGCCAGACTACGTTTTATTAGCAGATGGAACTATTTTCATCTGCATAAAAAGTGATAGTCGTTAATCTTATTGCTTATTGATCATACATAGAGTTTTTTTTATACATTTCTGTCACAATGACAGCAATGTATCAAAGTTAGTTTCTTAAAATGCAACTTACAAGTAATTCTCTGTGAGGCAAATATTACAGTTTACGAAGTGAACAATGTATACAACTGAAGAAAGAGCTCAGTTATTTAAATGGATAATGCTGCAAACGTCAGATTTATACTGTTCACATTACTGTAAACTGTAATATTTACCTCACAGAGATTTAATTTGACTTGTATGTTGCATTTTAAAAAAGGCTTCAATACATTGGTGTCATTGTGAGAGAAGTCTGTTACTAAAAATAATTAACCCTATATTGAACGGTAAAAAACTCTTTGTATGTTTAAGTACACACTGATTGATGAAATATTGAATTGATACATTACTAGATCAGATTTTGTTATATTTATTATATTTGTTTTAGATTTGTGTAATTCAGGTTAATTTATTGCTCAAATATGTGTAAATTTTACAGTCATGTAAGCTAACAGTGTTGTTACAACCACTTTTGTGGTACTTCAGTGGCTTCATACAAAATTGGCTAAAAAGTTATTTTAACAGCTTTGGTAATTGATATCGCTGTTGAAAAAGGTATAGAACTGGGTAATTAGGTTATTTTGCACAAGGTCTGCTTAAATTGGGTTAGGTTAGATTCGATTTGGTCACAAGACATGTAATTCAGGTTCGGGGTGGATTTATAAATTTTTCAAAAACTAATTTGTGCAAGTATTTCTTTAAATTGTAAATTCGTAAAATAATGTTTTAGCCATTATAATATAATCCGCAACGGCTTAAATTTTTTGCTATAATGTGTTGAAATATTATTTTAAATCGTTATTATTTTAAATAAAGTAAATTCAATGAAACACTAAAAATCGAACAACACATACTTACTTTATGTCAACAATTATTGTTTTGAATGATATTTGTAAAAACTTTATTTGTTTCATAGTAACTAGATTTAGTGTTAAAAATTTATTAATCAATATGAATAGAGATACTAAAAAAATACGATTAAAAAAATATTTCAACACATTGTAGCAAAAAAATTAAGTCGTTGCGGATATATGTTCATATGAAATTTTTTTCATAAAATGACCTGAAGAATTACACCCTTAAATATTAGCACGATATTAAGAAACACCCTGTAAATTATGATGAAATAAATATGCCTCGGCAAAAAGGCAGAAATTCGGATAATTTGTCATCAGATGTTTAGGATCAACGAATGCCACCTTCTCGAACATGTGGATTAAATATAGTGTAATGCAAATATTGTCGTAATTTTTTTTCTTGGCAAGATTTTAGTTCGAAGTTATGTTAAGTTATTTTGTTGAGTGTTGATAACTTTGGGTTATGCTAGGTCATAATACATTAATACATTCTTTTAGGTCAGATCTGATTTGGTTTGGTAAGATTATCTGCGGTAATTTATGGGAAATTCATTTAGGTTCGGCCAGGCTACATGGAGAACCTATAAATGATTTACGAAACAATTTTAATTAAACTATGAAATATACATTTTATTTGTAGATAATGTCAGTTTTCATATTATGTAGGTACAGTCGCATTAATTAAAGTGTTGTACAACGTTTCTGTGTGTGAATGTTACTTAATATCACAAAGTTCAAAAAAATGTTGTACATACAAATATTTTGAAAGGTTAGATCTAGGTCTATTTAATTAATGATACAATGCGAGCCTTTGTTGAATAAAAACACAACCACCGATAAACTTTTAATGGTAGAATAAATAATATAATAAAGATCTAGAGTATATGTAGACTGTACATATTCTGCATGTTACTTTTAATATAAGTGCATTTTAATATGGAAGGATACTGTTATTTTCTATGTATTTATATTCTGGCTTTATGGCACAGTTATCACAAACCCAAAGTGCCATTAAATTTATCCTGCACTAATTTTCTGCTCATATGAAAGTAATAAGTTTGATGTCAGCTGTTAATCCTAATCTGTGTGGAAAGTTTGCGGACAAATTGTAGTTTCAGCAACACGGATTTATATTTCGTAATTGCTGGAAGCTGAGGGCGTTTTATAACGGCAATATCGTGCCTCTGGCCATTACCCATTCCGTGGGTTCCATCTAGACGTGGACGTTTGGAGTTCCAAAGTTTGCCATATAAACTCTTTCCATGAAACTCGATAGCTCCAGTTTCAAGAGCTTTCATGACTCATAAAAAATATAATTTCAAATATACAGATGTATAAAGTATGATAATAAATCAAATTAACTTGGAAATAATAATGAAAAGACCGAACGATCAGTAGCATTAAAACACATTGATTTACTACAACTACCACTACTACTTGGAAAATAATATTATGAGTACCTAATACAGTGAATCGAGTCTATATAAGAGGAGGCGAAGAAAACTTTTCTTAAAAAGTAATATAAAAGTCTTAACATATAAACATTAATCCTCTAAGTTTGTAAACAGATTTTTTTTTAAATTGCAAATTATTATTATTGTAGAATGGATATTCATGGAAATATAATAATATGTTTATTAATGTTACATACGTTATAAATACAAGGCAAATACAATATAGTTTAAAATTGGTAAAATTTCTTTAGATTTAATCAATTAATCAAATCAATATTATTGTTAAAATACAGAATGAGTTTTGGTTAGAAATTTATTCTAGCCATAGTCCACTAAAAATAATAATATATTTTATACACAAATTTGGAAACAAATCATGTCCCTTAAAACTGATGTAAGCGGAGTTTATTCTCCACGAACTCTAAACAATCATAAAATGCATGGCGCAAGAGAAACTGTTTCATGCAGACCTTAAAACAAGATAGAGGTTTTTCTTGAGCTTACTGTGGCAAAGTATTAAAAAAAAAAATCCCAAAAAATTTGTGCCATTTTGGGAAGTCTGTAACTATTATGTAACTATAGTAACTATAGATGGATTGTCAGATAAGTTTGCTTAATCTCAATAATACTATATATAATTGATAAGACGTTGTAATTGATTAGCAAATTAAAATGGACAGAGTATCGTGATTACCTAAAATAAGTTTTTATATTGTATAAAAAATAAAAAACAAAAATAGAAAAAGGTAGATCAGATTAACAGCGGAAGATTTGTGATCAACTCTTTTAAGAATTCGTAAGTATCAGTGCATGTTAGTTGTAGTCATTATAATAAAAAATATTGTGTGTTAAAAATTCTATATTTATATTTTTTATACTGTATTCATCAGCTTCGGATCTGAGGTGAACAAATAAACGATTGATTATAATAAAAAACTAAAACATGATGTAAGTAAATACCAAATTCCAGTCAATGATTATTTTTTAAAACCTTTTCAAATTAGATTCTAAAAGTCCCAATTTCATTCGATTTTATTCAATAATCTTGAGGAGTGATTAACTAGTCATGTTCACAACAATTTGTAACGGACGCAACTCTATTCATTCATATACAGGGTGGTCACTTTTACGACGTCCACCAATAGGATCTATTAAACGGAAATATATACAGAGTTGGTCAAATGAAATAAAAGTTTCTCATCTTCGTGACTTTAAATATACTGAAACGAAATCCGAGATATCTTGCACAGTTCCTGAAATATCGCTGAAAAACTGAAACAGTGCACTTTCCTTTACATTTTATAACTATTTTACTTTTGAAGGAACTTTTACTAAACTTGGCACTCTTACAGTTTTCGAAGTGAGCTTTCTGATGACAGTGCCAAACATGTTCTGCGCCAACCAGATGCCCAAAATTTTTATAGTCAACTTTTAATTTTATTATGGCCGCAATATTGGATTTTAATAGCATTCAAAACGGCGAAAAAATCATTTCAACCATGTATAAGACATGGGTATTCTGAATAATTTTCAGATAATTTAAAAATTTGTTGCAAAAATCAAACTGCTGCGGACTGCTCTAAAAATCAAGTTGCCATGGAATAACAAATTACCATTTTGACATTTCTTCATACAAAGAAAATAACTTCTGAATAATTTTATTCTGTGTAAAGTGCAAAAAAGGAGATAATATCTTTGATTAGTAAAAATGGCAAGATATTATCCTCAACGTGAAAAAATTTACATGTACAATATCTATGTAAGGAATTACAGAAAGGCGACAGTCACATTTAGAATTTATGGTGAATTGTATCCCGAAAGAAGACAGCCAGATCCAACAACTTTTCGGCGTTTATGGAATCGTATAAAATATCAGATTACCCTTGTGTTAAACATGGTTGAAATCGGAAATTTTCGCTTTTTTTAATGCTATTAAAATCCAATATAGCAGCCATAAGAAAATAAAAAGTTGGCTGTGAAAATTTGGGCATCTAGTTGGCGCAGAAAATGTTTGGCACTGTCATCAGAAAGCTCACGCCGATAAATATAAAAGTGCCAAGTTTTGTCAAATTTCCTTCAAAAGTAAAAAATTATAAAAGGAACTGGAAAGTGCACTTTTCGGTTTTTCAGCGATATTTGAAGAACTGTGCAAGATATCCCAGATTTCTTTTCAGAATATTAAAAGGCATGAAAGTAAGAAACTTTTCTCCGATTTGACCAACTCTGAATATATATCCGTTTAATAGATCGTAATGGTGGGCGTCGTAAGAGTGACCACCCTGTATATATATAATTTAGTACCCTCCAGCTACAAACTAGTGCTGTCATACCTAAGTAATAGAAAGCAAAGTGTCTACTGTAATGGTTTTTATTGTTCCTTTCGGCCAATAACCACAGGAGTTCCCCAGGGTTCTATTCTGGGTCCCCTATTGTTTCTAATTTATTTTAACGACTTTATGAACATATTCAAGGAGAGTGAGGGAAGATATTTTGCTGATGACTCTACCATTTCTACACCTAAGAAACACTTACACAGTGCAGTGAATTCAAACACTGCCTCACTTGCAAGGGCTAAAAAGTGGTTTTTGACAAACATGCTGAAGTTAAATGAAGATAAATCTGTAAATATTCTCTTTACATTAAAAAAACCTCTGACAAAAGATAATGCATACTCTGCACACACTAAATATTTGGGCGTATTTGTAGATGAGAAGATGCTGTGGAACACTCATGGAGAGAAACTATCTTTGCAACTGAATAGCTCAATTTTTCTCTTAAGAAACCTCGCTAATAACGTTTTTAGATCGGTGCTAAGAACAGCCTATTTTGCAGTTTTTCAGTCCCATATTACATACGGCTTGTTGGCCTGGGGCCATTCAGCCATTCGTCATAATTTATTTGCTTTGCAAAGACGAGCCCTAAGAGTAATTTCAGGACATGGATATAGGGATGAGTGCAGACATGCTTTTAAAACATCTAACCTTCTGATATTGCCAAGCCTGTTTATTTTAGAATGTATGCTATATGTACTCAAAAACAAGTTAAACCTCACTGTCTGTTCAGACTTATATGAACACAATACTAGGCAGCAAACCAACATCTATGCCCTGAATAACAGGTTGACTCGGACCCAAAGTGCCTCTAGATACTATGGTCGCAAATTCTTCAATGCGTTACCCCAGTCAGTTTGACATATGAATATTAGATATCCTGGATTTATTTTGAGAATATTAAAAGGCATGAAAATAAGAAATTTTCCTCCCATTTGAACAACTCTGTATATATTTCCGTTTAATAGATCCTAATGATGGGCGTCGTAACAGTGACCACCCTGTAGGTACGCAGATAAGCAAATATTTTTCAAAAATGGTCTTCATCGAGTAAGATAACTCAAAGTGGATATGTCTGTTGAAATTTTAGAGTTTTTTTTAGAAAAAACAATACTTTTCCATATACAAATGAAAACAAATACTTTCGAGATAAATGCATTTGAAAATTCAATACCTTATGACAAATCTAATTTTCGGTATTTATTGTTTTTGCAAAGTTTTTATTAACATTCCAGTAAACTCTGATACAGCATAGAATAGCTTTCCTGATAAACACAACGAACTTTTATGGTACCTGGTCATTTCAACTAATTTTTGTGAAATTTTTATTTAAGCTTTTTTATTTTTTTATTTTTATTTCATTGCCTACGATATATGACATACGAATAAAATACAAAACTTCGTTATGAAAAGTTGAGTGTAGCAAGATGGGGGTCGGGGAATAAAATTCTTGCCAAGTTCGAAACTAAATTATTTTTTCTGTTTTGGCTAATTATTAATTGAGGGTGGCTTTTTAACCCTCGCGCAATCGATATTCCATTTGCCAATTTCTCCCCTATGCATTTACCTAACAAAAAATTGCAATTAAAACCAACTCCGACTAGCATGAAAAATGTTCAAGTTGCCCTGGGGACCATGGGCCATCAAATAACAAAATAATACTTAAATTACCGAGAATACATACATACGAATCGCAATTATTCTGTCACTGATATTGCAATGGTCGGTTTTCAAAAATTTAATAACACCCTCGGCGCTCCCTATTGATCGCCAAAACTGCGTGGCCTGAAGGCATCATCGATTCACCCAGGAATTATTTATGCCCGCAAATTCGGCACACTTCTGTCGCATCAGGCTGACGCAGTTCGCAATGTGTGCTGTGGGTACACCTGTTTATTGTCATGTGCAAACATAGCCACCCCACTTCGCGTATTTCATTAGTCATGTGCGGTCCGCGAGGTTATACGTCGGCGTCGCGACGCGGTGCGTCTGAACGTAGCGCACGTCAATGCAGCCAACCAAATTAGAGCCACCGTGCTGTGAATTCAAAGTGACTATTTTTAACTCCTCACGTAATGGCGTGGGATGAAAAGGAGCCGTGGATTCGAGCGTAGTGCGGCAACGTAATTATGTAATTAAAAGTGCTGCGAGTACCATTCGTAGTGATAATGAGACGAGAAAATGCGTTTCTACGAACTTTGTGGTTGGTGGTCGTAATGTGATGACGACTTGTGCATCTGCCACGTCTTTTTCATCTACTCACATGCTTCAAAATCTACTGCAGCAGGATTAATCTGAAACTGTGTTATTAAAAAAATACTCAATTTATGTATACCCAAAAATGGATCACCAATAAATTAACCAATTTAAGAACCTCTTTTATGTTCAGAATTTTTGGTATTTTACAAATAATTATCATAACATCGTCATCATCATCATAATCATGACCATCGTAAGCCTTCCGTATTCATATCATGAAGACATCCCCCCTTCTGTTTCCACGTTTCTGGTATTTTTTCGCCATTTTGGTCCAGCAACAATTTAGGGTGGACAAAAAAAATTGAGATCGATTAAAGTACGAAAAGACGTGGCACATCCAATTTGAAAATTTTTCCTTTCATAGAACACATGATTGTTTTTAAAATTACTCAAAACTATTTGGGTAGTTCGAAGGGGGAACCAAACTAGCGTAGGTAGTGTCAACCCCCTACCAACCCTTTAAGCCACAGCTACCTCCATCTAAAAAATTAAATAGCACCCCCGTACTTGTGATACATCATTGGAAAGCTCTTGAATAATGCTTTTCAGTCGTTATCAATACAATAAGATTTGGTCAGCTAGTTTTGGAATAAAGTGCAAATCAAGCTTGGAAACTCGCGCGTGCTTTAAAGACCAAAATATGAAGTCACTTCTACTTTAATATACTATTTGTCAGTACGTTTCGTGAAACAAAGTTAAGTGACAGAGAAAATCTGCAATAAGGATGGAAACTAGATGTAAAGAGAAACTGTTTCTTCTTGAACATGACGAGAGTCAAAAAATTTAGGCCAAGTTCATAGACGCCGACTTTTCAGACAATCTAGAGGGGGGCAAAAAGTAAAGTAAGTTATTTGGTCATTTAGAAAGAATAAGTTAATTTATTTGGCAAACAATTCCCAGAATTACCACTCTTAAAACTAATAATGAAAAATAAAAATTCTTAAAACTAATAATAAACCTAAAATATAAATAAAATATAAATAATATAATATAAAATATAATAAAAATGTGTTTTGTCTCACAGTTGCCCGCGAAGTATACTCGTTGACAATGTCGTAAATATTTATTGAGTGCGATAGATCTCGGTGAATATTTAAAAGGGAAATGTGATTTAACCTCTCCTGTCCCATTGTCGATCTTAAATAAGATTTTAAACGTCGAAGACAAGATAATGTTTTTTCAGTACATGTTGTCGCAGGTATAGTTAAAAACATCTTAACAAATTTATAAATTTTCATTATATGTCATGATCCTAAGGAACCATCATTTAATGGCTCAGGTGAAACTCGTTGCCTTGGTAACTTGATGTCCACTAATTTTAATGATTTGACTGTCACTTATGCATCTTTCCATAAGGCTTCATAACCAGTGTCTCTCATTTTTCTTACAATACTCTTCACAGCATCTATTTTCAATTTTGCTTGCTGAATGTTCAGGGACGGTGTCTGCAGTTCTGTATTCAAAATGTCGATTTTTTAAAATATCTTGATAACCATTTTTAAATAAAATAATTTTGTTGTTGCAGTAGATTTTTTAAATATCCATTGGCTTTTGCACCAGCTTCAGTTTTATCACTATCAGAGACATTTTGTAGAAAGTCGACTAATGTTTGGTAATTATCAACAATGCTTTTTAGTGAAGATACCCGCATGCACCATCTAGTCGGACAAAATGGACGCAGAGAACTTGACTTCCATTCTGTATTTAATTTTAATCTCTTAAATATTTCGATTCGCTATTGCGATTTATTAACAAAATGTATGAGGTCTTCCATAATGCTTAAGAAATTTCGTATTTCCAAAATTTCTTGCATACCATCTTGCACTACCAAATTTAATGTATGCGCCATGCAGTGGACAAAAACGGCTCTATTTTCAGACTGCCGAATTCTAGCTTGCAATCTACTTTTAATTCCACTTACATTCCTTGCACCATGATAACATTGTCCTCTGCAGTTTACAATTGGTAATTCTAGCCTTATCAATACATCATTTATAACTGAATACAACGTTTCTGAATTCGTGAAAGGTGCCTCATAAAATCCAATGAATTATTCATAGATTTCTAAATTGCTAGCAATTGACAAGTGTTCTTTTGACGAAATATCGGTTGCCTCCTCACTTAGAATAGCAAAATAAGTTGCTTCCTTTATAAGAAGAACTATCATGGAAATAACTTTATTATTTGGTTGTTTATGGTTGCCAAGTAAACGATAAATTATAGGAACAGACCTGTAATGTTTTACGGGCTTGTATAAAAGATCTGTAATATATTACACGCCTGTAGAAAAGCAAACAGATTAAAAACAAATTCTAATTTTATTACAAACACCTTAAAACTATAATGGATCGGGCTTATAATTATGCACATTTATTCATTTATTCATTTTCGAAATTCATTTGTACATTTTCAGCAACCATTTTCTGGTTGTTACTTTCATATTCACGTTTTTGTTAGATACAGAGAAAGCTGAAGTCGTGCCTGCAATCAATTGTGCTTCGTTTTCTTTATTAGAACCCTTCTGATTGCCAGATTGAACCATTTTTACAATTTTTCTTTTGTTACACATAGATTCAGCAATATAATTTACATTACCATAGCTACGTCTAGCTACAAATTACCCAACGCCTCCGCATAATAAATGTCAAGCAATTTATTTAAAAATAGTCAAATGAAGGTGGAAATAATAGTTAAATAACTATTAGTAGCCATTATAGATAATATTTTATTTAAAACATCATGAGAGCACCATTTATAATTGGTTCGATTCAACCAACTATTCAATTCAGGAAAACATCTTCAGAACGGAGTTTTAGTAAAAGTTTGAAATTGGAAGTTTCATCGATATTGCAAGGTAGAAATATTTTTTTTAAAGCAACTCGTGATTGCATCATATCTTTCCGTTTCGCCAGCGATATTTTTTCGTGAATATTTTTCCCTGTGGAAAATGAGTTGTACCTTTCCACAGCGGATTTGTGTAAAGAAGAATTTTCATGTATTTGAAATTTTTCCATCGAAAGTGCCCCCCTTGGAACTTCTCAAGGGGGGGCATCTGCCCCGCTGCCCCCCTGTAGTCGGCGCCTATGGCCAAGTTACCTACAAATGGACAAGTTGTGTGAGTCCAATTTTATAATCTTCGCAAAGTGAAATTAAATTTACGCTGTAGTGCTCATTTGGTAGTGAAACAAGTAGAAGTTCTATGGAAAAACCCACCTTAAGACCAAGTCACTATAAATAATTTATTTTTAATTACAGGAGAACTACCGAACGACTGTTTCAACTCGAATCTTCTAGCGAAGATGAGTTAGAATACGAAGAAACAGAGAAAACAAACGTCCAAATAGAAAATGCAGTTGAGGTAAGCTCAAATGAACCTGGACCTAGCACACATCGTCAGCTTAGAGTTACAAGGTTGAATGTAACATTGTTTAAATTATTAGTTTTATAGCTTTGCAGGGCTATATGTTTTCAAAGCGAGACCTTTCTACTTGTTGGAAAATTAAAATTGGATCATTAGGTACCTGTGAAAAAAAAACATCTCAAATTGACAGTGCAAAATTTATCATTTTCAGATATAACAAAGATATTTAAAATTCTTATTCTTAAATTTACAAATTTGCACATACAACCTTGTAACATTAAGCCGACGACATGTCACACCAATGAACAGAGCTAGGAAAGAGGTCGTCACTACAAAACTTTTAGCTACTTTAGACAAGTGCAAGGTGAATGACTGCGATACAGTTAGAATTATAACAGCAACTGCAGAAACTCTTCAGCACGACCTTGACAGTGTAATAATTGACGGAAAATGTTGCCTGCTTTAACAGGTGAAGATCTAGTGGACAGGTTGCCAATAGCAACATCAAAAAGGAAAAAAGCAACTACTTTGGATTACCGTAATTTTCTCCAGCACTGGGGAAAACCAAGCTTCTGCTGCTTACCAATTGTTGGAGGAATAGGAGCTAACCGATAACGTGCAAGCATTTTGCTGTGACTACACTTCTTCAATCTACTTATATATTATTTTGACCACGTAATGACACAAGACCATTCACTGAGTGACCAGTAAATTTTCTATTTATTTTGCTCTAGCTTACAAGGTACCTCTGTGATATTAAAACAAAAACTTGGTAAGGACATTCTTTACTTTCCCTGTAGACATCATATTTATGAACTTGTTTTGCGAGGTGTATATGAAGAAAACAATTCCAAATCTTCGGGTCCGAATATTACAACTTTCAAAAAATTTTGCGTGCTTGGGTTAAGATAAACAAGTCAAACTTCAAACCTGGAATTGAAAATCCTTTTGTCGAGCAAGCACGAAATGATAAACATCAACGCTTCAATTTGCACATTTACACAGACATTGCAGAAACTTCAACAACCTAGGGAAGGTTACAGAAAACTGTTTGAACTAGTTTGCTTTCTCGGTCGGACCTGAGAAGATAAACAAGTGAAACTTCAAACCTGGAATTTAAGATCCTTTTGTCAAGCAAGCACTAAATGATACAACATAAACGCTTCAATTTGCACTACAAACATTGCAGGAACTTCGACAACCTAGGGAAGGTTACAGAGAACTGCTTGAACTAGTTTGCTTTCTCGGTCGGACTCCCCCCCCACCCTAGAGGAATATTTTTCCACGTGCTTCCACTTCCACGTGCATTCCGTTATGCTAGGTGGATGGCTAAAGCAATTTATTGCTTTAAAATATTTTTGTTTCGTGAGGAGTTCAGTTTGGGAGTAAAGACACGTTAGCCCCGAATGTTGTAAAAGCACCTTGACAAGATTTGTAATTTATGCAAAATCTTCATGTATACGCCGAAATTGACGAAAATACAAGGCGTTAAAAAAATTGTAACCATCTGTGGTATTTAGTATCAGAAACGGCTGCGATGTCATTTTTTAACAGTCAAATATCTGTAGACACAAGAACGCTAATGGTGCATGTCTTAAATACAATGAGATTTTTGAAGAACCCGTGAAGAAATGTGCAATGCTGTGGGAAAATGTTGGCGAATTCACAAATCAGGGTATCGAAAACTTAATTTCTTAAAAATCTTTAAAACCCTTTGAATGATTTTCATTTCCAACGGAATTCCTTGAGAAGGATACTTCTATATGGGAGGATGGTGACGGTTTTAAGATAGGCGCTGAAATTGTAAAAAGACTTAAGGTTGTTAATGATATTGCAGAACGAGGAGTTAAGCTCTTGCAGGATTATAATGAACTTCTAACTAAAAACGAGGAGGAGAAGCAATGTATACTTGAAATCGTTGTGGACTATCGACGGCTATTCCCAGATTGAAAAAAAATACATTATCGAAACAATTGTGAACTTACTTATTAGTAATAAACATTAAATCTAGTTATTACAACACGAGTTTCTGTATTCTATATAAATTTTCATGTTTTTAATTTTTATTGCGGGCTTGTGTTACGTGTTCCTAATATTTTTCAGTCGTAAAATTTTTTATGGAACATTTTCTTACTGAACACAACGAATTTTGGATTTGGATTGGGTTATCAAAATTTCAAACTCAATGTGCCACGTCTTCTCGTTGCCCGATCGATTTCAAACTTAGCACAGATTATTTTTTCATCAAGTGACACAATACTAGGGCGCGTGGCGAAATAAATAACGAAAAAAAATCACACAGATAAGGTCCACCCTAAGCAACATAGTTAGGCACGTATCTATAGTCCGTACTTGAGCATGAGTTCGACTCAAGTCGCAAATTTGCGTATATTTGGTTGCGTTTGGTGCATAAACATTCATAGAAAATACGCAACCAAATATACAACTTGAGTTGAACTCGTGGTCAACTACGGACTATAGATACGGGCCCTAATGCCATCTGTTCAATGGGTTTTAGGCCTTCGCCGTTTCCTCTACCTGTATTTGGTCTCCATTCCAATGATCCATTGCTTACTTTTTCTGATTTTAAGAAGACCAGCCCAATTCTACATGCCGCCACTTCTCTGATAACCCTTATTCTTGTTCTTCAATCTATTTATATATTATTTTGACCACTTAAAGATACAAGAACATTCACTGAGTGACTAGTAAATTTGCTATTTCTTTTGCTCCAGCGTACACGTAGAAAGGAATAACGTAACGCAATCTTGGCATAGAGGTGCTGCGGTAAATGTGGGGGGTTCAAATCTCATAAAACTGAAACTGTTTTTCAAAGTCTGTATGTAAACCTGTCTGGTTAGAAAGGGACCAAAAAAGTTTTTCTAGTCCAGAGATGATGTAATCATCTCCATTGGTTTTGAATCCACATAAAAGTGTAGGTCCACCTATATGATGTAGTGGCAGCAGTGGTCTGTATGTAACCCCGTCTGGTCACCATAGGGCAAAAAAGCTTCTCTAGTCCAGAGATGTTGTTATCATCTCCATTTGTTTTGAATTCACATAAAAGTGTAGGTATATCTATATGGGGTAGTGGCAGTATATATAGACAGAGAAGATGTTTTCGCCAGTAGTAGCTCGGATATGACAGGAAATCTACAGCCATTGCATTCCTCATAGGCGTTCTTTGGTTGGGCAACATTAACATGTTATTTATATCAAAGTAAACTTCAATTAATTGTTCAGTTTTGTCTAGTAAACCGGACCGAAATAAACTGTGAAAATAATAGTCGAGACCAGGTATGATTCTGAACCTACTCCACCGAATGTAGTAGAAGCTGCAAACGTTTGCATATTGAATTTACTTTTTGGGGGAACTTCGGTTTTGCTTATAAATGCTTTTGTACTGGCGAAAAAAGCTTATAGCAATGTTGCTCTCCAAAAATATTGTGTAGGCATATTTTCTGTAAAAAATTATGGTCATATCATTCCATGCTAACGACGACTCTCAATATTCATACAAAGATGAGCAAAATTACAAGCATTTCCAAAAACGCAATCTGAAGGGTACTGAGAAAAACGTTCAAAAACTTTAATATTAAGCAAAATTAAAAACAAATATAATTGTAGCAATTGACAATTTATGATGTCGAATCGATCAATACTTTTGTTAATTTTGTTAATTATGTTAACATCAACTGAAAGGATGGTTTTACTTTGCCCACCCACCCACACTCCAATCAAATTTGGAGACTTTGGATACTTTGGACTTTGGTGGAATAGTAGGGGTTATTATTATTAAGAACACACAAAAGTTAGGCCAGTGGATTACAATTTATTTCAAATTATTGTAACAATGGTGATCTACCTTGATGCATATTGAACAGCAGCCGCCTTAATATTTTAACTTTGTGTATCAGTTATAGTACAGTCATTTTACGGTATAATCATCCATTAACTTGATGCGTCATCATTTCCAAACCAAAAATTAATGAATTCGTATAAACTGAGAGGATTCTTAGTGTTCCCAAGCACCCAACCCAACCCAACCACCTACAACTCGGATATAAATGATAATTAAGACATCTAATTTAACTAAAATACTAATTAAAAATATTAATGCCATTGCTGTTGAATAATGCATCAATATTATCATCGCTATTAAAATAATTTAAAAATATTTCATCCATTGCCCTAACTTTTCAGTGATCTGGATCGGAAGATGGGTGGGTAGGCACAGCTTGATCACCGTATAACAGTTAGTTCTAACGTCTAACGTCGCATCAAGTTCTAACTTGATGCGACGTCAATAACAAGTCATAATTTATTACGTCGAATCAAGCAATAGCGATGATTTGTTAGTGATGCTGCATCAAGTTAGAGGATGATTAGAGTGTAACCACCCACCCACCCTCCGATTTAAATCACACTAAAGTTAGGGTAGTGGATGATATATTTTTTTCTAATTTCAATGCAAAATTTTGTTCTTTAATAATGCATTGTTAATTAATTTGATTGTATGAATCGGTGGTTAATACTTGGCGATGGACAACAAAGCATCGACGGGAATCGTTGATCACTGTATACATGAAAACCATTTCATAAACACAGACGGTCTTTCCATTCTCCACGCAGGTAATAAATGACGAAGAATGGACCTCCTGAAAATTCTAGAAATTAAAAAAGCAATGGGGAATATTGTGAATGACCAGATATGTTTTGAAAATAATCCGGTGTTCAATGGGATTATTGAAAGCACCTCATTTCGCAAATATAGAAAACCTTAATGGGATAATAATGTTCCACTAGTATTTAGATTATATCTAGCGCCTTTCATGAATTTGTATTTAGTCTTATTTGTCCCTTGATAATAGTCGTGAAACCGAAACAATTGTTGAGTTTTTCAATTAAAAATTTGCGAAACTTAACCAAGTGCTTTGTTTATACTAATGTTAATTAATTAATATATTTTTTTAAATATTTTTAATATATTTTTCATTTTTTAAGTTACCGAGAGCAGCAATTATCCACACTGCCAATTTGTGTATAACATACACGTACATCTAGTCTTTGTACAAGTTTTGTGGAGTAATCACTATTTCTTGGTGCATTTAACGCACACACGGTTCTCATCTTATTTGGTTTCCAGGAGCAATCCCTAAGTTGTAATTAAGGTGAAGGCGATGCCAGGTTATTGAGTTAATCTGGTAACGAGGTAATATCGTGTATATAGGGTGATGAAAATTGGATCCCAGTTTGTTCATTTCAGTTAGCTTAAGGGACAGAGATATTTGAAAAACTTCCTGTATTCTATACTGAATAAAGAAAAGGGATATGTTGTAAAAGTAAGAGAATTTGTAGAGATTTTTTAAACAGATTGCTTCAGTTGTTTGTGTTTTATGTATATTTATTTTTATTTGCAATTATTTTGAAATTCTGAAAATGCATTGTTTTATTCTAAATTCGACGTAGTGATCAGGCTAGACTAGTCGATTCCATTTTATTTTATTGTCGACAACTCTGTTTCCTTCTTATGGGTGCTATATCGAGAGTTCAATAAAAATCGACAACGAAGTTGACATTGGCAATCTCTAGTCATGTCTGCTGTCATGTTGACATGTCAGATTTGATCCGAGTGCAGACATGACTTCAGATTGCCAACGCCAACTTCGTAGTCGATTTTTGTTGAACGTTCTATATGTTTTCTATACATTTTTTTAAAGATTAAAAGTAATTTATTTCTAATATAAAAATACATAGGATACAGTTCTTGCGCATAGTATAGTGGTATAGTGGAATTTCTTTCCTTCGGTCTTCACCTCGGGATTTGTTGATTTGCTCCTCTCTCGGGCTGATGGTATTAAAGGATTTCGATTAGTTTTATTTCAATTTCAACGATATGTGAGCTTTGATAGTTTCGGTTTATTTTATCTATTAAACAAAGCTATTTGTTACTTTCAAAAGTAGAAAAAAACGCATAAGTAACAAATCGACATAAAAATCTAATTAATTTATTGAATGTAGAACAAAAAGTTGTATTCAGAATCTTATATCAATTTAAAAATTATTGCAAATAAAAAAATTACATGCGAAATTTTGCATTTAGCAATTTTGCCAAATTATAACCTATCCTCTATCACTGCAGATAAGCGAGATCCATAAGCCACATGGTGGCGATTTCAATTTGATCACCGAAATTTGAACCGAAAAAATATCGGTTTGTTTCGGTATTAGTATTATATTTTCTAAAATAATGTTATATTGTAACTATTGCTAAATCCAAAGCTATTTAGAATTTTTGTTTATTTAGTTAGATTAGGTATATATGTTAAGCTTTGCCGATTTGTTGTAAGTTAACAGAATATTTTTGAACATTCCAGGAATATTTGTCAGGGCTTCGAAACGGACCGAACCGAAAACCAAAAAGACGTTATTTTTGACGAAACTAAAACCGGATATTTTAATTTTTAATTGAATCAGAACGAAAACCGTAACGAAAACAATAACAAACAGAAAACATACAAAAATAACAACAATTAAAACAAAACAAACAAAACCAACTAACAAAATAATAAGAAAGCCTTACTCAACGTAAGCTTGAAGACGAATCACCTAATATTGTCTTAGATCACTTTGATAGAGGTGATCTGCCTAGTCAGATATCTCTATCATAGCTGTCTCTATTAGATATCTCTTATGGCGAAAGCAACTCTGAAGACGAAAGCATTGATGAACCTTTAGAAAATAAAGCAGAACTGGAAACAAATGGTGATATTATCGAAACCAGAGATGGTACAAAATTGTTTACGAAACCAAAACGAGCCAGTCGACGTCGTTTGATCAACATTATAACAGGTGTTCCTGGCTTGTTCCTCTACATACGATTGTATGTGGCAATTTAGAATGTAACACCCATGCTTTTCAATTATTCATGCATTTTTAAACAGATTATAAATATTTTGGTACAGGAAACCAATAGAAAAGCTGCGTTTGTTCATCATAACTATAACAAACAATGAGTAGAGATTGATATTAAAGAAATGAAAGCATTTATAGGACTTATTATTGAGAATTTTGGGAAACTGAAAATGCATCATTTCAAAGACCAGTTTTTGTTACACAACAATGCCCAGCTGTAGATTCGAAGAAATATAGAAATTTCGTTAACGCAGGATTGCTTCCTTCTTCTTTGATATGAAGGGCTCTTGTCATATCTTCTGGTCTCTAGCCGGCCATGTCAGTGTTTATTAGGTATATTAGATTCGATAACTCTGAAATTCGAAATGAAAGAAATATAATTAAATTGACAGCAATACAAAAGGTATTTGACCTTTTCGCCAATAACTGTAAGCAAAACTATAATTCATCTCCCGACTTATGCATTGATGAACAGTTGGTTCCATTTCGAGGGCGGTGTGCTTTTAGAGAATGAAGTCAAAACTTACAAATATGACATCAAAGATTGGGTTTTATCTGATGCTGCAATTCTAATTTCGATTGTAATTTGAAAATATATTCAGGAATGATCGACAACGTTGCAGATAAGCAGCAGGAGAAGAGATTTGCCAAAGATATGGTTCATCACCTTAGCAAAGCCTATGGTATTACAATTGATAATTTCTTTATATCTTTACAATTAGCAATTCAATGGCTTGAAGAAAAGAAAACTCTATTAGGTACCATGAGACCAGATTCCAAAAGTGCTATTATCCAACAAGAATACGAAGTTTTTGTTTGCGGATCAGGTTACAAAAACATCGTATTATGTCCCTCAAGGTACCCTTAGTGTGGTACTACTTTCGACCCAACATAATTCAGCGGAAATATCAGGTGAACATCTTTGAAACCAAGAATAATATTGAACAGCTGAAAAGCAAAACAGTCGACACATTAGACAAAATGTAAAAGAATATGATTCCAACTGAACTACTAAAATAGATGACCCATTGTGATGTTTATGAATTGGCTCGATATAGCAAGTATCAATTTATATATTTTGTACAAAATTCAATTTCCGGACAATGCTGCAAAAGAAAAACAATGTGAAAGACGATTATTTCAAATTCAACTAGGACTAGAGTTAGTACGACCTCTAGTGCAAGGTGCGTGGAAAAAGATTTCACGGTGTTAAAAAAAAACAAATTGCAATTAGCACTGTAGTTGATGATCCAGTCGGCTTGAAACTTGATCTACTAAACAAGGCTCAGAAAAAAGAAATATGTAAATTGTGTTTCACAGATAAAGATGGATAATATTCAGACCAATGTAATTATTACAATTTTTTCTTTTGCAAAAAACATCTTAAATTAGAAACATAAAAAAATATGTCAAAGCTGGTCTTAGTGAGTCGGTTTATATTTGAATAAATTGTTGACAACTAATTTTGTGTTCTATAATATATGTTCAATAAAAACCCAAAATATTATGTTATACTTTTATGTTAGTTGAATCTATGTTTCCTTCAATAAAAATTAAAATAAAAAATAGTTATAAACATTGATATTTAACTAATTCAAAATTAGATACATAAGAAATCCAATTAAAACGTTTTCGACGTATTAGAGCTAAAATACATCTTGGGCATCAGAAGGTTAATACAGAGTGGATTTTAACATTTTAACATAACCGACAGTTAAGATATAAACGAAAAAGTGATGAGTTTATTTTTAGTATTTTTGGAATATGTCCCTTATTTAATTCACTCAATTACATTCTATGTTATTTATAGAATATAAGACTTAAGCAATTCTGGGAAATTAATTGGATCACCTGTAATTGCTTGATATTCGCTTGAAATTAAATTGTAAACTCAACAGTAATAAATCTATCTAAAGTTCTCATTTTATTCAACAGTAAATCCTGATAAAGCAAATCACGATTCTAAACCGTTCATTTGCGACCTGAGCGGATTTGTAGCCGACTTTGCACAAAAACGTAAACAGAAGCAGGGCAGCCATCATTTACAGGTACAAAAATTTGCATTATGTTCGTACCTTGTTCGGGTGTCATAATACCAATTACGATACTGTCAAGTCGGCCAGATTTATAACGAACCCCAAGCCAGTCACAGCTTGAATTGCTAATACTGTCATCGTGGAAATAAATGTGTGCGCATTGCAACACGCCAGTCATAAATTATAATTATGTCGATTTGAACATTATTTCATCAACCAGCAGCGTTAAATCAATTGGATTTTTATTTGATGAAAGTATTACAGTAGTTCATGTTGTGTAAAAATAATAGTAAAGGAAATATCAAGTGCTAAAAAATAGTTATTTATGTAACGAGCACGAGAAAGTGCATTTTTCAGGATGAGTTGAAGTTTTATGGCCGAGCCGGAGGCGAGGAAATCAAACAGACGAGTCCTAAAACACATAATTTTCCGAGGTACTTATAATTTCTTTTTCGTCGACCTACAAAATAAAAATGAATTTCCTTATTTTATGCTTAGAGAAACTCTCCAATGTGACAAATGATGACAGTCGGTAATGACGGGTGGCTGTAGTATCAACCGGTATGGAGCAGCCATTGATTAAATTAAAATAATATTATTCTTATATTCCTAATTAAATTTTAGGTACAGTCATGCTCACATAAATCTAGTACAAAAAAAATGACATTGCTATATAAAATTGCTATTGTAACTTAATTTCTTGTACTAGATTTATGTGAGCATGACTGTACATGTAGCAAAAATAGCTATTATTTTTTGATTTTTTCTTCTATGCGATAGACAACTTATTGTCAACTTTATAAAGAGCAGTCTTAAGCGCGATGGTGCTTAAGACTGTCATAAGATTGCCGTCCTGTAAAATTGTAATCATCAATTATAGACTCTGAGTTGAAACTGTTCAGTTTTCACTGTTTTGTGAATTTCATAATTGATGGAAAAGAAGAAACGTCCGAATGTAATAAATATAAAGTGCAAACTGCGATGCGGACAAAATGATTCAACACGAATTTTTAATCGAATTTTAAATTATCTGGAATATTTGTACGCTGAGTTTATAAGCCTTCAATAAAGGATTCGCCAGACAATATTTCTCTTTGTGTACTTTGAATCCCAGATTTCCATTCCACAAATTTAATAAATCTCATTTTATAATAAATAAATGTCCAATGGATTATATGTAGCGAGTTTATACAATCAATATTTCCACAGACAATTAATTCAATTTTGAGGTATGTACTTTGCATATTTCCATGCAATTTGGTGTTAATTTTAGATCCTGCTTTATTTAAATGTTAGTTTTATATCAGTAATAGTAATATTTATTGAGCATTGCAAATAAAATAAAAATTATTAAAAAATAAATTATTATGTGTAATTATACACATGCCATAAAAAAAATGCAATATTTAGAGAGGTTTTATATTTATTTGGACTCGAGTTTCAATTTGTAGGTTCTGTGAATCAGCAATTCAATAAATATCTGATAGTTCTCTAGTTCGATTACTAAGTTTATGGCACATAATGATCCACGCCGAATGCTTACAGCATGATTCTCGATTTGAATTTTATGAACTGATTCATTATTTTATTTGGTTCTTCAAAGTTTGAATTTGGCATAGATAACTAAAATCATTGGCATTATTATGATCAAGTTTTTCTGTTTTATTAACTATTTATGTTTATGATTTATGGTAGATATCGATAACTGAAGTAATGACCAACTTCTTAGAATATGCTCAGAACAAACATATTTGCAACGAAATTGAGTAATTTAAGACTGTTTTAGAGTTAATCCATCTCATAACTGTTGATTATTTTAAGCATTAATTTTAATAATAATTACTATCATTATGTTATTATCCAAAGGATGAGTTTTCAATTATTTTGAGCGTTAGCTTTAATAATAATTGCTATTACTATTATTATGTTATTATACAAGGGATGAGTTTTCAATTTGTGATGCTGGTTGGTTCTCCCGCCCAGAATTCGTTCAGACTTATCATGATAACAGTCTATAAAATATCCCTCCCACTCCTATATTCAAAACGTATTTACATATTTAAGTTGGGCGACGCGAGGAAAATCGAACACCACATTCCAACCAGCAAACTTTGATCTTGCGGCGCAAATATCAGTGACAACCGCCCCCACGCGTCCTATTAATATCACCGCAATATTCGCCGCGATCTAATCATGATAATTAAATTTCTTGTACGCAAAATCTTCCACTCAAGTTTACCTCTAATAACTGTTTGAAGTCTGTAATGAATTCACACATCTATTTATGTGGTTAACAATTTGCCTGACAAGTTCACTGCTGAAGTCAGTATTTTGTTAGGAATTTGTTATTTGCTGCGAGCGAGAAATTAATGCCGTCGTTCATTAAAGACGCGTTTACATCCTTATTAGGAGATTACGCACAGATCTGGGAGGAGGTCGCTGAAGCGTGAGGTGCATCCAATGATGCGCCGGGGCGACACCCCAATGAGGAATACTAAGGGACGCAAAGTTTGATGAAACGGGGGGAGACCGGTTAGAGTTACCTTCTAATTATTACGTAGCCCGAGGGCGTTAATTAAAATTCTGTGTTGCTGCGAACACAAATATTCATAAATGAGAATTAATTTGTTATGAAATCGCAGGAATTTGATGATGTTTAAAGCAGTTTAAAATGAAGTTATGAAGATTATGGCGAAGAACCATCGGAAGCGTACTTATAATGAAATGATACTATAACGAAATTATAGGAAAAAATATGTCTTTCAACTCTAATTGAAAGTCAATATTTATGATGCTATCCCAACTTATACTCAAGACTCATCATAAGTTAGCAGACCGGTAATGAACTGGTGCAGAAAGTTATGGTAGGTTTATCAACTTATCAAGAAGGATTAGAATAAAGTTCCACTTTAGGACGGCCAGTTTCAACCAAAAACCAAGTCGCTAAGTTAGGTTGCATACAAACATCATCTGCACCCTGGCGAGAATCGAACTATCGACTAGGTACAGCCACGGACTCTAGGAATGACGCGTCAGTAAGTCCGATCAGTCTTATAACGTTGTCTACCATTATATTACCTGCCTAAATATAATTCGTGGTGCTCTCAAAAATCGATACTGATTTTAAAAATACAACTTATTTCAACTCCAAACTTTAGAAAATGTTCGGTCTACCGTACCCCTACCTTGTGGGACCAGACTGCTCATTCTTACGGGCGCGTCATTCTCAGAGTCCGTGGCTATACATATTGAAAATGGCAGCACAAGCTCACTACCATGACACTCACTCTTTTCGCCATGTCATGTATTAATTTTGGAAATTTGTGAGTTAATTTAAATAATATACATAGCATATTGCTTTGCAATCAATGTGGTCTCGAACAATTCAGGAGCACTGCAAAGCTCGGCAACACCTTGAAGTGTAATTAGAGGCAATTAGAGGCAGACACGACAAACAAATATGCAAACACGACGTCTCGCCTCGCTCAAGCAGCAGCGCAAAATTACCTGCTCAAGTCAAGTGATATGTCTAGAAGCTGGAAATCACGATATTAAAACCCTCTGTGATATCCGTTCTTGCGTGTTAATCAAATGCACTGTAAAATAAGGTTTGACAATTAAATTATTAAAATTAAGAATGATTCTTATTTTTTTAATAAAAAATATGTAACAAGTTACCCTTATATTGAAAGTTGAAGTATTTGTAGGTTCAATTGATTTATTGCATAAAATAATATAAAGTTAGAACATCTAATAAGAGGGTAATAAAAATATGTTTTTTTATACCGGAGGGGTCGTGGACTATTACAAGTAAATACAAACATAAGATTTCATTTAAGTCTTCGTAGGAATAAAATTCGTTTCGAATTATTTTCCTTAAGTAAAAATATACGAATTCGTTTATGCCTTTCAAACAAGAAATTAAAGCTCAAGAAATATAATCCATGCAATTTTATACTCTTATAATCGTATGAAATATTTGAAAGCCATTCTAATATTCGTATTCTAGCATTTATATACCACGATTTTGACAAGTTCTAAAACATGTCGAAACTTTTTTTCCTCAACAATTTTTAGGACTGGCAGGAATAACACGTCAATATTCAGAATATCCTGATGCTTATACTCCTTGAAATATTATTTCATCTATTGGATCTTTAATTATTGAGGATGTTCAAGAAATATTTTGATAAAAGTTAAATATAATATTAAATTGCATATCTTTTGTAAGAAACAATATTTCTTAGCACTTTGCTAACAAAACAACGGCAAACGTTAGTTTTTTTTTTTTTAATATTAATATGGAGAATGCCATGTTATGCCAGGAACATACCTTTTATTCACGGTGGCTTTCGCAAAGATTTAGAAAACTTGTATAGACACGATCTATATTTAATATTATTTAAATATAATTATTCTATAATTCAAACAATTTTTTTTAGACTGTATCGACATATGTTCAAATAAACATTTATCCGTAAAAAAAACATTTATCCGTATAGACACGATCCATATTTAATATTAATTAAATATAATTATTCTATAATTAAAACATACAATACAAACACCCATACGTAAAGGTTTTCGAGAGCAAGGGAAAGCATCCGATCACCCTCATTTTTGAACATGCACAATTGAGAGAAAGCCGACATATATTACATACTACATCACATGCACTACATTACATGTGTCTAAGGGGAGTTCGTAATGGGGTGGGGGGCGCTTAGGTTGCCACCGGCATGGCAACCTTGGGTGGTGCACTAATGCGCACGAGAGCAAAAATAGGGACCTGTGTGGTACAATGTGGAGAGAAAAATGTATAAATTCAGAAATTCGGCACTTACTCACATCAGTTAGAAGTAACCACAAGCGCAGAGCGTTATTCTGCTTTACCAGATGACTCAATCAATGCATTATATTCCCTTCCTAAATACAATTCGTGGTGGTCTCAAAAATCGATAATGATTTTAAAAATACAACTTATTTCAACCCCAAACTTTGGAAAATTTTCGTCGTTGGGGTTGAAATTCGTTATATTTATAAAATCATTATAGATAATGAGAACACCACTTGTTATATTACCCCTGGTAATTATATGAACGACGATATCAAATGTACACCTTATTAACCAATTCTACAGTCAATTTCCGTACTAATGATAAAACCTATCAAGTGACACTGCAGTGCCGTGCTGCTTGCTAGTGGATCGAAGTTTAATAAAGGTAGAAATGCAGGTTGCTATTGGCGAATACTGCGTAGTGGACCGAACTTAACTGCATTGTATACCTTGTCCTGACAATATTTTCATCAAGATAGTAGAATATTGTAAAATTCCAGCCTGTGAGTCATCGCTAACATTTGGAATTCGTGTGTTCATTAATCTAAGACAACAAGAATCCGAGAGAAGATAATCGAAAAACAAAGAAAGAATAAGAATTAAAAACACAACTAAAGATCCTCGTAGATTCAGGGAAAAGGGTATTTACGATCATAACACCTTTTTAACCAACTCTAAAGTCAATTTCCATACTAATGATAAAACTTATCTAGTGACACTGCAGCGCAGCGCCGTGCCGCTTGCTAGTGGATCAAAGTTTAATAAAGGTAGAAATGCAAGTTCCTATCGACGAATACTGTGTAGTGGATCAAACTTAACTGCATTTTATACCTGACAATATTTTCATTACGACAGTAGAATATTGAAAAATTCCTTCCTTTCGTACCACGAAATATGTAAATGCCGATATAATGAATCAAGTTTATTTGCTAAAATTAAAATAGTTACCAATGCACATAAAATATCACCCTGTATAAATCGCTCAATATAAATAATTCAATGATATTCTGGGTCTACGTAATTTCGTAAATAAAATTGTTCAGGGCTCCGATATTCAAGCAATCTCAGCATTTCAAACCGAATCAATGAAATGAATTAATATACGTATGTATAGATGTGCGTAGAAGTAGAATTGAACCTGATCAAACTAAACCGAAATCCGTTTTATTCATAAAAGTGCTGACGGATTATGTCGCCGAGATTACTAGTTAATTAAAAATTCTATTAATATTATGCGATTATGACATGCGATAACTTATCTGCACAATCTGAAGATGGGTTATTGCATGAATTCATCTATGTGATTTGTTCTTATCCATAAGGTGGCGTTGAAATTCATTGGTAGCCACAAATGCTAACATGCTAACGAATTTGTATGCAGTGATGACATCTATTGAAAGAACTTCTCGGAAAAATTTGAAGATAATTTGGTACATGAAGTCGCTAATCTCACTTTGTAATTCCAATATTGATTATTAACGATAACCAATTTTACAAAATTTAACATTTTACTGTTAAATTTTGACTTTAAAAGTCAAGCATTAAGCTCAGAAAATATAAATAAAGATTCGATAATTATTAAATAAGATATTTGCAAAATTTTTAATAAAGTAAATTATATAAATAACATCCAATTTGAATGACAAAACTGAATTTTATTTACATGTCGCTTGCATAAAAGATAATAAAATAAATAATGTCCAATTAAAATTACTACAACGTATTTTATTTACCTGTTGCTTGCATAATCTTTCAAAATGAATAAATCTCATTGAATCCATATATCTGTATTATACTTACTAACGAAATTTACTAACAGACACATTACCCATTAAACGAACCAAATTAAGTTGTCACTATAATGATTTAAAAAAATCAAACATAACGTAAAGTACTATCACTACTATCAAAGTAGTGATAGTACATTACGTATTGTAGAACTATCAAAGTAGTAGTGACGTAGTGATAGTACTATCAAAGTACTATCACTAGTCAAATAAATATTACAAATTATGAGAATTTGTATAATACCTGGGTGCGAACCATTACAAACTTGACTGAGCAAATTTTCTACATTACAACTAATTTAATGCCACCAAGATGTAAATATCCAGAAATGCATAAAAAAAATGTAAATTCTCGTCACACTGGCATTATTAGGCATATGCTACAATACAATACAAGGTTACTCACGGAAAACGTCCGTTAAAAGTTTATGGGGTTCCCTATGAAATAAAAATTTGAAAAAAATCATCCAAACATAACTGATTCCATTATCCTTAACCCACATACTTTCAATCTTCTATCACTTCCCGTTCTACCGAAAACGGCCATCAACTTTTGTTTTTTAAATGGAACACCCTATATGTTATTATGTTTTTGGCTACCCCGTTTAATTCCGAATATCTTTTGTAGAGATATATACGTATGTGTGCTTATCTCTTAATTTCTGAAATAAAAATTAAATTCTAAAGTAGTAGTAGTGACTGTATTTGTAAGGGATATTACCTCTAACTAGAACTTACCTCAAAAATACGTTTTGATGAAAAATCGCTTAAACTTCTCTTAGAAATGAGATAAAAACTAAAATTTAATCTCGAATTATACCTGAAAGATACCTGGTGTGATCTGAAAGATGTGTGAAATATTTAGCATCTGAAAATGTTGACAATCAGAATTTCAAAAATATCATTAGTTAAGTGGTCACTTAAATACATCATACATATCATTTAAATGGAATGAACTATTTTTTCCCATTGATATTTAGCACGAAAATTTATTAGAAAAAGTATTATACAACTTGTAACGTTTTTTTCTCGGCACAGGACCACGATCGCAAGGCTGCCTACGTTAGCGCCCTGGCACGCTAATTAATTAGATCCCCCCTCACTTCTTGATATCGGGCCTTACCGTTCGCAAATTTTGAACGCGTTTGAATTGTTGAGAGACGCACGCTTTGCGGCCGAAGTTTTTGTCTGCCACGAAGACGGTAACATTCCGAGATTGCGACCGCCATTAAGCGTGATTTGTGAAGTGAGTGGCCCTTTCGCTTTTAAGGGCCCCATATCACTCAGTCGAGGGACTGGATTATTCACGATCTCATATTCATAACTATCGGCCGTTTTAGATCTTTAGGTAAGAATTAGCCCTCTTTATTTCACACGTGGTGCTCATATCACCCTCTAACTTAAGGCTGAGTTTTGCACGTCACTTCCCTGTATTTTTTCCAAGTATGCTGAGTTAAGGGACTACGGTCACGCCGAGCACAAAGAGACCACGAGGCGCGATGAGTGGTATTGAGGAAGCTCTCCTTCCAACCAGGAAGGAGAGCTTCCACATCACTCAGTCGAGGGACTGGATTATTAACGATCTCATATTCATAACTATTGGCCGTTTTAGATCTTTAGGTAAGAATTAGCCCTCTTTAATTCACTCGTGGTGCTCATACCACCCTCTATCTTTAGGGCGATTATTGAGGGTCTCTTCTCTGTATTTTTCCAAGTACGCTGAGTTAACGGACTACGGCAACGCTGAGTACAAAGGGACCACGAGGCGCGATGAGTGGTATTGAGGAAGCCCACCTCATCCGAGATCGACGAATCCTATCTGTAGATAGGATTGACTTTCTTTTATTACTTTTGACGTTTGACTTTTTAACTTTTTCGCGGAATTATTTTGTATGTAACTTATGTTGATATCTAGTATTACAAGGGACGTTACCGATCCAACCGACATATGGCGATTTCCAGGTCTGAGGTGCGTTTTTATGTACACAGCCACCGGCGCTGGACGTAATTGCGGAATCTGTGGCGCGGTATTAGATCGCCTAACGCGTCATGTTGTTTTCTGTGGTCTATATACAGTTATTGTACTTCATACGATTCACCATTTATTTATTTAATAAAATTATGCTTTTTTGTGGGATAATTTCTCGTGATTTAAATACTATTTTTATAGTTGCTAATATTTTAATAGAGTTTGTGCAGTTCTCATCGCAGCAACGAATTATAATAATAATAATAATAATAATAATAATTATTATTATTATTATTATTATTAGTAGTAGTATCATTGTTATTACTATCATTATTATTATTATTATTACTATTATTGTTATCATTATTATTATAATTGTTATTATTATTTTTGTTTCAGAATTTACCGAATGTAGACATCACTACTAAGTATCATTAAAGCTCGTAAATTTATCGTTTTATAACTCTGCTGGTTGACAAGTAAACAAAAAATATTACACCTTTTAAAGGCAAAAGGCAAATTTTACAGTCAAGTTCCGAGTGAATAATTTACGCCGTTCTTTTATTGCTTCTATAAATTAAGTTTACTGCTTTCTCAGATGTTTTATATCAATTTGAATATTCGCGGCAATTTCACCAAACTGCATTTCATAGATTATGTAGGTACTTGACATTAATGAACCATTAAACGACAACTATAAAATTGCTAATATATGAACTGCTTAAATGACTAATACAATTAATTATAACAGCTTTGTGTTACTCGGCCAGTGGCATAATTGAGTATTATCTATTAGAAATAATTATGTATAATTTGATTACTCGTAAAATGTATATTTCATGTGTTTTCCTGAAATTATTTTTGTACTATCTAAGACTAACTAGCTATGTGCTAGATGGTTTGACTCAGATGGTTGTGCTGTATGTACTATTTTTATCAAAGTACAACAATGAAAAATTGTCTATGCGACTGATTTTATTATTGTAAGTATTATTATTATTTTATAATAGTAAGTTAATTTTTTATAGCATCGAAAATATGTTTTAAATAATAAATATTTACATGTCGGACTGACGAGTTCTCAGTGTTGCAACAGATACATTTTTGTTTTTGGTATCTCGATACCGATACAGATGCTTTAGAAAAAAATTATCTAGATACATATATAGATACAAATTTGAAAATGTATCTAGCTACAGATACAGATACATTTGAAAAGTAGCTAGATACTTCTAGATACATTTCAGATACATGGAAATCAAACAAAAAAATGTTTTCTTTTTACATACGTATTTTACATACAAAAGAAAATGCTCATAAATATTTGATAAATTGTGCAAAATTAAATTTATTTTTTAGTCTGCTTATAGTTATTGCTATACTCGTCCCGTCCTGACAATGACTCATCGCATATTGCATGAATTCGACATACGTTAATAATATCAGTTCATTCTATTACATTTACCTTAAAGACACAAACCAGCATTAAAAACGCGATTGTTTATTCGAAAAAGCATGCGTCATTGTCAGCTTTCGACGGGCTACTATGCGTAATAGGTAAAAGAATAATACACAATTAAATACCAAATTACTGACTCAAACTTAACTAAATACGAGACAATTAATCGAAGCCCTAAGGTGAAAATAAAATAAATAAAAAATGTTTTCAATAATGATTCAATAGCTAATTAACGTATTGTATGTAATTAACGTGAAATGCAGTGTTGTAACACCTACATTTTTTTTTATCTAGATACAAATACAGACACTTCAGAAAAAAATGTATCTAGATACAACTTTAGGTACTCAAGCAAGAATATATCTAGATACTTGAAATGTATCTACATACTGTATCTAGATACATTACAATACTGAACGAAACCAGTCTCCGATTGCCCAAGGAAGTAATTCCCAGATGTACATTTCAAATAACTTTACAATTTGTGGTTGCCCATTAGTGAATATAAATTGTTTACCTGAGACAACTGCATAAAGCGTTTTACATCAAATATTTACATGATATTCAAAATTTCCGAGCGTTTCTTCAATGGGTTCAAATTGATTATTGGCTGCAAATGTAACAACCCATTGAAAATCCTCTTATATAAATTATGGGAACCCACATGTGCGTTGTTGGGCGGTTATCACTAGGGAGTATAATGGATATGATTGTATATATTTGGTTAATGTCGTTACCTCCTTATTATCGACCTGTGCGATCATAGGCAGCACGCGCGCTAACCTCAGACATGCACCGTCTACAATAACACAACCTAACCTAACCTAACCTAAATACAATCATACACCGCCGCTGCTATTGTCTATCAGAACTTCTTTCCAGCCTCTGTGTTAAAAACTTATTTGGACCGCTAAATGCTGAGCTTTTGTCAGTTCGGGACTGACCTGTATATAAATTCTCAAATTTCCGGAATGTGCATCTATCCTGCTCAATATTATGCTTAAATATTTCAACATAATTATAACTTTCTCCATTCTGTGGAAACATCTATTCAAACCTTGCACCTTAAAAAGCGTCGTTTATCAATGTCACTTATCTCCATGAATACGATATACCTATAGTTAGTGCGCTGCTACAGCGACGAAGACATTGTCTAAAGCTCTAAGGGCTTAAATAATGGCTGGCCGTAAACGCTTTTAGGACTAAACAAGTTCTGGAATGTGCGTTGGCTGCAAGGGATGGCTTAATGTAATACATAAAGTTACTTTGTCTTCAGATCGTGTTGCAGGTGAGAGTGAAGCAGTCGCTCCTCGTAACATGCGGCTAAGCACACATCAGGGTGACGACGGGCTGACGGGCTATTACTCTTCCTGAGCACGAATTGATTGCATATTATGGACCTGCTCCTCTCTATGATTCTGCAGCGCAGAATTGCAATTACGGTACGACTCCAAAGTGATTACATTATAAATGTAGCTATGAAAGTTGTAGCAACCTGTAGATTAGATTTGTGGCAATGGTTAACTAATGTTTCTGAAACTACCTGCCTACTTCCCTACAGTGTAACAGAAGCCCATCCTAGTCCACGAATTGATATCGCAAAGTGTACAGACGTAAGATGTCGGATAATGTCGAAAATTCAAGCGATGAAGTTACTTTCATATGGCTTGACTCCATAAATAAATAAAAACTCATCATCCTTCTTAATCAAATCATTAACAAGAAAAATGTCATATACAGTCGGACAGTTGCACAGTTTTCTTCTAATCTGTGAATTAATGTCTCGTAGAGATGAATCCATAAGAGGTTTAGAGGGTTGTAATAGTTACTTATATATTAAGGGCATAAAAGGCTTTAATGCCCCGCGGCGTAACATTTAGAGCCCAAGCCGTCCCAGCCAATTTTTAAGTGTGTGCGGATTTAGGATCAGCTGCCCTTCATTGCCATCATCAAAACCTTTATCAAAATTAATTATCAAGGGCGGCTTGGGGCACCCCTATGAAGTGACGCCCTCTGCAATCGTTCTATCGGCATCTATGTTAGAAAAGACCAGCATACGAATGTATAAAATTGTCTAATGTACTACTTTTAAATTATTTCTTCAACAAAATGGCTATTCTTCGATAATTTCAAACAAAATTCAGCCATTTTTAACAAAATTTCATCTATTAATGGCAAAATTTTAGTAATTACCAGAATTTCAAATATACTGTCAAACATTCAATAATAACTGTCAAACTTTCCATAATTACTTTAAATATTCTAGTTCTGTGAAAATTTCAATGATAACTATAACATTTTCAATTATTTACAACATAATTTAGTGATATTTAACAAAATTATATTTATTACTGGCAACATATGGTCATATTATTATTAGTCGTACCACAATTTCAATAAATCTGTCAAATATTTAATAATTACTGTTAAACATTTCAATCATAACTCAAATTTTTACTTTCCCAACACAATTCACTACGACTAATAAGTCGTTTCCTAGCCTACACGTACGCCAGAAAATGGATGATTCCGTTAGTGCTGTTGGTTGCTATGCAACGGAGAAATTACAGTACTGGAATATTACATTCCCGGCCTGGGCCGGCAATAAATTATTCCTGGAGGTCTACAGCAAATAATTTCTTCTTAGATCTTCCACATGTTTACGAAACTTGCAAAAATATTGCGATGGAAGAAAAAATAGTTTGTGCGGTTCGTATATGGTGTGCCTTCCCGACCTCTTCGGCTTGCGGTCCTCGGCAGATGGCTCGGACATTAATTGTCGCATCGGCCAGGAGTATATATCCTGTGATAACCACACAATATACTTTTTATTGAGTAGCTAAATGACTCAAATTTGGGAAGAAAAGTTACCCTAGTATTTTACTGTTTAAATTAATCCATCACCTGCTCAATAATATATGTTCTATACATTTCTATAAATAAATAGTTATTATTACTTGTACTTCATTTTATTCCATTTTTTCCAGTAACTTTGTTGTAACTTGTGACTCAAAGTCACATCTTTCGAGAAAGAAACTAAACAAAAAAGTAAGTCGTTTTTCTTGTTTACACATCGTAAGTTTACTGGCGGCAAGTACTTTCCGCCAGTAAACTTTCCAAATGTAAACGAGGCTTAAGCCTCATTTGGAAAGTTTACTGGCGGAAAGTTCTTGTCGCCAGTAAACTTACGATGTGTAAACCAGAAAAACGTCTGTCAAGAAAGAAACTAAACAGTAAAGTAAGCCGTTTTTCTTGTTTACACATCGTAAGTTTACTGGTTTAACTGGTTTAAACTTTAGTTTACTGGTGGAAAGTACTTATTGCCAGTAAACTTACGATGTGTGAAAGAGAAAAACGTCTGTCAAAAAAGAAACTAAACAAGAAAGTAAGACGTTTTACTGGTTTACACATCGTTACTTTACTGGCGGCAAGTACTTTCCAACAGTAAACTTTCCACATGTAAACGAGGCTTTAGAGTGCACGCCCACTTCGCTGTCAGTATGTTCGCCACCGTTTTACGCTTGTGTTTTTGACATTCCACCTTTAAAATTCATCTTTTAAAATGCCTAAAGCAAAACTCAAAAAACTTGAACTTTAAAAAAAGTGGGTAAAAGGACGCGAGAAAATATTTCATATAAACGATGGCAGTGTGTTTTACAGATCTAGTTCATAAATTGTAAGTACAAAATTTGATATTAGGTTATGTTTTAAAGTTAATTTGTTCTTATGTGTATATGTATGTACGTAGCTGCTCTGCGAACAAAAATCTAATTTAATACAACATGAAGCTGGCAAAAAGCATGAACAGAATATAAACATTAATAAAAACCAATTGCAACTCCAAATTGCAGATGACAGTTCTACCTATTCACACAGTTCTAGCTGTCGGAGAATTCCGGAAGTACCCAGGTGGACGCTCAACTTTACTGTATGCATTAAAAATAAAATAAATAAATATTATACACGTCAGCTACTGTTTTTAAATAAAAACCTAAAAACCTAAAAACCTAAAATCTTACCTATTTTACATCTTTTTACTACCTTTTAACCTAACTATTTCTAGATTTTTAACAACCTAAATTCCCATCTCTAGTTATAACATTGATTTAGTGGAAGTAAGTCCCACTTACCGATAAACGTTTGGTTACTATGATCAACGGGAAGTAAGTAATCACTTACTTCCCTCAGGGAAGTAAGTAAAATAATTTCAATGGCATTCTTTCCAGTCTTTAAAACACTTTTGATAACACCCCTTCGACTTCTCCGGCAGTAGGAAGGAACAGGCAGCATCTGCAGCTTCTTCAATTGCCATTTCTTGTTTAATTTTATTGGAATTCATTTTACAACTAAACGAATGCAATTTCTGACATTCACACTTTGTTTGAAAAATAGTCTTAGCAACCAAAGCCGTACTGACATTTTGTTCATGTTGCGAAAATAAATTAATCAAACACAAACAATTAAACCAACTTCAGGAGTGGAAAAACAGTTATAAGCAATTTGAGAGGTAAGTTTTGACCAGTCTCGGTCTTTATTGCTAGCCCTCGCTGTCGCTCGGGCGCAAACTCGACCTCGACTGGTAACAGACACTTACCTCTCTTAATGCTTAAATAACTATTAAGCTTGCTAAATTATTATCACCAATTGTTTGTTCCAGAGATTTCTGATTTAACAGCCTACTAGCTCAAATTAGTTCTTTACATTTTTTGCAAATATTTTATAGCATAACCCTACTAAAAATTTAGACCGGTGAAAATTACTTTAACTGCTCTATAATAATACACCAGAAAACCGAGCAATTTAAAAAAAATGTCAGTGACGTCACTAGAAATATATGTATGCAAGTGTTTGAAAAATATTTTTTTGTTCAGCAACTTGTAGCTAATACTGTCCCATTTAATAATATACAGGATGTTTCAGGAAGAAGTGGAAATATTTTGGAAAGTTGTAGCATGGATGATTTTAAGTAAAGAATGTCATGTTTACCACCGTTAAGGCTGTTCAAACCGCCTGAAATTTCAGTTTCCTAAATTTCTTCAATTAAAAATTAACATAAAGACACCAAATTTTGCACAGCTTTTAAAAATATGATTATCTACAATGTGACACAGCATTTTTTTAAATAAAAATTATTGTTAATAAAATATATCAATCAATGTGTCATATGAGATAGCGTCATTATAAGATTTATTAAAGTACGAGACATTATATTGTTGATTTTTAATGGTATCAATTTAAATTATACAAATTTACTTACGATGAATTGATAGCTAGAATCAAGGATTGTGGCGCTCATAAAGAAACGCCAAGATGCTATTAGAAGAGCAACGAGCAGCATTACAAATAGAATTACTAAATGTATTGAGGTTGGCGGTGGAATTTTTAACCAATAAGTAAATTTGTTTAATTTAAATTGATACTATTAAAAATCAATAATGTTATTTCTCGTACTTTAATAAATCTTATAATGAACCTATTTCAGAATTTATTAACGATGGGACACATGCTCATATGACATTTTTTACTTAAAATCATTCATACTACTTCCCAAAATATTTACACTTCCCTCCGAAACACCCTGTATATGGTTGGTTGATGATTAAATAACAAATGAAGTCGCTATAGTCTTGAGCGTTTTTTATCGAGCACACTGTTTAAAGTGACATTTATAGTTATCTTTAGCACACATAATATGATGCGTTGTAATACCGGCTTACATAATTCGAACCTACGTGTTAAATCCCTTGCTAGAGTTGTCACGTTGAATAAAACGCAATTTGCGTTTTTCCATCCTATAAAATGGAAAATTCATGATAAATTTGTGTCACAATTTCCATATCATTTAATCTTCCGCAGTTAATCCTCTAATCCGGTTGTTTTTTTTGCAGCAGGTGCAATTGGCTGGACGATAGGGTTGGAGTATAATTTTAAATTCAAATACGTGCTAAATTATTGGTTATAAATACTAGCGTATATCCGCAATGCTCTAGGCTGCACATGCGGCAAGCTGCAGTACGAGTAATTAATTGCATTGATTTCAGAGCACCGGCAATTGGGAGCCCAAAAAACTTTTGCGTTTGATGGTGGAGAAGTGGAGTCTCTTATTTGCATAGGTTAATATTCAATAGACGTATTTGCAGTGAACAGAGAGTTCCGTGATATTCCACAGATATTCATTATGGCGGTGGAAATGCATTTGATTTGAATGACTTGCATATCAGCTATTAAAAACCAGAATTTTATTTTTGAATCAGACCAGAAATATACACGGGGCGTTGTTCCTGGAATATTTCTAGACTTATCTGAATTAAAAAAATAAATTAAAAAAAATGGATTTACACTACTCTGGTTTTCAACAGCTCATATGTATATGTATAGACAGTTTTTTTAAATCCACAATCTGTTGTTTTATGTTGGTCAAAACCAAAATGACTACAAAATTCACACATACATATTGAACCGTAACCTCATGTTCGAGAAAAACTAATGACACTAAGTCCAAGAGAAATTGCGAAGTTGGTGGATCTTTAAATCATTATTACAAATCTAAATATCTATAGGTTAGAGCAGAGTTTCTGTAACCTTTGGTCAAAACTTGACAACATTTTCATACAAATAGCTAACTGTTTCATGTTTTCAAATTAATCAAAGTTTGTGTTTTGAATGGAAAATTTTCAAGAATTCAGTTGATTGAATTTGAGTGAGTCAATAAGGAAAAAAGGTCTAAGTCTAAGACTCAATACAACAAACAACTTTGTTTACTTTGAATAACTTTTTTTTGTAACAAAATACATAATTTCCATTATTCGTTCTATAAGAGCATACACAAAATTAATATGCATATAAACTTAATACACAACTGGATTAAGTATCAAACTTCCGCGGAAAACACGCGAATTCCCCGTTTTACAGGTCATTAAATTTAACTGGCTTCCCGCAGCAGCAGGCATTAGCCTGTTTTTCCACACACAAGAAACAATATTTGGGGCCATAACTTGGGCTGGAATTAAATTACAGCGGGGAGCAGACGTGCCCGCCGCGCCACATTAGCCCCCGAGCCCCGTGCCCCCTTATTTGAGGAATGCAAATGCCTCTTTCAGGAGACGCCTTTCAGGATTTCAGGGACACGAGGCACAACGGCCAGAGTGGACCAGCACTGCACACCATCTGGTTTTCATGTTCTCCATTCGAGATTTCGCAAATTTAATCAGCTAGAAAGCCGACGTGTGGCGCAATAAAACCTCGGAAACATTTTATGGGCGCCCATAAAGAGAATTTTGAGCGTGTAATAATATTACGTGGTGTGTCCTGGGTGATCTATTACTGCTTTTTTATGCATAAACAGGTGCATTTGAAACTTCTTAGGCCCGGTCTTACGATTAACGTTAATTAGCGGTTTATGTCCAGTGAAAACATTCTAGATGCAATGCAAGAAAGCTAACCACCGATTAAAATGAAGCTCAGACTTAAGACCACACCTAAGCTGCTTTGCTTAGTTACTTAAGGGTTCATTTTTATAAATATAATTGTGACAGTTGGCATATCGTTACTTAATACTATATTCTCCTTATTTGACTGCTTATCCTCTTAGGGAAGTTAGCGATCATATATTAATTTCGTTATCTGAATAATTTGCAGGGAGTTCAAGGATAGAGAATAGAGGAAAGTGCTCAGTTATTAAATGCTAATTAAGGACATAACGAGCGAGTACTAGCGTCAGTAGTAGTGCCAGTAGTGTGAAGGAAAACGCAAAAGAAAATTAGTGAAGGAGTGAAAGGCAGGTAGGGCAGAAAGACTAGAGAAAACAATAGAATAAAGACAACCCACAAATTTCACAGCAACTGCTACAGCTCTTTCGAGGAGTCGATCCAGCAACTGTAACAGTGGGGCCGTGTGAAAAGATAGATGAATGAAAAAAATAATAATAATTTTGGAGATTAAAGATAAGGGTGAGGTAAAGATAAGGCCTTTTCTCTGAAGTGAGAGGGCGAACAGAATTCAAGTGGAGTAGAGTGCAAAATCAATCCAAAGAAGGTACCTAATCAAGTGGTAAATGAAATGGAGGAATTTAAGAAAATGATGCAAACGATGATAACAGCGCAACAAGACCTAAGAGAAGTAGTACAACTAAGATCTGAGATAAAATCGAAAGAAGAAGAACGGAAAGAGGAACAAACCGAAATGATAAAATAAGGATTGAGGAACTGGAGAATTATATAGAGAGATGCGAGAGAAGTAAACAAAGAATAACATACTAGTGAAATGGTTGGCAGCAAAGGCAGTATAGAGGAACAAATACACAAATTAATAAGTAAGGATCTGGGAACGGAGGCAAAAATCGGCAACACCTACCAAGTAAGAATATTATTGTTGTAGAACTCTAGAGAATGGAGGACAAAATATAGCTATTGAGGAACAAGAAAAAGTTGAAAAATTTGGGAAGAAATATGTATATTTATGATGACTTAACAAAGAAGGAACAAGGAGTGCAAACGATGATACGCGAAACTGCAAAAATCGAACGAGAAAGGGGAAATAATGCAAAAATTGGATACAAAAAGCTGATCATAAACAATAGAATGTGGAGATGGGATGAAAGAGAAGGCAAATTGATGGAAGAAACTAGATGACAGACTAAAGACTAATAACAATAAGAAGAATTAAAGGAGAGAAGAAGGAGGTAGAATTAAAATGCGCACATGGAATGTTAGAGTAATGAGGGACAAAGAAGACTAAATTGAGGAGGAGTTCGAGAAAACAAAACTGAGTGTATTAGGAATAAGCAAACGAAAGTGAAGGGAAAAGGATCTAGATTAACACACCATGAACACATTTTAATATGGAGTGGAGTGGAAGAAAAGAAGAGAGCAAGAGCGATGATGGGATGAAAGAGAAGGCAAATTGATGGAATAAAACTAGATGACAGACTAAAGACTAATGACAATAAGAAGAATGAAAGGGGGAGAAGAAGAAGGTAGAATTAAAATAGGCACATGGAATGTTTGAGTAATGAGGGACAAAGAAGAGGAAATTGAGAAGGAGTACGAGAAAACTAAACTGAGGGTATTAGGAATAAGGAAACGAAAGTGAAGGGAAAACGATCTAGATTAACACACAATGAACACATTTTAATATGGAGTGGAGTGTAAGAAAATAGAGAGCAAGAGCAGATATGGTGTGCATTATACATAGAGAAGAAAAACATAAGATAAGGAAATGGGACACAATCAATGAAGGGATCTTATTATTTCTTTAGGAAATAAAAAATGCAAATCGGGAAGCAGGAGGCAATAATAGTTCTAATATACGGGCCAGACGAAGATGACAAGGCAGACAAATTTTGGGATACTTTAGGTGAGGTAATAGTAAATAATAGCAAAACACTTTACATAAGCGGCGACATGAACGCGAGAGTGGGAAGAAGAGATGAGAAATACCCAGAAACAATAGGAAGGCAAGAAGAGAATAAACGTAATAATAATGAAATAAGACTGTTAGATTTTTGTAGGTATGCTAAATGATTTACTAGTTATGAACAGCTATTTCGGGCATAATGATACGCATAACTATACAAGAGTTCAGGCAGCCCGAAACGAGAAATCAAGTATAGATTATGTATTTACGGAGGAGAGGAATAGAGAAATAATAAAAAATGTCAGAGCAAGGAGAGGTTTTGAGATCGGAAGTGATCACCACCTACTGACAGCAACATTGAAGACACACATAGAGAAGACATAGAAACTAAAGGAGACACGAAAAAGTATCAAGAAGCCATGAAGTATAGAAGGCATGTGGAAGGAGTTGAAGATGACAATTTTAAAAGCTGCTAAAAGAACATGTGCTATGAGTAGTTTGAACCCAAACAAGAAGAAAACAAGTTGGTGGAATTCGAGTGTTAAAGAACAAGTAAGGAAAAAGAAGAATAAATGGAAAATATATCTAGGGAAAAGGACTAAAGAAAGCTGTCTAGAGTATAGAGAGCAAAGACTGAAAACCTAGACAGAAATAGTGAAGACCAAACAGAAATCTAGGGAAGAATTTGGACATAAGATATAAGACAACTGTGTGAAGAACCAGAACGTATTTTACCGTACACTGAAATACTTAAGAGAAGACAAAAATAAGAATCTGCCAACGTTAAAGAATGAATACAAGTGATCACCACCTACTGACAGCAACATTGAAGATACCACATAGAGAAGATATAGAAACTAAAGGAGATACGAAAACGTATGAAGAAGCGATTAAGAATCATCGATTAAGTAATGGACAAGTATCACTAAGATATCAAGATAAAGTGGCCAGAATTCTCGAAGAGGAAGGGGATAGTAAGGAAAGAAATATAGAAGGCATGTGGAAGGGGTTGAAGATAACAATTTTAAAAGCTGCTAAAAGAACATGTGGTATGAGTAGACAGAACCCAAACAAGAAGCAACAAGTTAGTGGCATTCGAGTGTTAGAGAACAAGTAAGGAAGAAGAAGAATAAATGGAAAATATATCTAGGGAAAAGGACTAAATAAAGCTGTCTAGAGTATAGAGAGCAAAAACTGAAAATCAAGACAGAAATAGTGAGGGCCAAACAGAAATCTAGGGAATAATTTGGACATAAGATGGATGACAACTGTGCGAACAACCAGAACGTATTTTACCGTACACTGAAATACTTAAGAGAAGACAAAAATAAGAATCTGCGAACGTTAAAGAATGAATATAAGTGATCACCACCAGACATAAAAACTAAAGGAGGCACGAAAAATTATGAAGAAGCCATTAAGCATCATTGATTAAGTAATGAACAAGTATCACTAAGATATGAAGAACAAGTGGCCAGAATTCTTGAAGAGGAAGGGGATAATAAGGAAAAAAGTATAGAAGGCATGTGAAAGGGGTTGAAGATGATAATTTTAGAATCTGCTAAAAAAACATGTGGTATGAATAGACAGAACCCAAACAAGAAGCAACTAGTTGGCGGAATTTGTATGTTGAAGAACAAGTAAGGAAGAAAAAGAAGAATAAGTGGAAAATAAAGGAAAAGGAATGAGGACAGCTCTCTCTGGAGTATAGAGAGCAAAGACTGAAAACCAAGACAGAAATAGTGAGGGAGAAATAGTGAGAAATCATAGGAAGAATCTGGACATAAGATGGAAGACAACTGTGTGAACAACCAGAAAGTATTTTACAGTACACTGAAACACTCAAGAGAAGACAAAAATAAGAATCTGCTAACGTAAAAGAATGGCAACGGAAAAATTACTACCATTGAAGATGAAATAATGAAGACGTGGAGGCAGCATTTCAATGAGCTGTTAAACAAGGGAGGTGAAGAAACCAACCAACATGAAAATAACGTTGAAGAGTATGAAGAACAAACGGAAGCAGAGGAAAGACTTGGCTTAAGCCTCGTATACATTTGGAAAGTTTACTGGCGGAAAGTACGTACCGCCAGTAAACTTACGATGTGTAAACCAGAGAAAACGTCTGTCAAGAAAGAAACTAAACAAGAAAGTAATATGTTTTTCTGGTTTACACATCTTTAGTTTACTGGCTGCAAGTACTTTCCACCAGTAAACTTTTCAAATGTAAACGAGGCTTTACTAACGGACGAAGTCATTGCAGAAGCGTTACAGAGTCTGAAGGGAGGTAAAACACCGTGAATAGATAAGATAACATTGTAAATGATAAAAAAATGGGACAACAAGGCAAAGAAAAACTAAATCAGTTACTACAAGAAATATGGAACCAAGAGCAAATACCAGAAGAATGGAGAACAAGTCTAATATTACTAATCTATAAGAATGGAGATACAAATGTGTGCAGAAACTACAGAGGAATATTACTAATACGAACAGCGTGGGAAGTGCTGGAGAAGATAATAGAAAACAAGATTTGACAACAAGTTGAAGGAAAGTTATTGGAAGCACAGAGCGGGTTTAGGCAAAAGAGAAGTACTCAAGATCACATATTCACGTTAAATACGATAATAAATAGAGCAATAACAGTGGAGCAAGATGTGAACATCTGCTTGATTGACATGCAAAAGGCATTTGATCTAGTACTGATAGCAAGAATATAGGATAGTCTAAGAAATAAGAAGGTGAGCAAAAAATTAGTGAACATGTGCAAATGCATATACGAAAGAACAATAAATGTAGCAATTAGTAAAAACCTAAAATCGAGGGAATTTGAAACGAAACGAGGTGTAAGACAGGGCGGAAGCGTAAGTCCGTTGCTATTCATATGGTTTATAGATGACATTATGAGAGAAATCGAGCTGAAGACTAAACCATTTCATGTAGGGAATAGAAATTTAGAAAGAGTGTCACGAAGAGAAAAAATGAGCTGCAAGATAAACTGAGGAAATGGAATGAGGAGCTGGCAAAGAATGGAATGGAAATGAATAAGGAAAAAAACAAAAGTTCTAGTGATATCAAAGAAGAAAATACAAACAAAGATGACAGTAGGTGATACCCAAATTGAGCAAGTACATCAGTATAAGTACCTGGGAGTGATGTTAGATAGTGGTGGAAGGCACGAGGTTGACATAAATATGAGAAAAAGAAACACCAATAAAGCTTATTTTGCTCTCAGTAAGTTCATAAATAACAAGAGAGAAATATCAAGATAAACTAAGATGAGAGTATATACCTAGAGCAATATAAAGACCAATATTAACTTACGGATGCGAATCATGGGTCCTGTCGAAGAGAGAGAAGGACAAAATACAAGCAATGGAGATGAGATACTTAAGACGAGTCTATAATGTAACGCTCAAAGATAGAATCAGGCGTGAAGTATATACAACGGACTATAAATTTAGGAAGTAGAAAAGTATGTAGAAGAGCGGAAAATAGGATGGTGGGGCCACCTACATAGAATGGAACCAACAAAACAAGTTCAGAGGATTTGGGAAGGTCGGATCGAAGGCAAAAGGAGAAGGGGTAGATCCAAAAAGACATGGGATGAAGACATGAAGAAAGCGATCGGAATAAGATGAATCGATTAGCAGGAAGCGAAGAAGAGGACCAAGGATCGTACGAGATGGAAGAGTTTTGTGAAGGACAGCTGAGTGCCCAATGCTTGAAGTTTGGTTTTGCATTATTTTTGATATTTAGCTTTAGTTTTAGAGTTGAATATGTTTATTTGTTTACCTTTAGTTGAAATTATGTTAGATTGTTTAACCATACACAAAGTGGGTAATCTTAATAATTCAAATTCAATTTAAAGAAGAAATGCTGTTTAAGTTGTGTTAAAACCAATAAACATTGGTATCGTTCTGTTGACGTGATTACTAATTATTATTTAGTTAAATAATAATCTTTACTGCTCCTCTACCTATGGCGAAAATGGTTACATTTAGATACATATTAGTTAGATACATATTTTTTAGATACATCTTAATCAATATATTGACCTACATTAAATAATTAATATGTAAGAGAAGAATCTTAACCATCTTCTCTAAGATGCCCATTAGTTGTTTGCACCCCTTTTAACTGCGTATAATAATATGGGAGCGCCTAATAATCGGAATTCTACTATCTTGTAACGTTAAATCTCGAGCAGAATATTTTGGTATGGAGCTGAAGTACAATTTCCTGTAAATCAATATTCGTCGCCTATCTGAAATATTTCATGAATTGCATTTTCAACATTTTACGCCCGTTTGGATGATATAATCGCGTACGTTCATAAAGTTCGTTGCAGGCAATGCATGTGAAGCCTGTGTGACTAATCTGGCTTGCATTGAGTGTTCAAATTTATTAGTGCTAATCTGAATGACCACATCGAACTGGAATTCGATTAATTTGTAATTACGTCAAAACGTAGAATGCTTCAAAGCTTCAGTTTGACTGATTTAATACGCATTTGGACATTAAACTCACAAGTGGTTTGAAATGTCTTGTAGTATGTACAATTGTACACTAGTGATTTGAATAATTCTGTAATTTTCACGTCGAACATTTTATGAACGACTTTATCACTATTTTATGCAAACATTTTATGAAATTAGTAATGAGTTGTATTTTCAAAATACATGCAGTGCATGTAGCCAATTTAATTTAATTTTACAGAATCACGTATCATTGCATTTCTGGTTATAATATTTAAAGGTAGATAAATAATTTTAATTTACGATATAATTTTAGTGGACTACAATTGCCTCGAGGAGTAGTAAGTAAATATGATTTTAAACGATCGTCGATTTCATATTCCTCCAAATATTGTTGATATCATGTAAGTTGCTTATCCAAACTCTTAACAACTTTCCATATTATCCGTGTTGTTAAAACTTATTACAGCAAAAAAAACACACTATATTCGAAAAAAAAATGACAAAAAGTCCTCGAACAGGCCGATTTCTAATTATGAAAACACACAATTTAGGATTATCAAAAAAAATTTACTCCCCACTTATTTTGTAGTTGTGACATCGTATTTTTTTTTAAATAGGAACCTTACTATTTTAAACATGCGTTCGATAGATTTTATTTTACTGGATAAACTTTGCCACCTTATACAGGGTGTCCAAGATAAGGATCAACAGCATGGTGATCTCAGAAACCGCAAGAGTTACTAAAGCGGTTAAATTATAAAAAACTTGCGCAATTTAGTGGTCAGCAACATTCTTTTGAGAAAACCAGAAATTTACGCTTACTTCCGGAGATGTTGGACAAAATCAGAAATCTTGCAATTTCGTTTTTATTTTTTTCTGAAGTTAATTGAAAAGGTATTCAAAAACCAAAGGCACTTTCTCGTTGTCATATTTTTAGATGTATAAGACAGCGTTTAAAAATTTTCAGTACAACGTTTCCTTTCGAAGAAACCATAATCAACTTTATTCTTTTATATGGCCCGTAAAAAATGTATACCTTGTATCAGGTATCATTTCCTATTACGAATTCAACTATTTATATCACAGTATAGTTTCTAATGTTTTTAGTCAGAAAAAGGCTTGTTAATACATTTCGAACATTTTCTTGTAGTAAAAAATAATAACTAAAAATAATTTGCCTAGAATAGATGATTTATTCCTTACTTTTGCCGCTCTCTGTATAGGTCTAAAAGCATTAATGCGGTAAATAATAATCAAGTAACGCCCAATTCGTCCACTTTTTTATAAATGTACAAACATAGAAATAAACCACAACGCTATTTTGTTTACACAAAAATTAAAGGTACCTACAATTTGTACAATTCATAACTAACTAATTCTTAATAAAATGCAATTTGTAATTGCAATTTCTCTGAGGAAATTGAGGTCCAGTGTTAATTATTGTTAAGTTGGAAATTTTGATATCAGAATAGATTAGGTGCTTCATATCTTCGAAAGTTTATGCAGCTGCAATCGCGGAGGCAACAGAGATAATATTATTGTTATTATTACTGCGCCGTTATTAAAAATCGTGCTACATAATAGCTATTTATGCACCAAGGGAGTTACTGCGACATTACGCCCGGAGAACGATGAAATCCAGCTCGACGCCTTTAGCCCGAGATATATGGATATGGATTATCGTAATAATGGACATTATTGTATGATTAGTCTACTTTTTGAGGGCGTAATTAATTCATTACGCACTCTTATTATGCCCCGGTTGTTATGGACATGTTTACATATCTCGTATCCTAGAAGCCTAGAATCCTAGCCTAGAAAAATAAATCGATTTGATCTTCTATCTTTTATATTTAGTACTGATAACATACTGTTGGAAAGTGAAAATCGGATATAGTGCACTTATAGCTATTATTATATGCTTATTATTATATGGACAAGGATGAAATCCAGCTCGAGGGCTTTAGCCCGAGATATATGAATATGGATTATCATAATAATGGAAATTATTGTATGATTAATCTCCTTTTTGAGGGCGTAATAAATTCATTACGCACTCTTATTACGCCCCGGTTGTTATGAACATGTTTACATATTATCTCGTATCCTAGAATCCTATCCTAGAAAAATAAATCGATTTAATCTTCTATCGTTTATATTTAGTACTAATAACATACTGTTGGAAAGTGAAAATCGGATATAGTGCACTTATAGCTATTATTATATGCTATGGACTATTTAGGTATTGTTAATAATATTTTAACTTAATGATAATAATGACTTATATTTCATAGATTTTTTGCCCATATGGTTGCTACAATGCGATCAACAATGTTGGGGTCGATTAAAATTTCCCACCGAAAAAAATATGTCACCGAGATTTTTTTAGCTGCAAGATTATGGACAAATAAAATACATACATTTACATACATTTACATTATATACATTTATTTAAAATTAATACACTACATTTTCTGTCGTTCTGTTTCTGTCAAAAAATTAATTATCATTAAGCTTTAATTGATTCGTTATTTGATTTTGTTTGAGCAGTACAAATTATTATCAGGACTACTCTTTACAAATCTTTGCCATGTAATAAGTAATTAAAAAAATATTATATAGAAAATCATAAAAATAGTATGTCACCAAAATGTAGGAAATCATTTTCAAAATATATTATAAACCCTTTAAATATAAGGAATCTTGTGACATACTTGCCATACGTTAAGAGTGTAATGCTGAGGTCATTTTGAGTGAAAAATGTCTTTCGAACCAATGTCAAAAACTCCTTAATTACAATCTTATCGTAATAGACAATAGACAATAAACCATAAAATATTACCCTTAATACATGTAAATAAATACATATAATATAATTGTATGTAAGTTAAAAACCCCTTTTTCTACCTTAGTCTCCAATACTCCACCTTTGTTGTTGATGTTCTCTTTCGTTAACCCTTGTAAACACCACCTTGGCTCTGGCCAGCTGAGTGAAGACGGCTTGTGCAGTCTTTCGGCTTTATCTAGTTGGGGGTACTGCTTCATGTAGTTTAATTACAAAGCGATAGCGTGAACTCGAGAATAGTTTATTTAAATTACGAAAAATACCCCCTAACAAAGTATATTTAATTAACCAAAACTAAGAAAAGAGAAATGTGATTCGAACAACAAAAAAACAAACGTTGGAAGATCTATAACTGTGACGCAATTGTCCGCAAAAACGCTCGACGCTTGACGAATGTGATTATACCCGCACAATTCAAATATATGGTTTTAGCCACTAATTGTGTTATGATAAGCCATTTCCAACACGCGTTGTTTAATAAATCTGCAAAACTGACAGTGAAATTACAAGATTCTGTTGTTCACTGTCAAGGCTGTTTTTACATGTATTTATTTATTATTATTTTATTTTCACATTTTTTCTTCTTCCGTACCACATCGATAGTGGATGCAAATGTAATTAGGCGAATTTCTGTTTTCCTGAAAATTTCTTCACTGTTGTACTTTTTCTCTAAAATAATCGGGTAAGCAGGAAATTGAATAAATGTGAATTTACAAGTTAAATTCCTATGTATTCCTAGCCGATTGAACACCCGGTAAATATTTTATGATGTTACTTTCACAGTCAATATAACTTACATTTAGGAACATATAATATTTTAATCCGATAACGTCCAGGTCGGCATTGTCGTAATTCAGCGTTATCCCGAACGTGACGTTTCTAATTGCAGTTTGATAAAGTTAAGGATAGTTCTGGCAGATTGAGTTTTCATTGGAGAAGATGCGATTATATCTAGACTCATTCCGTTATCGTAGCGTAACGGAAGTGGAAAATCAAGGAGGCTGAAATAATAATTTTCACGGCAAACATCTTCATAATTGTAGATAGAGCCACAAAAGCTATACTCGAGACTAGATAACTTGGAATCGATGTATGTACAGTCAACATTATCAATTATATCGTTTTCATATGAATATTTGTACATCATTTGATTTTTTAATTATAGATCCACGTTCAGGAGTTTACCAGGTTGTATATATTTATATGTATGCCTATTTCTGATGGGGCGTCTATCGTACATGGAAATTTTACTACTATGCATGTTGCTTCATCAATGTTGCCTTTCATATTCAAGAAAACGCCGTTACGTCGTAAAGTAACCAAACCCTCATGAGGGTAGCATTACTTAAAACGAGAAGTTGAGGTAAATTGTGCACACACAATTTAACTGTACGACCCGAGATTTTTTTTTTATTAAAAACGTGCCTTCGGAATTTTCAGCATATCAAAATTAATTAATATCACAACCTAATCTTAACGAATACACACATTAATAAATTGGATTTTACCTTCAACAAAATATTGACAACCAAAGCGATTTCTGCAGTTTATTGCGTCACAGATATATTATATCTGGGCTGTTCCCAAACAAATTTACGACCCAACTTCGGTGTTTCACTGCAAATATATCACAATTCCTAAGGGCTGCCTTGGGACACGGCGTAATAAGGTGTAGAGTGCAAGGCAATAAACACTGATTAAAGCACCCACATTTGCATGCACCAACCACAGCGCAAATGGACTTACATTTTTTTTACCGACACTCTACAAAATCATCAGCCTTGATCCGTTTTCGATAAATTGTCTGTCGCGTGATATCAAGGATGCTGAGCAATTACATAACAGCTGTAAAGTGAAATTGCGGCATTTACTAATTAAATTGTAGGATTATACTGCTTACAACAGTAATTAGTGCGTTAATTTGAGGCTGTTTGAGTTTTTCAATTTGAAACAACTTAAAATGCGTTATTGAATGTTTTATGTAACGTGCGGTGGAAAGAAGCATGCTTTCAAGGTTGGCCATTAATTTTTACTCCTTTGGTTTTCAATTAAGCTCGCCGGCCAATTAATTACCATGGAATACTTGCGGCGGAGCAAAGCTGCTCTAAAAGGATTTCCTACAAAGGCTATTGTATCATAAGGTACTTTACATTAATTTTAGGGAAAAAAAGTTTTACAAATATTTGTAACTCAATTAATTAAAATAAAAACAGGGCATATTTGTTTCTAATTATATTATTACGTAGCTTTTTTATTATTACGTAGAGAAGTGAGAGAATTATGATATGTTAATCTATTATTTTGTTATTCTCCCACCTACTGGTATATTTTCATTAAATATTTTTATATTATGAACTTTATTTAATTATATTTAAATTTATAATTAAAATGTTCGTATTTATAATAACACTTCCATAATTTCTAATGTAAAGTTCGTAATTTCTAACTAAATTCATTTCCTTTATGTTTTCTACAAATAACTATGATATATTAACAACTTAATACACCCTTTGCAATTGCCAATGTATCATAATAGCTGTTGAAATTTTATAATTGATAATACCAATTTTGGAATTGTCAATGATATTTTACATTTTATTGAGAAATGTATCAATTACACACAATTAAACATAAGGACAATCATCTTCATAACATATAAAACATAAATTTATACAAGATCACCAAAATCATACCCATCCAACAAAGACTAGACAAACTACGAAATAAATTTCAACAAAAACAGGACAATAGGACAATACTCGACGAATTGTGTATTAAAAGACAAAACAAACGCACTACAAAATTACATCCGACAAAAACGCTTCATGAATCATATTGCACTTCAATAGATCTATAACCAACATTTCACATTATTTTTGTTATTTGATATTTTATGAATTTTCTGGTATCTTCTAGTATTTATTTATTAATTTTTCCGTACTAATTTCGGCTTAACATTCAGCCATCATCAAGGGTTTTTGTATATTGAATTATAGTTTTGAATTTACAAAAACCCCTGATGATGGCTGAATGTAAAGCTGAAACTAGTGGGGAAAAATAAACAAATAAATACTAGAAGATACAAGAAAGTACTTAAAATAACCAATAACAAATAATAATCAAAAATATCTGGTAACATGGATAAAATACTAACAAAAATTTCAAATTATATCTTTTGATAATTTCTGTGTAATTTATAATACTTACAATTTTATTTTTTGACTTATCTAAAACTGGACATATCAATTAATTCAATTTCTGGTTAGATCAAACATTAAATTGCATCCAATCAAAACTAAATATTTCAAAGCATGCAAACACAAACTCAATTTATCAAAATATCTCGCACCAAGGACGAGTGTACAAATATTTATGAAACGTTATAATTATGCCACATCCGTTAAAATGATTAATTCTCGATATAAATGATTACAATTTACAGCGGTGATCAGAGAAGGTCGTCAATCGTGGGCATAAATATTGATATTTACAGTCACGTCTCGTTTCGCTCATTAATGATTCACGGTATAAATAATCGTCCCCCAGGAATTACATTAGCCGCGTTAAAACTGTGTAGTCGTGCCTAATTAATGCACATCTCTACATGGTTTTGGTGGCATCTCTACATGTACATTATTAGGAGATTTCGTTGTAGAGACTTGAATTACTCGTGATGTATTTATAGCCACAGGCAGTTTGTAAATTAGCCATTAATTGTGAAGATGGAAGGATGCACACGAAGCGATGATGTGTTAATTTATGATGATTTGATTTATTAGCTGTTTGCATTAACAGATTGAGTTGTTAATAAGTTAGTGTTTAAATTTTAATTGTACAGACAATTTATGTGCTTGCAAATGGTAATTATTTTATTTTACTCGAGGTATTGAACAATATAATTTAAAACCACACGACGTTATCATACTAATTGATAGTTCCCAAAATAAGTAGTTTTTCAAATATTCTGAAAATTCGAATTTCTGCATCATGTAATTTTGCCTATGTTATTTACCTATGCATCATAGTTTGCGAAATATGCTTATTTTCCGTCACTGTAATAACCAATTTAACAAAGATATTTCAATTTTGAAAAGCTCACTTTAAATGTGTTAAAATCGTTGATAATCCAGTCATATTAATTAGCCCCAAAAAGCCGTTTTGGCGGAAATAAATTATATGGTTTGAAATTTGGTACTATGTGTACTCTTGAGTACTCTTGAGTACTCTAGAATCAAATATCGTCGGGTTTCCCCTCCCGGGTGGGGGCTTCATAATATTGAAAAAACATCCCCCAAATGTGTTATGGCGAATTTGTGTTATTTTTGGTAATTATCTCGTAAACGGTGCACCGTCTAAAAATGTTTATATCGGCTAAAGTTGATGGAAACATGATTTTGATTTTCAAAATTTATATTACACGGTTTGCCACAAAAGCTACAGTTCCCAAGGTATAGAGGCCGGAAATCAAATTATCCAGTAAATCCAGTCAATTTGATTTTTTGGCGGAATAACTTATATAGTTTTCAAAGTTTTCACAAGTGACATTTCTTTGTTAACATTAGTTATCACAGTTACGAAAGATAAGCATGTTTCGCAAACTATGCATGTGTAAACAGCATAGACAAAATTACATAATGCAGAAAGTCGAATTTTCGAAATATTTCATAAACTACATATTTTAACCCCGTATGGTTGTGAAATACTTTTTTGTAGTATATTATCATACCGATTGCTCAGTTAGATAAAAGTATGTCATTCCATTAAAAAAAATGCAATACACTTAATTTATTAGGGCACTTAACTAATGCCGTTCTTGAAGCTGCAACATATGTCAGTCATAGAGGGACCTTTCAGGTACAATTCGAGATAAACTTTCCATTTTTATCTTATATGAAAGAGAAATAGAAGCCATTTTTCATCATGATTTTTTGAGGTCAAAATATTAATATATTAATTTTTATCTCAAAAAGTAAAATGGATATTTGTAGACTGATCTTGTATATCTTGTATCTTGGAGACTTGTAGATCTCTACAAAAGATATGTTTCTAATTAAACGAGGAAGCCAGAAACATAAATATATATATATATATATATATATATATATATATATATATATATATATATATAATAATAGTTCCGGTTCTATAGAGACTGATTTCTCCTTCCGGTTCCATGTCGCCATCCCCGCCGATTTTGCCAGTCTCCTTCCTGGAGATTCCTTTCCGACATCGCTCTCCTGATGCCATCGTTCCAGGTCGCTGCTGGTCTCCCTCTACGTCTTCTTTCCGGTGGTACCCAATCATATAGTTGTCTGGGCAGCCGTTCCTCTGACATCCGTTTTACGTGGCCATACCATATTAGTTGCCTCGTTTGAATGTCCTCTATTATGGTTTTTTCTGATTGCATTCTTCTTCTAATTTCTGTATTTCTTATTTTATCAAGGCGTGATATACCCGCCGATCTTCTTAGGAAATCCATTTCTACCACCAGTAGTTTGTTCTCCATGGCTTTAGTGATAGGCCACACCTCACAGGAGTAACAGAGGGTGCTCTTTAGTATACTGTTGTACATGAGCATCTTAGTACTGCGCTGGATTTCTGGCTGCCAAAGGGTTGAATTTAGCGCTCCAATGATCTTTTTTCCTTTATTTATGCGCTCTCTGATTGTGCCCTCTACCCGTCCGTTATCATCGATTTCCGTGCCTAGGTAGGTATACTTTTGGCATGTTTTTATTTTCTCCCCACTTTCGAGCTCTAGTTCTTCAGCTATACCACCTATGCACATATATTGGCTCTTTTTCAGGTTTATTTCCAGGCCCCATTTGGAGTATTCCTCGTGTAGTTTCCTGGTCATATACTGCATGTCCTCCTGGTCTTGTGATATAACAACTTGATCGTCGGCATAGTGCAAGGTGTATAGAGTGCTGTCTCCAATTGGCATACCCATTCCGTGGCACTTCCGTCTCCATTGTCTAAGTGCGGCGTCAAGAAAGATGTTAAACAATGTGGGGGATACGCAGCATCCTTGTCGTAGGCCTTTAGATACTTGGAAACTATTTGTAAGATAGTTTCCAAGTTTTATCTGTGAGGTTTGATTTTTATACAACTCTTTCAGGGCTCCGATGAGATTTACGTTGATGCTGCTATTGTCTAGTACCTCCCATAGTTTGTTCACTGGTACATTGTCATATGCTTTGCTGAGATCGACGAAGAGTAGGTGTACTTCTCTATTTCTCGCTACGCGCTTTTCTATTAGTTGGCTTAAGCAGAAGATATTATCTATCGTCGATCTACCAGCTCTGAAACCACTCTGCTCTTCTGACTGGTACGGGCGGTATTCTTCACATATTAGTTCTTTAAGAACTCTGCCGTATAGGCGACTAAATGTACTCGTGACTGATATCCCGCGATAATTGTCGCAGTTTTCTTTGCTGCCTTTTTTGTGGATTGGTGTTATCCACGCTGTTTTCCAGTCATCAGGAATTTGGTCACCGTTGAGACACTTTTGAAACATTTCTGTTATTAGTGTATGTAACTTCTTAGTACCGTATTTTATTAATTCAGCTGCTATACCCTCTGGTCCAGTAGATCTTCTGTTTTTTAGTAGTTTGACAGCGGTCTCAACTGTCTTTACTTCTAACTCTATTCTATCCCCTATCAGGCCGTATCCTACATCCAGTTGTTGATCTATGTAGGATGGTCTTTTTATGGTCTATATATATATACATATATATATATAGGGTATTCTATTTAAAAAAAACAAAAGTTGATGGCACCTTCCGATAGAAGTGATAGAAGGTTGAAAATATTTCACCTGAGGAGAACGGAATTAGCCATGTTAGGATGAACAAATTCATATTTTATCGGGAACCTCATAAAGTTTGAATGGTCTTTGAGCGTGGGACTTCGATGATTCAACAAAATGTTTCAAACTGCAAGGTTCTTCATTGCCTGAGGTGAATTATAATTAAACCATTTAGAAGCAGATACGAAAATATTTTGGACAGGCTCGTTGTAAGCAATGATGGGCAGCAGACCCCAAAATTAGCTAGGACCGGCCCTGCATGTATATTCCGAATTCGAAATGCTCACCCATATATAGTGGGTTCAGAATTATAATTTGGTAACTCAAAATTTATCGTATTTTAGTTATCAACCACAGTATACTGTTTCAATAGCTAACTTTCGAATACTATAAGAGGATAACTAGGAGTCGAATCTAGATACCCCTGGTGGACAATTTCCAAACTAGACAAGTAGAAAATGAGGCATGTTTTCAATGCAGCATTTAGGTAACTGAAGATATCTAGTTTTTGAAATTAAAAGTCCGATTTTTCTCAGTGAAAAAAAAATTGGATAACTAGAGTTATCCATTTTAAGAATTCAAGTTGAAATGATAGTACATTTAGCTGCTTTGAAGGTTTTATTGTTCGCTGATGTTGTTAGCAAATGATTCAGTGTAAAACACGAAACAAATGATATTAGCATGACGCCTTAAGGCTGTTCGAACCCCCTCAAATTTCTGTTTCCTAAATTTCTTCTATTAAAAATTTACATAAAGCCACCAAATTTTGCACAGCTTTCTAAAATATGATTATCTACAATATCACAAAGCATTTTGTTAAATAAAAAATTATTGTTAATAAGATATATCAATCATTGTGACATATTGGGAAAAAAAATAATGATATGGATACTATTTGAATATACCTCATATCTTACAGCTCCGTAAGCAACTTTCTATCATCCATGCACAATTCAGCGTCTCTAAGAAATATTTCAAATGGATTGAAGTAGTTAAGCTAGGAGAGTTCTAACTCACCCCTAGCAGATATTTCACTTAAATAAATTCGCGGTTTTAATCGGCGGTCTAATCACCGCGAGCAATTACAATAGGATAATTATTGCAATTGCAGGTACTTTAATTACAATTACAGGATTACAATAGGATACTTACAAGGTAATCGGCAATCCGCGGTTTAATCGGCGATCGGCACTTTTTTATAAACGTAGGTTGGAAACCTATAACTTTACTGTATATGATGTGGCTTCTAAAGAAGGGACTTGCTTCATGTGGCATGAGAGTGAAGGAGGTAGGGGAAGCTGTGAAATATCGGCTGTCTGTTCCAGTACTTCCAAGCCCTTACACAATTTTTTTTTTTAACAAAATCCGCGGTTTTTGAGATCGCTATGTTGGTCAAAATTTGAATAATTTTATGACCTGTATGTGTATGAATGATGTTGTCCACTTAAACTTGAAGACAATCGACCTTAAATTTCTGAAGTCAGGGCAATCTGAAATGGAGAGTGATTCAATGCACTCGGTTATTGGGTCGGAGTACAAGCATGTAGGAAAAGCATATTGGCCAGGTAATTGGAAAACCATAGCCCACAGTGCACTTAAAAAGTGCATAAACCTATACTGCCATTAAGAACATTTTTTATAGCTGTAAAAAGTTTGGCCAGACAAACTTTACGATTAGAAAGAAAAACATCAGTGGCCAACCTGTCCACCAGCTAAAAATTTGATCAGATTAAAAAAAAAAAGAATCCTTACACATTCAAATATAAGGAGAGTTTTAACGAGCCAGAGTTTTATATGGTTGAGTGCAGTACTAATACAAGGCGGTCTTCACACCAGGCTTTACAAACTACAAACTACTATATGAGACAATTAGGTGTATCACAAGAAGTAAGTACAATGACTTGTTGTCTTTGAAATGATCCTAAACTGAGTGTATTTGAATTGATGTAAAACGATATATGCAACTATCTCAGGTAAACAATTTAGATTCACTAATGTGAAATCATAAGTTGATTAGTTATTTGAAATGTACATCTGGGAATTATTTCCTCAGACAATCGGTAACCGGTTTCGTTCTTATTAGAACTCATTAATCCGATATAGCCCGATGGTAATTTCCAGGCTATTCTGGCTATATCGGACTGATGAGTTCTAATATGAACGAAACCGGTCTCCGATTGCCTGAGGAAATAATTCCCAGATGTACATTTCAAATAACTTTGCAGTTTATGATTTCACATTAGTGAATCTAAATTGTTCACCTGAGATAGTTGCATATATCGTTTTACATCAATTCAATTAGACTCAGATTAGGATCCATATAATTATTTTCAAGTGTAAAGTACTGTTATATTTCAGTCTGACCTTGTAGCTAATTTACAAAAATCGGTTGTAATCAGTGCTAAAACTAGGTTTCTCACGTTTGAATAAGTAAATATTAACAATAATTAATTTTTATATAAAATGTATGTCCCCAGTTCTCCATATACATCTCTTCAACATGAATAAATAAAAAAATAAGGTACGATTCACTAGATGTGTCTGTAATTGTCAATAATTGAAGAGAGAAAACTAATTTGGGTATTACTGACGATATGGTATATGAAATCTCAAATATCTTTATGGCGGTGTTATTTTTGCATAAAATAACATGTTTTCTAGGGAATAACTTATGTTACTAACTCCCTCAAATATATGTATGAATTTATATTCTAAAAAATATATATGAAATAACTTAACGTTCCCTGGGAATTCAATTCGGATACTTTACAGAATAATCCCTTGCTAATAAAACTTAGCTTCTCCAACGAAGAGAAACGCAGTGTTTACTCTGTCATGCGAAAAAACGGGAAAATCCCCGATATATCAATGAAATGTCAATTTAGATTACCCCCACTCCTCACAATCCATGCGCTCTCGAAATTCTGTGATATTTTCGCCGTTTTTAATTCACCCATAAAGAAACCGAAGGGCTAAAAACTTCATGCATATAAACGTCTCCAAACTCCATAAACTAGTTTTATGTTGTAATTAAATGTTATTTATCTTTTTACGAGACACATTATCCAGAAAGCTGAATTTCGTATACTGTTACTTTGTAATAGGTTTAAACATCGTTACAATGTACAAGAATGTATTTATATAGTTATTATTAACGCCACAAGGCGGCAATGAAGAAAATAGCAGATGAGGTTCAATTTTGTAAAATCGAGGCGACGACCGAGATTGCTATTTGCCGAGTCTGTTATTTGCGCATCGGGCACATGGCTATTTTCAAGATAAATAAAATTTATGAATGATCTGTGAATTACTCGTAATTGTGTAATACCGCAGCAACGGTTGTTTAGAATATCATTAATAAATAACGTCTGATACATGTTAACACCCACAAATTCACAACATTGAGCATAAAGCACTGTTAAAGCACATTTAATAGTATGGTACTATGATAAAATAATATCAAGATCACTAAAAAGTCTGATGTGACAAATATAACAATATCAAGTACTTGATCAGTGGTCAGTGATCATCGAGTATATATGATCACTGATCACATATTCCTGATACTAGTCATACTAGATCATACTTGATCATACTTGATCACACTGAAATTATAGTAATAATAATATAACAATATCAAGTACTTGAGCCGTGACCAGTGATCATCGAGTATATATGATCACTGATCACATATACTTGATACTAGTCATACTAGATCATACTTGATCATATCACACTGAAATTATAGTAATAATAATTAAGACATTTTGAATATACAAAATAAATGTATTAACATGTGTGTCAGTATTCGTAATAATCTCGTAATCACTCACAGTCTTCAGTCAGAGAGTTTTCATACGAAATGAAATGGGTGATCGATTTCGATTTATGTAAGCATCGCTCGCTCCTCCAATCGAAAACAAATCGTCGCTAATTCCGTGATTTACAGTGGTGATATTCGGATCTGATCCTCGCCGCTGGGAATTGATTACGTTCACGTTTCATAAACCGCTGAAGTTAATTGAATTGTAAATTCCTCCCCGAACCGGAAGCGGAAGCGGAGGCGGAAGCGTATTAAGGCGGCCGTGTGCGTCCCACGGATGCACTTCTAGACCAAATTATTCCTGCTCATCTCGAAATCGTCGCTCCGCATAAGCAGGTAGGTAGATATCAAATGTTCACTGCAAATTAATGAAAATTAAAAAAAATCATTTGATTTATCATGTTTATTGTAACCGCAGTTATAATATTAACAATAGAACATTCCAATTATTAAAATTAAAAAAACGAAATTATAGTCTCTATATAACAATATAGAGAAACTAAACAGTTTTCAAGTTGTAAGTATTTACTTTGTTGTCAATTGTAAAATATTAGCTCAATAATGGAAAATATCATACTATATACAGGGTGTTTCAAAAAACGGTACTCACTTTTGCCACTAAGCTCAAATGAAAGAACATCCAAACTAATTGACAACACTGTATTTTGACTGACAGTGACATTTATTCCAAGTAAAATGCCAACTTAAGTTTTCTGAAAGGAGTTAATATAGTTAAATAATTGTTTCACTTAGTGTAAATAATTGTTTAAATAATTCATACAAAACATGAATGTCAATGATGTCTGATTTCAAATAGATAGAGCCCTACATTCCACTGCAATGATAGGACGTTATTTACATGAAATTTTTGCGGAGCGTTGGATAGGAAGATTTGGGCCAATAGCTTGGGTCACCAGATTTGTTCCCAAATGACCAATTCCTTTGGGGGCATCAAAAAAATAAAATTTACAATAATATAATGATAAATGATATTGAAGAAATAAAAAATCGGATAATGAATGCTTGCAATGGACAAGTTCCCAATTTAATTAGAAATGCTGTTCAAGGTTTTTAAAATAGGCTGGCATATTGTCTAGAACGTCTAGAACATATCATTCCTTGCCTGTTCCTATTACCTGATTAATCATTGGTTCTAATTCGTTTGTGTGTTTGTACTCAGAGCATCCGTGGTTGCTAAATTTTGAAATAATGTTAAAACAAAATCCCATCGATAGAGTTGGCGATCGGGATAAGTGAATGAAAAACGTCAGGCACATTACTTATGTTCTAATTTACATGGTATAAAATATGTCTCAAAAATTACTTGACATTACTTGAATGATCTCAAATGACAGCTAGCGCGACAGAATATTTGACAGGTTTAAGGTATAATTGGTTGTATAGCTAATACTCGCAAATTATTGGCATGTTTTCTTTTAAATTAAACATAGCGACGTTGTATTGACTATGTTCAGAGTTAAAAAAATGTCACAGTATGTATTTGTAAAAGTGTTTATTTTCTAGATCTGAGGTTCTTAAACTGTTTATAGGAGTATATGTTGGATATGTTTAGCAAGTAACAAGTTTAATAAGTAAAACAAGACATACACGAAGTATGTTGAAGAATATGGGCTACAGCACAAGAAAGTAACATAGCAAAAACGCCCACGGTATCGAAAGACAACACATATGACAACCTATAATGAGAAACGAACCCATGCAGCCAGAATGTGTAGAACTGTAGTGGAAAGTAGAAAAGATTATACAATTTTCTGTCTGGTCAGAAAGATTATTGGAGAAGTATAACAAGACATACACGAAGTATGTTGAAGAATATGTGCTACAGCACAAGAAAATAACATGGCGAAAACGCCCCCTGTACCGATAGAGAACACAGATGACAACCTATAATGAGAAAGGAACCCATGCAGCCAGAATGTGTAGAACTGTAGTGGAAAGTAGAAAAAAATTACACAACATTATAATAAAAACAGAAAGTTCTATAAAGGAATCAAGGAAAAAGTACGAGAATATTAAGCGAAGGGTAAAAGCAAAGACAGAAATGTACTAACAGAAAGCAAAAATATTATGAATAAATAATATAATAAAAAGTTATTTTAACAGAGCAACAATAATAATAAATTTAAAAACACGCTCAAGATAACTGAAATACAATTTTGAAGTGAAAATTTCAAAATCAAATCGTTTTGAAAGACGTTTGAAAAAAAAATCATAATTCGGTATTTATTCTTAACATAGCTATGTTTTTTTTTATAATAATTTAGAAAATTTAGGTAGGTATTTAAAAAATACTTCAATATAAAAAAATGGTAGCACTCTTTTTCATTGATTTCTTTATCGATAGTTAATTTTTCAATGTAAAATTATTTCAACACAACTAATGAATGTATTTGCATGAATATTAAACGATTTCAGTTCAAATCGATTTGAAAGAATTTAGAAAAAAAAATCGGTATTTATTCTTAACGTAGCTGTGTTTTTTATAATAATTTTGAAAATTAAATAGATATTTAAAAAATACTCCAATACAAAAAAAAGATAGAAATATTTTTCATCGATTTCTTTATCGATAGTTAATTTTTCAATGTCAAATTATTTCAACATAACTAATAAATAATAGTTGCATGAATAATAAACGATTTAAATTCAATCAATTTGAAAGAATTTTGAAAAAACAAACATAATTCGGTATTTATTTTTAACATAGCTATGTTCTTTGTAATTATTTTAAAAATTAAATAGAGATTTAAAAAATACTCCAATATAAAAAAATGATGGCACTTTTTTCATTGATTTCTTTATCGATAGTTGATTTTTCAATGTAAAATAATTTCAACATAACTAATAAATAATAGTTGCATAAATATTAAACGATTTAAATTCAAATCGATTTGAAAGGGTTTTGAAAAAATAACATAATTCGGAATTTATTCTTAACATAGGTATGTTTTTTATAATAATTTTGAAAATTAAATACATATTTAAAAAATACTCCTTACTACTTATACTCTAGTAATAAAAATATTTAAAAAAATGATAGCATTCTTTTTCATTGATTTTTTTATCGATAGTAAATAATTCAATGTAAAATTCTTTCAATATAACAAACATAACAAACAACAATTACAACAATAACAACATAACATAATAATATTATGACAAATATTGAAGAACTAAAGATCGGATAAGGCATGCTTGCAATGAGCAAGATCCCAATTTCATTAGAAATGTTGTTCAATAATGAATATGACAACCTATAATGACAAACAAACCGATACAGCAAGAATGTGTAGAACTGTAGTATTGGATAAATATTTAACAAGTCATGGTACTTAGTGGATATGTAATACAAAAATGAAAGTATTGATGGTAGCTAAAATTGAAAATAGTTTTTTTTCGTGGATTTCCCTTTTTTGTCGATAATAATTTCTTCAATGTATAATTAATTCAGCATAACTAATATATTATAGTTGCATGAATATTAAGCAAATGACAGGTATTTCGTGGATAATACAAAAACGATAAACTTAACTTAAACCTAACTTAAACTTATACTTGATTTATGGCTTCGGCTAGGTACTCTCTTAATGTTATATTACTTCTAATCAGTCTTACAAAATTTCCTACAGATTCTACTTGGAGCAATAATTTACCAACGTTTTGTGTTGATCTAAACCAGGGATTCCTAACAGGATCCAGGTGAATCCCTTGGGGGTCAATGGAAGTTTAAAATGGGTCGATAGTATTTCAGGAATCCATTGAAGGTCGATGATAAATATTTCCGCTTTTAAATTTTATTTTATTTTTAATGAAATTAATTGAATCAAAAAGCATATATTTCATCTAGCGGATATATTTTTTTCATTAATAATATACAAAATCAATTATATAGTAAAAAAAAACGTGAATATCTTTCTAGCTCAAAAAGTTATATAGGGTGTCCCGGGAGATAGGAAATAAGTAATAAATATAAATATTTTTGTTGCACGAAATCGCTGAAATAGGTTAATTTTTAATTCATGGAGAACAACGTTAGGGAAGCAGACGATCTTCAATTTGTAACGTTATAAATTAGTCGTACAACGGTTGTAGCAAGGCTGCCTACGATAGCGCCCTGGCGCAATTATTAATTCAATCTCCCCTCTTAATATCGGTTTTATTGCCAAGCAGACGATCTTAAATTTGTAACGATATAAATTAGTCGTATAGTCGTACAGCTGTGGTATCAAGGCTGCCTACGATAGCGCCCTGACGCGATTTTTAATTCAATCTGCCCTCCTAATATCGGTTTTATTGGCAAGCAGACAATCTGAAATTTGTAACGTTATAAATTAGTCGTACAGCGGTGGTAGCAAGGCTGCTTACGATAACGCCCTGACGCGATTACGATATTAATTCAATCTCCCCTCCCAATACCGGTTTTATTACGGCAAAATGAAATCCACGCCTGTGTGGTCAAGTATTTGTCTGGGACAAAGTCAGTGCCGTACCGGAATTGTGACCACCATTAACACGCGATTTGTGAGTTGAGTGGTCCTTGTGTTCTTATGTGGCCCCACCACTATCAGTCAAGGACTGGATAAAAATACTTCTACTACTATAAAATTACGACATATACCATTACCGTCACCCGAGTCGAAAAGGACCCGAAACTTTAAAACCTGGAAGATCTAAACTTGTCTACTACTTATAGTAATCTTCTGCACTTATTATTTCCTTTGTGTGTCAAGCCATTTTGTAATATTATAATAAGCACTTTGTCGGTCAATTCGAAAAAAAAATAGGGGGTCTACTGAAAAACAAAATGTCAAGGGAGTCGAAGTAGGCAATAGCTTAGGAACCCCTGATCTGAACAGTAATTGCACTAAATATTGCAAGTCGCAGCCTTAATACAATAAAGTAGAAGAGCTGGTTTATAATTACCAAGTTTTGACAATGATGAGGTTTTTTAGCCTATTCTTGTCCACTAATTAACATAGGGTTAAAATTTCAGTTAAATATCAATTTAAATTTCCATTGCGCCTTATTTTTGTGAGGTGCAATGGCATTGCAGGATTTGGATGCCAAAAATATGATACAAATTATTGCATCTTAGCAAATATACATGCATACATACATAATTTGGAAATTTATCTAAATTAATTACTTAAGTCATGAACATATGTAATCAGAAGGATTATACGAATGTAAATGAGACACGTTCGTGCTGTAGGGGGCAGACAAAATGTAGCGAAACAATTTGGGAGTCTGAGGTGATAAAGGGGACGTCAACGTGGGGAGACAAAGCGACGAAATAGGATGAACTAAAGGTGACAGGACGATGAAGCGAACATAAGGAATTCCGGAAGTGCTAGGACCAGGGCGTTCATAAAGATAACAACTCGAATATATTTATAACGAAATATCAAGCATGAAATATCTTCATAATTCTTGAACATTTATAGTTTTATAAATAAGATAAAGTTAATTGATGTGGTTACTATTGAATTGATCTAATTTGATTTTTTTCCCTAACCAATATTTTATCGTTATTTAACGAAGCATTTAATTATTTTTGTGACGTCATATTATTTTAAAACTTATCTTAAAACAAGTCCTTAGTATTTTTTCTCAATAAAAAATTCTTGGTTTTTCTGTTCTTATTTTTGTATTTATTTTTGTAATTGATGATATTGTAATAAGGATGTTTTTCAGGTTGACCAATTTTGTTTTATTCCAATATTTAAAATCCAAGCCTGTTTTCCTACTTTTGTTTTAACTGACGTTGTTTTGAATGGTAACTAGATGCATTCTGCAGATTGAAATGATAATGTAATAGTTTTACTTTAACGCACTGTTTCTCAATTTTTTTCAAATGTTACATATTGAAAATGTCATGTTGATGAAAACATAATAAAAAGTACTATCAAAATCAATAATAAAAAATATAGGTTGTCATTTAAAACAAATGGCTCTGACGTCATAATTTCAAAACGGAGAGAGATGGAAAATTGCAAATGGTCTCAAAATATTTGTATGAAAAGAAAATCATTTTGACCTGTTGACGCGTTTTTCGAAAAATTATACAGGGGAAAAAATAAAGCCAGGTCATAACACATATATATGCGCTCTCTGTATAGTTGAATATGAAATTAGGTCGTTGGAATGAGCCCGCTGTAGTAGAAGTGTTTGTTTGAAAAGTGGTTGTAAGTCTTTGAATAAAAGTTTGCTGTAGATATACAAACTAACATTTATGGTATATAACCTTAAATGCCCATTCTGTTATGTTTTTGTATTTCTTTGTATAATAATATGCATTGATTTTATGTACGCAGGATTTTAAATGATAAATTTGCCTTCAACCTTCGATAAGAGAGGATATATGGAAGTAAATCCGTTTTATGCAACACATGTGCATTATTAATAGTATTATTAAAAATGCAATTATTTAGATATTTCGTTTCCAGTTACATATTCCAAAACGATAAGCAAATTTTGCATCCACAATCAATAAAACGGTGATAATACAGTTACGATTCGGTGAAGCATAACAAGTTTGTAAAAGCACAGTAAACTAACAGCACTGTATATAAAGCGCAATGAACAGCATCGATCGATGGCTGCACATAAACTGCATCACAAACACAAATAAATTCGAGCAGGAAAATTACACACTTCAAAGGACACGTTTGTCCTCTTATCAGGTATTGTTGGATGAATAATAGAAGCAGTTATTCGGTTAATTCAGTAGCCACGGGCCGAGTCGATCAGCTTGTTATAATTCTCACACCGGATCGATATTCCGGTAACCGAAATCCGGTAACCGAATTCTCACAGCGTTAATTAAAATTCAGTTGATGTAACTGCTTCGTTGAAAACAGGATTTTAGATTCACATTGTAGAGTTATTTATTTAAGTTAAGAAATTAGCGTTGCATTTCTTTAGCAAGTTTACGTATTGGTCATATTTCTTAAATTGAGTTAACATGCTTTGCGGAATGTGAATTATGCATCTATGAATCCATTTTCATGGCTTATGATGGTTCTCTCTTTCCCGGTGAAAATAAATTCGGAAATTAAGTCTTGTATCAATGGTATCATGTTGAAAGGAAGACTGAAGAAATTTCACATCCAATGTTATACTTTCAGTTTTCAGTTGTTGGGCGTATGGTAATCACGTAAACACGGCAACCGTTTTATTTCGTAATGAAGTTTTGGTGTTCCTTTTCATATATTAATGGAACTACGAGTTGAGGTTGCTGCAAGCACTGCCGTCATTCCTCAACGTCACGTATATCGAAAATTATGTAACATGATGTATGATGGTGTTTTAAATTGAGTACCTTGATACTGTTACAGATAATATAAAAAATATCATAGCGTCGAATTTATTTGTAGTTTTTACTATAATACCCACAGAATAACATAAAATAATAATATTTTATCAACACTTAGACCAGGGCCGGATTTACTAATAAGCAAAATAAGCAGTTGCTTAGGTGCTCCCACCCATCGGGGTATTATTATATGTATAATAATAATTATCAGTGAATTTTTCAGATTTTTTAAATTTTTGATGAAATACCTAAATCCGGCCCTGCTTAAAATAATTAAAAATATTACAAATTCCCAAAACCATAATATCATATAAATTTGTCGCTCAAATTTGTGAATTTCAGGTACAATAATCAGATTTCCTTTGTATCAAATTTGCATTAAATATTGCTCAAATTTGTGAATTTGACATTTCATGACAAATCATGACATTTCCTTTGCATTCTAGCGAGTTATGTAAAATTTAGGATCAAATTTGATAACTGATGTCAGAATTTCATAAGATTACATTTTATAATTATCATTGTTAGCAATTGACGGTGACGACGATAATGGAATTTGAGAGTTTCTGTTAAAAGATGTTGCCACCTGTAAATTTTTTTTTGCATATTTATTAAATTTTAGGAATAACACTCAAAAATTTGAAAGCAATTTGTAAATTACAGTTAAAATCTATAAATTGTCTTAGAATCTAATAAGTTTTCATAAAATTTTAATTATAGGCAATTCGACAACTTTCGACCAAATATACCAGATTTTTTTTTACAAAATATTAAATAAAAATATACATCATTAATTGTTAAAATTTGAAAATCACAGATGAAAACTAGTAAGGCCTGATCCCACCACCGTCTAATAAAACTTAGTTTCTGTAAACTTGGTTTAATGTAAACGTCAAATTTAATCTCGATTAAAAATTATCAGTTTCACCACGAAATGTGTTGCGCAAGAAAACCGAGTTTAGTGAATCTTAGATTAACGAAAATTAAAGTAGGCAACACTGCAAAAGTTGAAGGAAAGTGACAGTGACAGTCGATGACACAGTGACAGATGTAATCGCGTTATATAGAAAACATAGTGTAAAACGTATTCACCAAAGCATAAACAAGTAATAGAATGCAAAAAAACTGATAGGGCAAGTGTCCTGAAAAGTTAGATGAATGGGCATCGATTGCCAATGAGTTCTATTTTCAATCTACTTATATGCCCCGAGACCCTGTAGTGCCAAAAAAATTGTGGGAGAATTTAAAAATGGCAAAAAGCTTTTTAACCCAATAGACCATAGCATGGGTGACAACAGGTATGTGTAACATAAATATCAACGTGCATATCATAGTAACAACAAATACAGTAACTTCTTTGATGCGCATGTAAAAATATTGTATATCCGAACATGGTGCTACATAAACTGTCCAATTTTCAGGGTTTAAAGGGTCCGTTTAAAACACGTAAAGAGACCCATTGATTGAGAGTTGGAGAGAAATTCCAGCTGGTGCTCTATTTGCTCGAGGACTTCCATGACAGATCGTTTTGATACCGAAATTGGGTTATAAAATCAAAGTCGTCTAAACCATCAAAATGGTCTTCACGATTACCGATCCATCGAGGTCGGCGAATGACAAATTCGTCGTCTTCTTCCTCGCTGGATGTTTCGGCAAATACCATTTCAAATACTCTTTCCAATGCCATTTTACTCAAAGGAATGTGATGTGACAGAATTCGCGTATACCAGTTTCAACTATTTGACACTTGACATCTATCATTAAACTTCGTTTAGGCGTTTTACTGGCCACAATGGCCAGTTACTTTTTAAACGCCGTTTAGATATGAAACCGCGATTAATATGTTGGTGAAACTGAAAAATGGCAGTTAGAGATGTAAACTCGGGTTAAAAAAATTTAAACGCAGTTTACTTTTTGGTGGAATCGGGCCTTAGTCGTTAAAATTGGAAAGAACTATTCAAATTTTGATGACTTATGTGGAATTAATGTGGAATTTGAGTATTTTAGAAACAATCACAGCCCAAATTTGGCAAATTCAAATCAAATATGTAAAATTCCGATTAAATTTCAGTTAATTGCTTTAAAAAAATACATTTACGTCCAAATTTGTGAATACCATGCAAAATCTTAAAACTTTTTATATCTCAGGCTTTAATCTTCGAATTGTAAGTTGAATTTTGCGCCAGTCGGCAAAATATAAATTATTTTTTTTTGCAAAATCTAAAAACTTTTTATATCTCTGTAGCTCTGTTGACATTTTGGATGAAATATGAAATCTGCGCTTAGAATTGATTCAAGTTTATGAGTTGTCAAAATGTAATATTTGTAGCCCAACTTTGTGAATTTCAGGTGAATGGTATTTTTTTTGCATTCTGATAAGATAGGTTAACATTTAGTATTAAATTTGATAACTACTGCGAGAAGTTGATAATTCAGATTAAATTTTATAAGTATCATTGTTACCATTGGATTGAGACAAAGGATAATGGAATTTGAGAGTTTCTGTTAAATTATATGTGGAATTTACCAGCTGCCAACAAAATTTTACACATTTATTAAATAATAATTGCGTTCTCGCAAGAGGACTTACATCCTCTCTCACATATTAGTATTGAATCTCTTCTTTAAATTCGGAAATGTACATCTGGGAATTACAAATGTGGCTATATCGGACTGATGAGTTCTAATAAGAACGAAACCGATCTCGTATTGCCCGAGGAAATAATTCCCAGATGTACATTTCAAATAACTTTGCAGTTTATGATTTCACATTAGTAAATATAAATTGTTTACCTGAGATAGGTGCATGAATTGTTTTATATCAAAACAATTATTAAAATTAAGGAATAGCAGTCAAAAATTTAAAAGAAATTTGCAAATTACAGTTAAAATCTAAAAATTGCCTTGGAATCTGACAAGTTTTTTTTATTATTTCAGTTAAATTTCGCCAAAATTTAATTTTTTTACAATACCTACATATGAGGCGTACAGAGCTAAAGTGGATCAAGTCCATAAATTATAGTTTAGAGATAATCAAGATTAAAGTTTATCAACACTAGTTGAATCTTAAAGTGATTTAGAGGGTAATTTTATTTTTATTGTTGTAGTACGAAGAACAAATTAAATATGGGTTATAATTTGAAATTTCAAAAATAATAATTAAGGTGGCAATTCAATTTTAAATCAGAATTTACTGGACTTGGTCCACTTTGGCCCTGACATGTTTTTTACATAAGGTCGATCAAATGAATAGAAAGCGTGAAATGGAAATATTTTATTACTTTTTCATACCTGTATCACACAATAATCTAAACAGTGTTAATTAAGTATTAAATGGTATTATCAAAGAGAGGTTCGTCATTATCTGATTATGCAATGTCCTCATTCAGGGATGTTTGTGACCTAGTGGCAGTTTCTGTGGACAGGGTTTTTGAAATGGGCGGGTGTGTTTGGGGGAAGAAATGGAAAATGTGAAAGTATATCCTTCTTATTTGTCACAGTGACTACTCTTGGAGTTTTGTACAGTGGGTTTTGCTTCTCAACAACAAATTTAGAATGTTTCGTAGACATGGTTACTATCGAGAAGTCAAAATCTGCATTTAAGGTATTTTTAAACTGCAGTGTCCAAGGTTAATCTCGCTCAAACCTCACCCACTTCATCTCTAACTATTTGACGGGATGGCCTTCATCAGCCTTTTTCCTGTTGACTATCATGTCTTCTAATTGTTTGGTGGATACAATTTCAGATGTTACTACTTTGACAACCAAGAAAGGCTTCTTGGTCTTGGCTTTCTTGACCACATGACTTCAGTCCTCGGAAGTAAAGATTTGAATAGACTTTCATGACCTTGATTCTATTACTCCGAAATCTTGATCATTGGGCAAAAATGAATGGCCTGATACCAAAAATTTATGATCTTGTTTTAATACTTAACTGAGGATCTAATACCAAGTTTATTAATGTGAAGGCGACTTTAATATTTCTATTTTGACCAGTGCATGAGTCGGAGTAGTGAATAACATGTGTATGGTTTTTAGCCTCTTGCCTAAAATGTTCAGCAAGCACAGATGCTACTTCTTGGGACCCTCTCCCTCTTTCGGTCTCGTCCCATAAATGCATGTACCCATTATCATTGTAAATTGATTCCAAAATTGTACACATACATATTTCGCTTATAGTACGCTATAGACGAGTCAATTTTGGATATGGGAGAGCCTTTTGTAAGTCAAATGTTGCAACATAACATGCATTTGATACAGCAGCTTTATCATTTTTAAGAGACTGTCAAGCTTGCAAAGCTTTGGCCAAGTGCAGTTTCTTTTGAATTGGTTGTTTTATGATACTTTACCTTCAGATTCTGAAGTAACTGATTCATTTTGCGAAGGCACATAGTCTGAGGATGAATAAGAAGAGTCTACACATTCACCTAAATCCTTTATTTTGAAGTTTTGCCAACCAACACGTGCACAAGTACACAAACAAAAACCATGTGCTACGATTTCGGACTTGATCAACTTTAGCGCGGAAATTTTGTGAAAATATTTCCAGGCCAAAGACAACTGCTGACATCTGTTAGAAAATAGCTAAAGCAGGACTTGGTTCACTGTGGCTCCAAAAATATATACCATTAACAAGTATTAATCCTCAACAACATTTTTTTTACATATTTTTGGACTTGATCCACTTTAGCTCTGAACGCCATATATATGAATTTTAAGGATATTTTTCATTTATAGTTAAAATTTGAAAATTACAGTTGAAAACTCGTAATACGTTACAATTGTAGAATTACTTTTCAAATTTGATCATTAATGTAGAAATTGAGTGTTTTAGAAACAAACAAAGACAAAATTTGTCAAATTTTGGATTAAATTGAGTAAATTCAGATCAAATTTGAGTTGTTAAATTTGGTTAAATCATTGTTAAAACTCTACATATGTAAGTTGTACAAAATTGTAAATATCATGCAAAATCTTATAGTATCGATTTTACGAGTTCGATTTTTCAATTAAACATTGCAGACTGGCGTTTACTTGTCACCAGTTCTGTGGAAATTTTAGGTGAAATATGCTGTATGTCCATAAAATAATCAAAATTTTACGATTGTCACCTAGATCTGTGAATTTCAGGTACAATCGTCAAATGATCTTTACATTCTAACGAGTTGTATTAACATTTAGGATCAAATTTGATTACTGCAGCCAGAATTTGAAAATTGAGAATTCAAATTAAATTGTAGAATTATCATTGTTACCATTCAATATAGATTCTATAAGAGCGAATTTTCAATTAAATTTTGCAGATTGGCGTTTGCTACTCACTAGTTCTGTGAATAGTTTAGGTGAAATATGATATCTGCTCTAAAAAACAGGGCCCTGGAGAACTTGGAGTTTTTCGTATCAACAAAATAAGCAGTAGCTTAGGCACAACTGCTAAAATGTATTTGAATCGGAATAAGTTGTATTTTAAACTTTGTAAATATTTTTTTTCTTCGTTGCATATGTATATTCATTAGATGTGTATGAAGAGGTAATAATACCTAAGTGTATTTTTAGATTTTTTTAAAATTAATCTGTTTCGGGCCCCCAACAAAATGTTGTGCTTGGGGCCCCTAACAACTAAGCACAATAGGGGGCAATAACTAAATCCGGCCCTGAGTCTGACAGTGGCTGAAAACTTGGCGTACTTCTCTCAGAGAGACAACTTTCAACTTTTGGGAGATTACATTTAAAGTATAATTTACAGCATCCAAGTACACAAGGCATAGGTATAGTTGTTGCAGAGATTGTTTGGAGCTGGCGATTCTAAAGCCCGTTTTTATAGTTCGTACTTGAGGATGAGTTCGGCTCAAGTGCATATTTGGTTGCGTACTTGAGGCGAACTCTTGCTCAAGTACGGACTATATATTTGGGCCTGAGCACGGCTAATACCCCGAAATGGCTGAAGCAAAATCCACGGAAACAATATTGTCAAGTGCCTTAGTTCGCTCCTTGGTGACGGAAGTTTGCCGTCTGTATTAGGCCATCATCAAATAAATAAATAAAGTAATAATAATATTATTGATACTATTCAATAATGTGCATGCATCTGACGAAGTTTGTACTATTATCAATTCTTAAATAAAAATTAATAAAGACACCACAAAATGACAATGAAATAAATTATGAATAAAATGAAAATGATTGTTCCAATAATACTTTTTTAATGCTGAAACTATACAAAACTTTTTGATTTAATTTCAACTTGGTTACCCAACAATTCTAATTTTTACATTACCAAATCAATTTCCCCATTTAATAACTACACCATAAGTTTCCGAATCAATATGTGTAATTATACGTTATTATAGTGCGAGCAAACATTCCCATAACCTATTACGTGGAGCTTATTCCGAAATTTCATAAGGACTTAATTTATGGCAGCGGCACAACTGGAACAGAGCGTTTTACTCCGTAAATTCGTTGACAGCTTAATGTAGGTGCAATTTGTAATTTTAATGAATTGACATTGTCCTTGGTGGGCTGCAGTGCTTGGGACAATGGGACAGGATGATTTATGGCTCCGATTATGCGGGGGTGATGTACATTTCATGGATTAATTTTGTCGCATTGAGCCACGAAATTGGCCATCAATATAAACATACCAATTATTAATAAACAACGGAAAAATTATCCACAAAATATTGAAAATAACAACGTTATTTAAATAACGCCAATATTTGTAACTTTATTACGTTGCTCCATTACATGCATAATGTATAATATAATGTATAAATATAAATAATATAATTATTTTATTAATAAAAAAAATACAATTAACTAGGTTAGTAATATAAACATTTATACTGTTAGAAACTTCTCATCTTCCGTAATTCGTAATAAATATCCATCCAGGGAGCTCCGGTTTTCCATGAAAATTTAACGGGTGAACGTCTGGGCTCGTTGTAGTTGCCACGAAATGGATTTTAATTATGCAGGAGCGGCTCCAGTTACTCGACTTGTTAAAACAGCGCCCAGGCTAAGTGTGCTCATAAAGAAAAAATGAAGGAAATTGAGGCGAGATCCCGGTATCGTTGAGCAGGTGAATTTTCGTTTCAAATTGCTTTCTAATTATCTTGCCGTCGTTCCAACGCCTGTCATGATGTAACGCACGCGACAGGCCGCATCTGTTTTATATTATTTTATTATTATCAAACAATTGAACACATTGTATATTTCGGTATGTTTATTATTGTCAAGTTTTATGCGCATTTTGCCATGTGTGGCTGTATTATGTGGCAAGTTGTTGCGAAATTGTTACATTCAGATAATTTAATTTGCTTAAAACTCAGGTTTCTTTTAGAAGGAGCAAAAAATGATCATCTCATAATTCAAATGCCGCAAGTTGTTAGGTATTTCTGGAATTATTGCACCTTTTAGTCTACGTATTATGTTGATGAAATTGAGAGCAAGGTTTGTGGAACATTTCTTTTTGCATATATTTGCAATATCATGAAATTTTTGCTAAATCTATTAGGCAAATATATTCTTGGAATATATACGTATGTATATCTCCGGATTAAGTTTTGATATACAATAGGAAACTATTTTAACTCGAACTAAAAATTTCAATTACATTTTTCTTAAGTGTCATTTTTATGTTAACCTTTCCACACATCTAAAATATTAAGTTGTTACTCAGTGTTTGAAAATATTGTTTATTGTTCATTATTATCAAAGGCTTGCGATATTATGGCTTCATTATGTTGGTATCGGAAATATCGTTAAGTTTCATTTGAAAGCGAACCTTTGAAGTCTTTTAGTAAACATTTCGTTCATTTATTTCTAGAAAATTTTCGTATATAAGGTATTAAAATTTTTACGCAGCCGTACTAATGAAGCCTCTTCAAAATAAAAATTCAGAAAGTACGGTTACCTTATAATTTTTTTTAAATGGCCTTGAAATTACCTTGACAGTCAACTTCAAGGTTTAAGTTAAAGATCATCATCGGATTTGCCCCTTATAGCCATACAACTTTTGCTAGGATCAAATTTCGCTGTCGAACATATCTTCGGAATGATTTGCGTGGATTGATTAAGATGGCCTACCCTGTATATGAATCGAACGAATTCTTAATCATAGTAAATATGACTTGGACGAAGTGTTGCTTTTTGTGTGTGCAACCTATTCTAGTTAAGAAAATATTATAAAAAAACAAAAAAAAGACGAGAGTATTCATCAACATCGGGTACGCCATTTTCAAGGAAAAACTAATCAGAACCAAATTATTTTGCGAAAGTTTTAAATATCTTGCTTGCACACAACATATTTTTCTATTTTAAAGTTACCGTGCGGACAAAATTCATGGAACTGTCACTTTTTTACATAGTGATTTCGAGATTAACACATTTCCTAAAAATCTGGAATTATTTTTGCGCAATTACAATAGTTTGTCAAGAAAGACTATTATTATTAACATTATTAGGTATTATTATTTTTTATTATTATTATTATGATGAAGTCAAAAGTATATTCACTTTTATTATTACCCTCTAGTCAACCATAGTTGGTCATATAGTCAACCATGTTTCCCCTTAATTCTACATAGTTTATTTACATAGTTTATATTTTAAGTTCAGAATATCTATGTTTTTGATTGTCTCGTATATCAATTGAGGTGTACCATTTCTGATCTTTAAGTTATATTAACTACCAAAAAAAGGCTGGGCTACTACAAATATGCTTCTGATTCTGAAGTAAAGATTTGGTTTAAATCTTATTAATTGCAAAATCGTTTGGTCAAAAATTGAAAATGTTTAATAAAAATATTACAAAATTTTATGCAAACAAAGAAATTGAATAATTCAAAATAATATTTTCGAGAAAACGTACATTTCCATAAATATCTGGAATTTGTTTTGCACAATTACAATAATTTATCAAGACTATTATTATCTATTATTATATCATTATTATTATTACTATGAGCAACTCAAAATTATGTTCGCGTTTAGTATTGGCATATAGTCAGCCATAGTTGGCTATATAGTTAGCCATATTTCCCCTAAATATTACAATTTTATAAACTTATGTAAGTCCTGAATATCTATGGCTTTGATATATCTCGAATATCGATTGCGATGTACAGTCATGCTCACATAAATTTAGTACAAGAAATTAGGTTACAATAGCAATTTTACATAGCAACGTCAATTTGTTTGTACTAGATTTATGTGAGCATGGCTGTACCATTTCAGATTTTTCAGATATATAAACTGCAAAAAAAACCGCTATACTACCACAAATATTATTCTGATTTCGCAGGAAAAAGTGGTTAAAAACTTAAGAAGTGCAAAATACGTTCTCATTTGGTCAAACATTAGAAGTGTTAAAAATTGTATAAAATGTTTGCGCAAAATATAATATCAATGTCTTTCATTTGTCTCATATGTATCCATTGAGGTGTACCATTTCTGATCTATAAGAAATATGAAATACAAAAAAAGGCTGGACTGCAACAAATATGCTTCTGATTTCGAAGTAAACATTTAGTTCAAAACTTATGACTTGCAAAATAGATTCTCAAAAAGTGGTTACAAAATATTATGCAAACAATCAAATTAAACAATTCAAAAATCAATAATTCACAATTTAAACTTTGACGGAGCATGGCAGAAGCCAAACAAAAAAAAGAATCAGTTGGTGGTCTAGTTAAAAAAAGATAATAATTTGGCAAATTGGCATAGCAGTTTAAACTAAAGATAGCGGTAAAATATGTCGGCAGAATGACATAGCTGCCTAGACAAAAAAGGTAATAAGTTTGTACAATAGTAACAACAAGATAATAATTTTGCAGAATGACATCGATTCTCATCGAATCGCAGAATGGCATAGCTACCTAGATAAAAAGGTAATAAGGTTGTAGAGTAGTCGCAACAAGATCATAATTTGGTAGAATGACATCGATTCTCATCGGTTCGCAGAATGGCATAACTACCTAGATAAAGAGGTAATAAGGTTGTAGAGTAGTCACAACAAGATCATAATTTGGCAGAATGACATCGATTCTCATCGGTTCGCAGAATGTCATAGCAGCCCAAACAAAAAAAGATAATAAGGTTGTAGAATAGTCACAACAAGATAATAATTTGGCAGAATAACATCGATTGTCATTGATCGTAGAATGGCATAGCAGCCTGCACTAAAAAGAAAATAAGTTTTTAGAATAGTCACAACAACATTATAATTTGGCAGAATAACATCGATTCTCCACAGGATAAGATTTCAATCTACAAATGTTATTTTTATTAAGCATATTCTAATAATTTAGGCCTTGATAATGCCAATAATCTCTACTCTTTACCAAAGCGCTTTACCTTTAGCTTTAATAAGACCAATGCTCATAGCAATCGATGCCATAACTCAAACGTAATAAAAAAAGGTGATAAAAATAGTACGATTTACATTTATTTCTCGTTTTTGGCTATTTTTATAAATCCAGATAAATACAGGCATCTGTACAAGTTAAGGGGGAGGGAGCAGAGGCAAATTTCCATTGGAAACTTTTTTCTTGTTCCTTTTTCTCAGTTTTGGCTCAATATTTCCGTTTCTTTTACCTAGCTTATGTGATTAATTTTAATCTGATCGATGCTTATTGCAAACGGAGATTTTTACAATTTTGGACACAACTTTAAAGATTGTCAACTTCTTTCCTAACTTTCAGAATGTTTTTTTTCTTAACATTTTTCGCATTAAACAATAGATCAATTTGTAGTATAACTAATTATTAACAAGTCAAAAAAAAACAGATACTGAATATGTTTATTGATTCTTGAGAAAAAAGTATATAAGGGTAAAAAAACAAGATTTTGCAGCAATTTAAAGTTTGGATTCATTTATTTACGTCATTACAGAAATTTCCACATGTACCATTTTTTTTTCAAGGTCCCTTCTTGATACGTTGTGGCAACACAAGTTGCGGTTAAAACGTTTTAACCTGGTTATTTTTTTTCGGGTTTTCAAGGGGTTCTGGGCAAGAGCAAACAATTTCTTAAAAAAATATTTAAAAAAACACGATTGAATGTAATTTTTGTTTTAAAAGAAAGTTTGTTAACATTTGGATATATTTTTAAAATACTAGTACTAATAATACTACTCGTTTGTTTGCTTAAATTTCCGAGTTTCAGTTTTAAAATTAAACATTTGATTCAATATTGAAATAGTATATTGTAATAAGAGTGCGGAAAGGGCTTCATTGCAAAACGAGTATGAAAGTTGGAGCACGAGCGCCAGCAAGTGCTCCATTCATACGAGTTTTGCAATGGCCATTTCCGCAAGAGTGTTACATACTATTTTTTCTACGAAAGTGTAGAAAACTAAAGATTAATGTAAATTTAATCATTAATTTAAAATAAATGTCATTGTCATTAATTTAAACGTCAGAAAATTTATAAATCGCTTGTCACCAAATCGAGACTCGAAATTTATACATTAATACTGGAAGTAGAAGAATATCAATAATGGATTCCGATAGTGACGATATAACAAACACTCCGCCGGAACTTGCGGCCATTGCATCCACAGTTTCGTCCGATTTATTGCCTCAAAAATCAAAAGAGAGGTATTGGAGTGCGGAAAGTGAGTGCGGAAAGTACTTTCTGCACTCCTTGTAACAAATACCAACTTTCAAGGTTAAATTTTATGACAGAAAACGTGTCTTTCAACACTTTCGTAGAAAAATATATTTTTGCACTTTCATCTTAAAAGTTGACACTTTACAAACTCTAATCAATGTCAAAAGGTGGCATTTAGCAAATGTTACATTGTTTATTTGTATCCAACCATAAAAGTGGTATCAAATGCATAAAGGAATTTCATGATACGCTGTCATCGAAATACCTGCTGTCAGAACAATCAATCAAATTTTCGCGACACGAGTACATCGATAGTAGTTCATCATGGAAGTGGATGATACATCCGACGCGGAAAGCTGCACACCACCAGATGTAGTAAAGGAAGCAGAGATAGCGAGTTTAGAACTACTACCGAAAAATTCAAGGGTAATATATGAAAAACGCTACCAGGAATTTATCAAGTGGTGTGAATCTAGAACCGTTATGTTTTATGTAACTTCATTTATAGCATAATTTTACCATTTTTGAAAATCAGAGTGGTGTTACTAATTTTTTTTTATTAATTCAGGTAAGTCTAGAAATATAGAAGGAACTCAAGTCTCTGGACTTGTCTCTGGACGCAGTTACACTCTGCGTTTTAACGGCTTAATATTGTAATTAATTTATGCGTAAACTAAGTATTCTATTATACTTGCAAACTTAGAAATACGTGTTTGGTTCATAAATTAATTATCATATTTAATTCTGAATTAATGTTTATATATTTTATTCATATCTGGGTGATCGCTTCACATTAGGATTTCAAAAGTTACACAGGAAAGGTGGCGATTCGGAACCGCATTTTTCTATAATTGAATTTGTGATAATGACCCACTGTATACCTTCGAATTAATGACGGTCCCATAAATGCCTGTATAAATTGTAATGATTGCGAAAGCTAATTAAGTTTATTGCGGACTTCCTGCGTTGCGCAAGACAATTATGCCAAATTCGTGTTGTTTAAATATTTTAATTTTGATAATTCATAGGTTTCCGCAGTTAATAAATGTGATAATACCAGAACAACAATAATATGGGAGCATAAAATTACCTACGCTAAAAAACATGTAATCATAAATTTTCAGTATATCTCTTTGAGTAGCAATTGCGATGCTAGCGATTAAACTATCCAAAAGCTGGCACATTCATAAAAACAGGAGTGTAATCTCTTTCCAAACGTATACATTTAGAGTATTATATGGTTACTGGACATATATTAAACCCATAAATAATATTTCCATACAAAAAGTTGACAGATTCTTGCACACTGTGTGGAAACAAAAATAATTTTCCAATTACTAAACCGAAACACTTTAAATGGGATTCCTTCCCAGTTCCCAGCAATAACGCTCTAGGAAACATATAAACGCCCGACGCTAATTTATATTAGGTGAAATTCTTAACTGCAATATTACGTAATGCAGAGATTTAGTTCCATAATTTATACGTTGATATTTTTTCTCGCAATAGGTGAACGAGTAAAACGCGTTTGGAAAATCGATCGTTCCACCGTCGAAGTTTAAAATTACAAAACTAATTCTGAATTATTACGGCATGTAATTGAACACAGATAATACAGTTCTCAATATTGCGTAAAAGTTTTAAGCTCTTATTCGATACATAGTAATCCCATAATTTGAAATCATAATTATTAATATGCTTTTGGTCGCTCAGGACGAGTAATCCTGCCTTCTATAAAAAATCTACTTTATGTGTTAAGTTGCCACACATCTATACAACGAAACTCAATTTTTGTCGCTGTTATACTACTATATGAATTTGTACAAGTTGCAGGGTGGAATAATAGAAACAAGCATGGAGCGAATAACGCGAAAAAATTGATATATAAACTGAACAACGATGGGAAGAAGATATATTTAACATATATGTATAATAATAGTAATAATTTACTTCAATAAGCTTATAACTTTCTACTTAAGTGAGTCTATTTTTTAATAATAACGTGCTTATGATAATCAAGTACCGTACAAGCAAAATTATTTTCATCTAAGAGGGCATTAAGCTCTACCGCTAAGCTGCATGGCTATATGCACAGCAAACGTTGACGATAATAATCATTTTTGATCGCACGGTATAATCTTGTGTGATGACACAAGGGGTAGTTACGTACAGTACAAGGTCAGTAATTAATAAAATATCATGACGTGTTTGTCGTATACTTTGTGGCTTTGGGATTAATGAAGCATTTATTTATTTGCATTCTCGTCAAACTAATCGTTCTTCCGTGATTAATAGCGTAACTTTGTAGTTCGCTGAAAGTGCATTCGTAATTACCTCGCAATAAATCATCACGAGCGAACGCCATGAAACCCATCTCTTCGGAGCTGACCGCTATACTCTCCTTACTCTCCTCCTATGTCCAGATCCTTCGAAAGGACTCTACATACTGCTTATCACTATATATGAGTACAAATGTCCTAACATTGCGAACATCCTGTGACCAGCATATATTCTGATTAGATGACTGTGGCGTGGCAAAGACTAAAGAGCTTTCAAGCAACCTCACAATGGGCCAATGTCAAGACCACTCTCAGTTTCAGGTTGAATTTACTGCGTGTGGAGCTGTAAGCGATAAATTTCTCTCTCGTGGAAATTGGACTGTTTACATATCATTTGCATATCAATGTGTGTGAGGATTACACACCGCTGAAACGGAAAGTGATAATGGCTTTTCATTAAACTTTTTATGGGCTAGCGTACGAGATAATTATTGTTTCGAGTAATTAATAAGTAACCAAATAATTTATGCGTGATTTGTCCTAATTACAAAAAGGCATTAAATTATAGCGTTATAGTTTTCATAACCGTAATTATAGAATACGTGAGAAGATCGTCCCGTGTATTGATATCCGTATGTCAATGCCAAGTCGATGATCGGCTTAATATCGGCATGTGGAATTATTCATATGGAACGTCGTTTACATATGATTACCTATAACCTTCTGCGAAATTGGAATATCCCTGGGCTTAAAGATACGCTATTTTCTGTTAAACATCAATAAAATGTGCATTCCTTGTTTCGTTAAAAGCGTTTCGATTTCTGTTTGAATTTTTACCGACATCGTTAGTTATTGATGATTTTGAAATAGTAAAAATCTTAGTTTGAAGGCTATTGCTGTACTGATTTATACATATTTGCAAGGCTGTACAGAAATAAAATTTTGCTAATTAAGCATGAAATTACATTTTTCACATTATAATATTTTATTATAAAATTGCTTCTTAGATATTATTACAAATATGTACTTATTGGTAATTATTTTTAATTATGTTTTTGATATGCATACTAAAAATGCTAGATAAAACTTATAATATTAATATGATTTTAATTACGAAATAGCTATTTGTGCAATAAGTTAGGAAATGTATTTTTTTCGTACTAGGCATGGGATTTTTGATCGAGTCGATAGCCGAGATTAAAAACATGCCGTGTACTTTTAAAAATTGTAAAATTCAAACAATTCAGAGAAATAAAGAAAAAAAAAGATTTTCATGAATTTTGAATCTTTAGTCTAATAGTTTTGAGGTTGATATCACTGTAAAAATTCAGAATTACGTCAGTAAACTTATACGTTTAATATCAGGTATTAAATACGATTAATATCAGGTATATTGTTATTAATGAAAAATATAAAAATTATTGAATGCAAAGTTACAAACATTTCAAACCATTAAATATTGTTTAGCAAAGTATTTTGATTATGCCAAGTATGCAATGCATGATGATAAATATTTCATCACATCATGCACTTGACAATAAGTATTTTGTCAATTTTTGGATAAAATTGGGTTAAATGCTTAAAAATGTTTTAATTGATAAGCAAATAAAATGAATTCAATTATCTTTAAAATCATAAATTATTTCTACTTATGACAACATATTATTGTACCTTAATCTTTATCCATGCACAACAGTGTTAATTACATACAAAAAATGGAAGTTCAATTTTAGCACTTTCGACATTTGTACACTATACGTTCCATCGATATAATACTTATGTGATCACAATTCTTTGTAGTTTTTCATTTTTTAGCCAATAAAAGTCAATAATTGTTAATACAATTCATATTTTTCATCTTTATTACAATTACGGACCAACAATATACAGAAAATAAATACACATAACATACAGAACAGAAAATAAATCAAATGACAAAATATCTTATTGTAAGAAATAGATTTTATTTTTATTATATTTCATGTTTTTTTTAATGAGTGTCGTGTCAAATTACGTGTTGTAATTGGCGAGACGTCGTCTCAGTAGTAATTAATTTTGCTACGAGATGACATCTCTACGCTTCTCTAATGTATCAATTATTATTTTACTTTGACTTGATCGTCTGAAAAAAAAAGTCCATAAATATAAATAAATTGTTAACATAAAATTATATCATTTTTTCGCAAAGCAAGAGTGCTGTGAAATTTTGTTTTACAATATTTTTTTTCAATATCTAATAATTTCGAAATTATTGATGAAAAACAAAAATATGAAAAGAGCACTTCCAGTATTCAATATTTTTCCAAACTCTAGATTTAGTTTAGAAATCTTAATTTTAAATTTCTGTCTATCTTGAACCATTTTTTACTAACCTAACCATTTTTGACTTCTCACATATGCACAATCATTTTATCATTTTTGAAAAATGATAATGGTAGTAGATAGATAAATATGATACCGAAACGATTTGATTTTTATGAACTTAAAAATTTTGAAATTCTATTTAAACGTTGAGAAAATTGAATAAATTAGTCCATTATTTTTAATTTTTCTCAGTAGTGTACAAGTATGATATCACATTAATTGAAAGAGAACGATCTTGCAAAACTAATAAAAATGTTTTTTTTTAAGTTGAGGAGTTGTGAAAAATAAACAAAAATACCATATGATCATATGATTTTATTACAAAATTAATAGATAATAGATTACGCTCATATTTTTACTAAATGTTTAAACTCCAAAAAGACAAATTGATTTTCAATTAATTCGGTATGAAAGATGGTTTTTGAAATTTTATCACATTTTTCAAGTTTAGTAGGTATATCTTTAGAAATATTCATACAAGACATGTTCGTATCATTTTATGATAATTTATTACTTTCGTTAAAAAATTAACGGTTTTCTAATTTCAATACTTAACGTATAATTTTCGAGCAATTCGAAAAGTTCATATTTTTACAAAATAATAAAACTACAAAAATACAAATCTAGCCTGATTTTCCAATTACGTTCCAATCGTTCGGTCTGATACACAATTTTTGAAATTTTATCAGATTTTTGAATATTTTTTTAATGGTATTTTAATTTCAATACTTAACGTATAATTTTCAACCAATTCGGAAAGTTTATATTTTGACAAAATATTAAAACTACAAAAATACAAATCTAGCCTGATTTTCAAATTACGTTCCAATCGTTCGGTATGATACACAATTTTGGAAATTTTGTCAGATTTCTGAATTTTTGTCTTTCTTGAGAAATATTCGTACAAGAAATATTCGTATCACTTTGTGATAATACAGGGTGTCCAAGATAAAGATCAATATCAATATCATAGGGATCTCGGAAACAGTAATTTTACAAAGGTGGTTAAATTACAAAAAAAAGTTGCGCAATCCAGTGGTCAGTAATATTCTGTTGAAAAAACCAGAAAGTTTTGCTTACTTCCTCAGATATTCGACAAAATCCGAAATCTTGCAATTTCGTTATTATTTAGTTATTATAAGTAATTTGAGAAGGTATGTGACAACCAAAGGCACTTTCTCATTGCCACATTTATAGCTCAACAAGATAAAGTTTATAAATTTTCAGTACAACGTTTCGTTTCGAAGAAAGCATTAGCAACTTTATAATTTTATATCAATCCTTATCTTGGACACCCTGTATATTAAGTTAAAAAATTAGCGGTTTTAATATTTCAATAGTTAACGTGTAATTTTCAATCAACTTGAAAACTCATCATTAGATATTGTTAATTAATAGTGAAAATCAAACTAACTAAAATAGTGTTTTTCTACAAACATCAATAAAAGTTGAAATTTTAACACGGCATACATGAAATAAATTGGAATATTTTTTCACTAGTGTTAAAGTAATCACTTTTAATATTAGTGTTAAAAGTAAACTGACAGGCTTTTGTCAAAGTCACATATATTTTATTGAACTATTACAAACATAATACATTGATATATAATAACATAGTACATAGTAACAATATTGGGTAGGCATCAGATTTAAGGTTGCCCTAAGTTTGCTTCAATTTCTTTCGACAACTCTTCATGCATAGTTTTTATCGAGACATTTATTGTTTGATACATGTGCCATCCAAAACGTAACTTGACATACTTCATAAATTCCACAACTGACATATTTCATTGAAAGCTGATTGCAACATTTTTATTGTGCTTTTAAAGGTGTTTTTAGAAAAAAAAAATTGTATGATATGTGTGTAAAAAGCTCACTTTTAACACTTATATCATAAATAACTATTTGTCATCACAATGTCTAGATATTTTTCTGTACTTTCAAAACTGTGCATTAAACAAATCATACAAAACCTAGTTATTCGGTTATAATATGTACTCTCAGGGATACCTATATATACTAGGAATTTTGAATTTTGTTTTCAATATTTAAATTGAATTCAAATATTGTAAAACATGTGAATAATATTATGAAATATGTGTACAGCGTCAACAAACATAAAATAGGACACAAATATAACGTGGTAAAATTTACGTAATGTTTAATAATGTTTAATGAAAATGTGTAATAACAATAAAAATAATAATATTTAATTAACGTCGAAAATGTGTAAAAGAATTGCTCAAAGAAAAACTGTATGAAACTTTTAATTGGGTCTTTAATTAGTTCATCTTATAACAGTTTCAAATTCCATTCAGAAATTTGTGGTAAATTGAAATTTTTATATTTTCTCAAATGCATAATGAAATATTCATATATTGGGTTGATAATTTTAGAAAAAAAATCAGTGTAATGGTTAACGAGTTACGATATTTTGTACGAAGTTACTCTAGAAAAACTGTGATTTAGCAGGTATAAATTATTGACAAAATCAGAAAATCAAAAACTATAAAACAATTTATGATTCATTTCCAAAGTGCCCAAAATTTGAGGTTATTTTGAGAGTTTTACATAGATTCAATTTTTAATTTTCAAATTAATGTAAGTAGGTACATACTGCAAATTGCATGACTGGAAATTAGATAACTCTCACAATGTTTATTAGGTACATGTTGATGGCCGTATACAGCAATTTTATATTATTTTGAGAGTTTCGCAATATGTTAATAGCGAATGTGTTTATTGTGTATAAATTGTATATATTTTTTGTACCAAATCTTTCAAGAGATGAACCCACAACTTTGCACAATATTGCAAGAGTTACAAGTTGTCAATCACTGGTATTTGTATTATGAAACATCACAAAATAATAATACTCCAATTGTCATACCTCAAACCACTAATCATACTTTAATGGCGGTCACACTTCCGGTATTTCACCGACTTTGTTAAAGACAACAAATTGCACCCCTGGAAATGATATAAATAGTGTAATGTTTATTAGGTGCATCTTGTAAATTGCACGCCTGGAAATGATATAACTATTGCAATGCTTAATAAACAACTTAATGTATGTACAACATATATTTATTTCTAAAGATGGCCTAAGTGATCCGAAACTAGTAAGGAAGAACCAATAATTTATTAAAAAGTCAACATTGGGTCGCCCCATGCAAAATATTAATAACAGGGAATAACTATGGACAAAACAAACCAATTATAAATTTATCGTTGGTTTAACGTTGCAGCATCGAAATATCTCTACAGATTTTATCTGTATTTGTTATCTCGTGCGTTTCAGGATCAATTAAAGCGCGTGAGCGTGGCTTGCCCGTAAATGTCAAGAGAAGACCCTGCAACAAGTTGGCTTTTGCAATCATCGTTGGAAAAAAGTATTTCGATTATGTGAAACTAGTTAGATGGCCGCTTGAGCCCCACCTGTTATTTTGTAACGCACACTGACCACTATATATAGTGATGAAGTTTCTTTCACAGCCACAATCCAACGGATTACCTGTCAATACATACACCTACGATGGCAATCAAGGTAAATAAACATTAATTAATTACATTATTAATTAAACTGTGCGGATATTCATACATTCAAAGATATATGCTTAAAGGGGCAGAAAGGGGTTTATTTATTAAATAAATGAAAATGAGGAAACAAAAATTAAAGTTATTCCTTTCATTGTATTTCCTAATAAAATTTTAAATTCATTATTAAAAATTATAATAGTTTCAATTTATAAATAATTTTATGGGAAGGGGGTACATCAAAATATTATTTCGTGGAATATAAGTTGTTATTGCAGTTTGGGTATTCAAACATTTAAGTAATAAATATGTGGATCTGTGGATATGAGGTATAAGCTTATACTTATACTAATTAACGTAATTTGCGAGAGATGAGAGTTTATTAATTGAACCAGTACAAGTTTTGGTTAGGTTAGGTTAGGTAGTAGAAGTGTGCAACTGCAATAGTTTCATCAATTTCTGGTCAAATTGGATCGATTCGCTGAACTATTGGGACAAGCGCATCCCTTATTATTCACTTATGAGCCTCATAATTCAGGCAGTAATTAGCCATAGCAATAGAAATAGAAGTTTTGCACCAAACGCGGTAACTATATTAACCTGACTATGCTGCTAGCACGGAGCTACATTGGTCTTAACTATTCAGATTTAGAGCAAAATATTTAGCCTGGGTGCTATTAATCAAATACCAAATAGGTATTGTCTTTTTTGTACAATTTACGGCACATATTACAGAAATTTTTAATAACTACAATTAGTACAAATGGTAGAACAGTGATAATGAGGTTTGTGGACTGAATAATACTTATATTTTTATGTTTTATTACACGCCAAGTGAATTCACAAATTTTTACTGATTATGACGTTAACTTATGTCATAGGAATTATTAGGAACAGTGATATTGAGGA